>CM052667.1:38067073-38085521 GCA_028533165.1 Leontopithecus rosalia | reverse complement strand
ACACACTGAGGTCTATTGGGGGAAATAGGGGAGGGACAGCGGGGGGGAGCGGGGGAGGGATGGCATGGGGAGAAATGCCAAATATGGGTGAGGGGGCAGAAGGCAGCAAAACACACTGCCACGTGTGTACCTATGCAACTATCTTGCATGTTCTGCACATGTACCCCAAAACCTAAAATGCAATAAAAATTTAAAAAAATATTGTGTTCTTGATTGATTGATATAGATTAATTAATATTGATTAATATAGAACTGTCTTTAAGAGCCAATTACTCTTCAAAGGTCACAACTGAAGTCTTGTATGAGGGCTTTGGATGAAACCCATGATGGCTACTTTGAAAAGAAATGGCTAATAAAATAATTTTAAATGATTATAATAGTGGAAAATTTGGCAAGCAAAAAAGAGGGCTTCAGCTTATATTTATATTTTAATTATCTTTTTACTTATAGAAGTAAAAGGAGTTTGTTTAAGATGATGATGGACTAAAAATATATATATATTTGCAAATCCCTAAATCTTCTAAAAGGATCAATATACAAAAAGAAAAAAATAAACTGGAATTATGAACAGAAACAAAGGATAATCATAACTAAGAGATTTCAATAAATTTATGGAAAATGGAAAGTGGACAGTATAATGTTCATTATTGATATAAATGGAGAAAGCCTCAGCCAAGAACGTATCATGAGGGCATGGCAGAGGTGAAGGCAGATCAGACCATCTGAACCTGGAAAGGCACTAGACTCAGAATTAGCATGTATGATGGAGGTGTGAATGAGAAGTGGGGCTGTAAACAGGCACAGTAGTTGAAGGTTTGTATAAGGGGCTCTTTCTCAGTGGTCATTCCCAGCTCCCTCCTCTACTTTATAGTATAGAGCATAGACATATGGGCATCTACTTTCTAATCTCTCTAGCAAAATCCCACATGACTCTTTCCAAAAGAAATTGGACAAACTTTTTACAAATACTAAATGTAAGTTCCTTGAGGGCAGGATTCATGTGCTTTATTTTCCACTTTATCTCCTATATAGAAATATCTCCTATATATATCTCCTGTATAGAAATATAGGAGAGTACCTGGACTGTAGTGGGTGCTCTGTCAGTATTTGTTGACCAACTAATAGATTGTTTGAAAGGCATCTAGTATAAATATTGGTGCTACGGGAAAACTGCTTTCTTATAACATTTGGAGGTAGAAGAAGTTTGCAGCCTGACAGCCATTTTCTTGCAAATTGAAAAACTTCTTCCCTAAACCTGCCACAAAACTTCTACTTAGTGTAAAAATGGACCTATTTATGCAAATCAGGAAAAAGAAAATCTTTTTTATTGATATAAATGGGCAACTAAGATTACTTAAGCATATGAATAAGTTAGGAGCAGGAAATAGAGCAATATTATATTTTTAAAAACTAACCCTAGAGGATAATTCAGATAACAGAAGAAAAGTTAAAAACTCTAATATTTTTAATTTTTTGAGTAGCCTCCATATTGTTTTCCATAATCATGGTATCAATTGACATTTTTACCAATGTGTATGAGGGTTTTCTTTCTTTTCTTCATGCTCTTGCCAAAAATTATTGTCTTTTGTCTTTTTGATACTAGGCATTTTAAAAGGTGTGAGGTGATATCTTATTGTGGTTTTCATTTGCATTTACCTGATGATTAGTCATGTTGAGCATTTTTTCAAAAAACCCATTAGCTATTTGTTTATCTTCTTTTGAGAAATATTCAGGCCCTTTGTCCATTTTTAAATTGGATTGTTTTCTTATTATTGAGTTGAGTTTCTTATATATTTTTTATATTAACCCCTAGCCTTCTACTTCTGGCTATAAATCCTAAGGAAATATAATCAGTATGTCAAAGAGATATCTGCACTCCCATGTTCACTGCAGCACATTCTTCACAATAGCCAAGAAATGAACTCAACCTAAGTTTCTGCCAATGGATGAATAAAGAAAATGTGATACACACACATACGCAATGGAATACTATTCAGCTTCAAAAGGAAGGAAATATTGTCATTTATGACAACATTGATGAACTTAGAGAACATTATGCTAAGCGAAATAAGCCAGGTACAGAAAGACAAATCCTGCATATCTCCCAAGTTGAACTCAGAGATGCAGAGAGTAAAATGGTGGTGACCACGGACTGCATGGAAAGGGCAAATGAAAAGATGTTGGTCCAAAGATACAAAGTTTCTGTTAGGAGAATTATGTCTGAAGATCTGTTTTGCAGTATGATGACTATAGTTAATAATAAGGAATTGTGTATTTGAATATTGCATAGAGAGTAGATTTTAAATGTTATTATCACTAAAAGATAAGCATCTGAAGTGATGGATGTGTTAATGAGCTTGATTGAATCATTTCATTATATAAGTATCAAAACATCACATTGTACATCATAAATATATGCAACTTTTCTTCTTATTTTCATTTAAGTAGGTCTTTTCTTCTTCGTAAAACATTTGTACAAATTTATGGGGAACGTGAAATTCCATTACATGTATATAACAAAATTCGTATAGTGATCAAGTTAGAGTATTTAGGGTGTCTGCCATCCAAGTGCAATACCTTTTTGTACAACTTTGGTTTATCTATTTTTAAAAAAATAAAAACAATTCTAATTAATGTATTTCAAAGAGTTTAAATGAGACAAGACCAAAAGGCAAAAGAGGCAACTGGAGAACAAAAAGTATTTTTCTGTTCAAAGTAACTCTAAAATAAAAAGAAAAAAACCAAAGTTGACAAAAACTTTTGCAATAGTGTTATCTAATAGAACCTTAGATATTTGCACTGTCCAGTATAGTAGCCACTAGCTATATGTGGCTATGCCTACTAAGCACTTGAAATGTGACTAGTGTGACTAAGGAACTCAATTTTTAGTATTGGTTAATATTTATTAATTAAAATTTAAATGTAAACAGCCACATGTGGCTAGTGACTACCTTATTGAACAATACAGTTTAAAATATACACAAAAAGAGAAAGAAAAGTACGAGGTAGGAGAAAAGAAAAAACATATATAATCAACATAAGAGATCCCACTTTCAAGTAATAAGAAACTTGGGAAGATAAAATGGGAAAGAAATAGGAGATATATTTATCAAAGAATTGATGAATATTTCTTAGAGACTTTCACAAAATATTCCCTAGATTCATCCTTGGAGATTTTAGAACACCAAAGATGAGGAAAAGAAAGCTCAAATATCTTGCTCAAGGCTATAAAGTTAGTAAGTGGTAAACCCAGTTTTTGCTCTCAGGCGGTCTTACTTCTATATCTATGTGCTCAATATCACAATATAGATATTTATTGCTTGCCTATTGTATTATTCCATTTTCATACTGCTTTGAAGAAATACTCATGACTGGGTAGTTTATTTTTTTAAAAAGTGGTTTAATGGATTCACAGTTCCAAATGGCTAGGGAGGCTCACAATCATGGCAGAAGGCAAAGGAGGAGCAAAGGCACATTTTACATGAAGGCAGGCAAGAGCATCTGTGCAGGGCAACTGCCCTTTATAAAACCATCAGATCTCATGAGATGTATTTACTATCATGTGAACAGCACAGGAAAACCCACCCCAATGATTCAGTTACCTCTCACCAGGTCCCTCCCATTGACACATGGAGATTATGGGAGCTACAATTCAAGATGAGATTTGGGTGGGGACACAGCCAAATCATATCACCAAGTATTAGAGCCTGTCCTTGGAAAAAGTATGCCATGTTTTCTTGTATTAGAAATGTAAAAATATAAGCAATACAGTCAAAAGTTGATGGAAAAAGCAAAATAAGTATATTACTTGGAAAAGTAACAAAATTAGAAAAATTAAAACATCAAACATTGAGATAAAGAGAAGAGAGATACTGTAAGTGATTTAAATCCTTGCCTGCAATACTGGAGATATTATTTAAAATTGGTAATTTTTACTCTTAAAGGTTGCTGCCAGAAGAATAAAAACAAAACATTTAGAGAGAATTCTCCTCTGAAGAATGGTTGAAGAAATATGCAGCAGGACACATATTTATTTATTAATTTTTATGATATGAATTATTTGATATGTTATTTACATTCTGAATTAGTTTAATATAATTTTTTGATTTTATGAATACCTATTACAGAATATACAGAGGAGAAATTAACATTTACCAACTATCCTTACATAGTAAGCATTTTATATGTACAAACCTTATCTTCCCAACTACATTTTAAATCCCTGAAGGGAGAGACCAAATTATAGAAAATTGTAATTAGATTTTCTAGAAGAAATATAATGAAAAAAATAGTCACTTGAGTTAGAATTAGACAATCTGGGTTCAAAACCCACCTCTACCACTTATCATCCATATGTCACCAGTGTTTACATTTTGTGTATATATTTTTTCTCATTTTCTCTCAAACTGCTATTACAAAACTAAAATCATTCTGTTCATACCATTTTATAATTCTGTTTATACTTTGTTTTATAAGATGAACAGATTTTTAGTCCATTAAATATGCTTCTCCCTGTTTTGATATGTACATTTCATTCTATGACTATGCTACCGAATATGTACCTATCCTTTTTTAATATCTTGTTTCCATTTTTTCGCTATTATGAGCCATGGTATGATGAATATCTTGTAGCTAAATCTTTGTGCACACTATAATCAAACTTTTTAAGAGCTGTAGTATCCAAATTACCCCTTCTTGAAAGGCCCTTTATAACAAACACAATTTTGAAAATGAAATGATTGATGTTTGTTATAGCTACCATATCATTTTGTTTTTAAGTAGCAAAAATGTTTTCATGAGTTGTTAGCACTTAATAGTATATTGAGGCCCTTGGGTAATCAACATGTGCAGTGTATTTGTGTCTATATTATAAAAATTATTTCAGTGCCTATTAGGTGAACAGAAATAACTGTTGAATAAACAAATGAGGAAGTCCATATTGATCTACCTCTGAACTTTAGCATCTAATCTTAGACAAGTTTCTGAATCATTCTGAGTTTGATTTCCTTATTCAGAATGGGGAAGGGGGTTATCATTGTCCAGAATTCCTGAATTGTATGTCAATTACAATAAGTAACATATTTAAAAACATTTAGTAAAAATGTTTGATTTGTAGTGCATTCTGCTGAATTAACAACCATGGGAAGGCTGGGACTATGTCTATTTTTGTCACAGTTACATCACTAGTCCAGTGCCTGAAACATTAGGTGCTCAATAAATATTTGTTTGGTGAAAAAAGATTGAAAGAAGTGTACTAAAATGAAAGATACCAGAATTAAAAGGACTAGATGTATTTGCTATCTCCAGTTCTATAAATTTGAGTCTTTACTTCTGTAGATTTAGTATCCTCATGAAAACTCAAGTGGATGTGCTAGATAATAGTAATTTAATTTATTGACTACTTACCTTATATTTTGTATACATTATTTCTAATTTTCAAAATCCTGATAATTATGGATTGTTATAAGGAAACTGAAGCTTAAAGAGATTATGTAAACTGCCTGGGTTTTCATGACTCCAACAACTGAATTCTTTCTTTTATATTATGTTACCTCCCTGTTAATAACCATAATTCTCAGTTAGTCAGCCCAGGCTGCTATAACAAAGTACCATAGACTGGGTGGATTGCAAATAATAGAAATATATTTCTCATGGTCCTGGCAGCTGGAAATCTGAGATCAGGGTGGCAGCATGTTTAAGTTCTAGTTCATAGATGACCATCTGTGAATCTGGACTGCTTCCTGGTTCATAGATCAACATCTTCTCCCTGTATCCTCACATGGTGGAAGAGCTCTCTGGGATCCCTATTATGAAAGGATAAATTCCATTCATGAGGGATCCACACTCATGACTTAACCCCCAAAGGCCACAGCTCCTAATACTTTCACATTGGGGGTTAGGAATGAGTTTTGAAGGGATGCAAGCAATCAGTTCATAGCAAGTACCCTCTATGCTCTAAAAGCTCATGAATCTGTTCTATCCTAAACTGGTTGCAAATATATTTAGTGGGTCAATCAGTATTTTAAACTTCTAGAAACAATGGTAGGGAAAAATATTGATCTAACTATTTTATAAAGAAGTATTATTTTGTTACCTGTTACCCTGGAACTTATCATTACTTAGAATCACCTCCACATCTGTAATAAGTTTATAATGATGATCTGTTTGTTAGAGTTCTTCTTTTGCTTATTTGTTGCTTTTCTCATTTCCTTTAATTGCTTCTCTGCATTTTCTTGAAGTTCACCAAGCTTCCTTAAAAATTATTTTGAACTCTTTGTCAGGTAGTTCATGCATCTCTGTTTCTTTAAGATCAGTGACTGGTGTTTTATTTTGTCCCTTTGGTGATGTCATCTTTCCTTGAATGTTCCTGATCCTTGTGGCTGTGTGGCTGTCTGTGAATTCGAAGAGGTGGATATTTGTTCCAGTCTTTGAAGACTGGCTTCGTCTAGGAAAGCCTTTCACCATCAGCTGTCCGGAGATGCTGAGCAGACTATCTGGTGACTGGAATAATACATATAGTTTTCACAATATTTTTTCCACTGCCTCCTCTCCTTAAAGCTCCCTCATTCGCTGATTCTCAATACATTGGATTTTCTGGTTCATTGGAACCCACGATACAGACATTTATCTTTCAGTCTCTGACTGTTTTCACTTTTTTTTCATGCATACATTCCATAACGGTCCATTTTATATGTTAATACTGCTGGGCCACAGTACCCAGATATATGGTCAAACATTATTCTGGATGTTTCTGTGAGGGTGTTTTTGGATGATTAACATTTAAATATCTGGACTTTGAATAATGAAGATTGCCTCCATAATGTGGTGGGTAGGCCTTATACAGTCAGTTTAAGGCTTGAATAGAAAAAAACAATAAAAGACTGACATCCTTGTTAGTAGGAGGAAATTTTGTGAGCAGACCATTGGGCTAGAACTGCAGTATTGGCTCTTCCCTGGGTCTTCGGTTTGCCAGCCCACCCTGCAGATTTTGGACTTGCCAGACTTTGTTATTGGGTGAATCAATTCCTTAAAATAAAGCTCCTTTTATTATACACACTCTTTATGTACAATAGATTCTGTTGCTCTAGAGAACCCTGACTGATACAGACTTCATGGTCCATTACTTCAACAAACTCGTTTCTTTTTTTTTTTTCCTTATTTTATTTTATTGCATTTTAGGTTTTGGGGTACATGTGCAGAACATGCAAGATAGTTGCATAGGTACACACGTGGCAGTGTGTTTTGCTGCCTTCTGCCCCTTCTCCCATATTTGGCATTTCTCCCCATGCCATCCCTTCCCTGCTCCCCACCCCGGCTGTCCCTCCCCTATTTCCCCCAATAGACCTCAGTTTGTGGTACTCCCATCCCTGTGTCCATGTGTTCTCATTGTTCATCACCCGCCTATGAGTGAGTATATACAGTGTTTCCTTTTCTGTTCTTGAGTCAGTTTGCTGAGAATGTTGTTCTCCAGATTCATCCATGCTCCTACAAAGGACATGAACTCATGATTTTTGATTGCTGCATAATATTCCATGGTGTATATGTACCGCAAAGGAAATGAACAGACACTTTGCAAATGCTATGTTGATCATTTCCTCACTTTTCTATACTTTGGTCTCTCTTTATTGGGTTTTTTTTCCCATCAATATTTACACATACTCACGTCTCTCTCATTTTGCAAAATCCTGCCTGGTTCACACAACCTCACTTGATCTTTCTCCTCCCTGTCATAGTTAGTTTTTTTTTTTTGAGATGGAGTCTCTCTCTGTTGCTCAGGTTGGAGTGCAAGGCCACGGTCTTAGCTCACTGCAACCGCCACCTCCTGGGTTTTCAAGTGATTCTCTTTCCTCAGCCTCCCGAGTAGCTGGTATTACAGGCACCTGCCACCATGCCAGATTATATATATAGTATTTTTAGTAGAGATGAGGTTTTATCATGTTGGCCAGGCTGGTCTAAGTGCTGACATCCTTCTTATCAGGAGGAAATTGTTGTCAGGTGGCATCCTTGTTGTCAAGTGATCTGCCTGCCTTGGCCTCACAAAGAGCTGAGATTACAGGTGTGCACCATCATGCCTGGCCATAGTCAGTATTCTTGAAAAATTTATCTTTTTATGTTTTTACTTCTTTTCCTTGTATATCTCAACCCATTCCATTGACTGTCACGGACCACCATGTTACCAAATCATCAGGTGCTTTTCAGCACTTATCTTATTTGACTTCCCGGAAATACTTGCTGATAATTACTTCCTTTTTCTTGCAGCATGTTCTTTCCTAGCTTTTGTGACATTATATATACGTGGTTTTCGACCTACCTCTCTGATTGCTCCTTTTAATTCTACTTTTTATTTGTTTACTTATTGTTTAGCTTTTGTCATTTTTAAATTTTTTTTTTGAGACGGAGTTTCGCTGTTGTTACCCAGGCTGGAGTGCAATGGCGCGATCTCCGCTAACCGCGACCTCCACCTTCTGGGTTCAAGCAATTCACCTGCCTCAGCCTCCCGAGTAGCTGGGACTACAGGCGTACACCACCATGCCCAGCTAATTTTTGTATTTTTAGTAGAGATGGGGTTTCGCCTTGTTGACCAGGATGGTCTCGATCTCTTGATCTCGTGATCCACCCGCCTCGGCCTCCCAAAGTGCTGGGATTATAGGTGTGAGCCACCGCACCCGGCCAGCTTTTGTCATTTTTTTAAAATGTTGCTGCTCCTCAGGGTCTGTCCTAGAGTTGTTTTCCATCTTTTTTTTTTTTTCCAATGCAACCTACGCCTCCCGGTTCAAGCAATTCTCCTGCCTCAGCCTCCTGAGTAGCTGGGACTACAGGCCTGCCCCAACACGCCTGGTTAACTTTTTTGTATTTTTGTAGAGACAGGGTTTCACCATGTTGGCCAGTCTGGTCTTGAATTCCTGACCTCTGGTGATCCACCCACCTCAGCCTGTCAAAGTGCTGGGATTACAGGTGTAAGCCACTGTGCCGGGCCAGTTCTCCATCTTTTTGTCCTGAATAATCTCATCTACTCGATGGCTTTGATTACTATTGATATTTTCCATTTACATATAAAATCCAAACCTATCACCCAAACTCCAGACCCATGTAACCAATTGCCAAAAATATATCAGTTTTTGAAGCCTCAAAGGCACTCTAACTCAGTGTAGGTAAAACTTAACTTGTCATCTCCCCTCACTACAGTGAGGCCCCTTTGTGCTTTCATCTCAATAATGACACCACTATCCACTCAGTTTCCCCAGCTGTAAATCCCATATCACCTTTTATCTCCTTCTCTCCATCATCTCTTCAATATATTACCAACTCTTATTGATTTTAATTCTCGAATGTATTCATTGCTCTCTTTCCCCCATTATCCTAGCTGGGCCATCATTGTCTCTTAGGGAACTACTGTCATATCCTTCTGATGTTTTCCTTGCTTCCCTTATGACCATCTCCAACCTATTGTCCACACTGCAGTCTGAGTGATCCTCATAAACTGTCAATCTGGTTAATCACTTCGATGGTTAAAATGACATTTATTCTTTGTTGCCCTCAAGATAAACTTAATACAGTTTGTAAGGCCCTCATAAACCTTGCTAACTTCATCTTTTTCACCTATGTCTTGGTATTCTAGGTCGTAGTCAGATTTAATGCTGACTTCCTTGAACCCAATGTGCTTTCTCTTGCCCTCGGACTTAATTTCACTCTGCCTGGAAAGCTCTTTCTTTTCCTATTCACTAGGCTAACTTCCTCCCTATCCTCAGGTTTCAGCTTTAACTCCAGTTCCCTTAGGGAAGCTTTTGTTGACCCTGCTAAACTGAGTTAGATATTTCTGTTCTCATAACCTCTGGACTTCTCTGACCATAGCGTCTGTAGCAAAATGGTGTGAAATTCATCTCCCTAGCTTACGTTTAGTCATCTCCTCTCTACATATGGTCAGAGATGAAACCTGGGGATTGACTTGGTCACGGTCTACATATTAAAGCTAATGTGGCCGGGTGAAGTGTCTCATGCCTGTAATCCCAACACTTTGGAAGACCGAGGTGGGCATATCACTTGAGGTCAGGAGTTTGAGGCTAGCCTGGCCAACATGGCAAAATCCATCTGTACTAAAAATACAAAAATTAGCCAGGTGTCATGGTACATGCCTGTTGTCCCAGCTACTGTGGAAGCTGAAGCACAAGAATTGCTTGAACCTGGGAGACAGAAGTTACAGTGAGCTGAGATCACATCATTGTACTCCAGCACAGGCAACAAAGCAAGACCCTATCAAAAAAAAAAAAAAAAAAAAAAAGCTAATGTGAAGACATTTTGTAAGCTGCTCCAGGGAAAAAGGGAAGCAAATGTACTCCTAGCATAATAAGACCAAGGTTATTGTTTCATAAAAATAGGGTCAAAGTAATGTTAATAGGAAGAATACAATTGAGGCATATATACTAGAAAAGGAAACTTTTGAAAGGAAAATACTCCTCAAAGTAATGAATTGTATTTGAACTCAAGTGCAGGAGAAAATCAGTCACAACCTGGAATTAAAGTCTCACTTCTGCTTCTCACTGCACACACACCCTAACAATACATGGAAAAAGAATCATCTTTCCTTCCTCCTACACATGCATTCTCATCTCACTCACAGATGCTAAGACCAGCACTCACTCCAATTCCCAGACAGAACTTAAAATGAAGAAGAAATAATGCCTTGATAATGCCCAAGGTTGAGGAATTTTCAAGGTACAAGAAAGGACTTAGGGCTTCAATATTCAGAAGGGAGGGATGCATATTTTACAGATAGGCAGTAGAGGTCCTCAACAGAAAAGAGCTGTAAAGGATATATTGTTTCACTCATTTAACATGTATCTATTGAGTGTCTGCATTGTGCATCTAATTCTCATGAGTCCTCCAGACATATTTTAGCATGAAGTTAAGAAAACTTCACTGTACCTAGAAACTTTTGAAATCCCAGGCCATGTTTTGGACTATATGTATTATATATAGTCAAATATATAATATATATATTAAGTGAGAGAGTCCACGTTTCCTCGGAATGTCAGAGTTCTATTATTTTAAAAAATATATTTTTTTTCCTGTTACTGAGGATGGAGTGCAATGGTATGATCATAGCTCACTGTAGCCTCTACCTCCTGGGATCGAGTAATCCTCCTGCCTCAGCCTGCTGAGTAGCTGAGACCATGGGTACATGCCCTCATGCCCAACTAATTGAATTTGTGTGTATGTGTGTGGATACGGGATCTTACTATGTTCCTCAGGCTGGTCTTGAATTCCTAGCCTCAAGAAATCCTCCAACTTTGACTTCCCAAAGTGCTGGGATTACAGGCATGGACCACCACATCTGGTCCTATTGCTTATTGTGTATTATAGAAAGAATGTACAAAATAAAGAATGTCTAAGTTATAGTCTCTGTTTTCAAAGTATTTACAATCTAATTGGGAAGATGAAGAAAGTATAAAGCCAATTCCTGAATGTGGTAAAAAGGGAACACTTTTATGCTGTTGGTGGGAATGTAAACTAGTACAACCACTATGGAAAACATTGCAGAGATTCCTTAAAGAACTAAAAGTAGATCTATCATTTGATTCAGCAATCTCACTACTGGGTGTCTACCCAGAGGAAAATACATCATTTTATAAAAAAGATATTTTCACACATGTTTATAGCAACACAATTTGCAATTACAAAAATATGGAACAGGCCAAATGCCCATCAATCAACAAGTGGGTAAAGAAAATGCTACGCACGCACACACACACACACACACACACACACACATACACATATACATACACATACCATGGACTACTACTCAGCCATAAAAAGGAACAAAATAATGGCATTTGTAGGAACCTGAATGGAATTGGAGACCGTTATTTTAAGTGAAGTAACTAGGTATGGAAAACCAAACATCATGCGTTCTCACTCATAAGTGGGAGCTAAGCTATGAGGACACAAAGGTGTAAGAATGATATAATGGACTTTTGGGACTCAGTGGAAAGGGTAGGGGATGGATGAGGGATAAAAGACTACACATTGTACGCTGCTCAGGTGATGGATGCACCAAAATCTCAGAAATCACCACGAAAGAACTTACTGATGCATGTAACCAAACACCAACTATTCCCAAAAACCTATTGAAATAAAAAAAGAAAGTATAAAGCCAACTAAGACAAAATATTGTAACCAATTAATGAATAGTGAAGATAATAGATGTTTCTCTTAGAATCTCAATGAAGAGAGAGATCATTGTGTATCAGGGTGATTAGGGAAAGATTTTAGGGAGGAGGTCGGACTCAGCCTAGGTCTTATAAACCGCATAGAAATTGCCCAGATAGCCAGGAAGGAGAGAAGCACTCCAAACAGATAAAAGCATGCCAATATGTCTTTGAAGTAAGGACAATCATAAGGCATCATAATGACAACAAATAGACTAATACGGTTTGAACATATGCTTGGCTCTAGAAATTATCATGGGAGTCACAGTTTAAAAGGTGAATTGACACTAAATTGGGGAGGGCCTTAAATTCGAAACTGAAAATCTTGGATTTTATCCTGCAGAAATTGCCACACAATTTTTTTTTAAAAGAAGAGTGGTGACAAATCAGATTTTAAAAATCTTTTGTTATTTGAATTCTTGTCATGGATGTTTTAAGGGTTCAGAAAATAATAACCTGCTCAAAAATCTATCTTTTGGGTTAGTTTGAGGTTATTGCATGTGACTGTCAGCTCTTTATTAACAAGGGAAAAGTGCTCATTACATATTGCATAGATTATAATCTTTGACAGAGTATACTTGTTGAAAAAACTCATAATTACCATGATTTAATGCAAATATTAGCAATGTGCAATCAGTGCAGAAGATGGAGTATGTACAGAACTAAACTAATGACTACTAAATTTTAGTTTGAGCGGGACCAAATTCTAGAACTCAGTTTAGTTTTCTTCTCAGAAAAGAAAGAAAATAATTAAATGTATATGTCAAGTTCATAGAGGGACAATGATCTTTGGTAGTACTAGGGTCAAAGAAAATGGGGTAGGTTTAGGGTCTTTTCTTTCAGTGAATAAAATTGGGATGATAGGAAAGGGCTCTGGAAAAGAATCTGGGAGACTAATGGAGGAAAGTTCAGAGCTGACTGGGCAGAAAGGGAAGATCTTCAAAGTCAGAACTAGGTTCTGATAATCACTTTCATCAGTTATTTTTTTTCCTTTTTTGTTAGCTAAAGGTAGAAGTTGTAGTTACGCATTATTTGAGTTTCTTTGAGAGTTTCCATTGAACAAGCTGAATGTTGGAATTAAAATTAAAATTATTTTATTTTATTATTATATTTTTGAGACAGAGTTCCACTCTTGTTGCCCAGGCTGGAGTGCAATGCAGTGATCACGGCTCACTGCAACCTCCGCTTCCAGGGTTCAAGTGATTCTCTTGCCTTAGCCTCTTGAGTAGCTGGGATGAGAGGCATGTGCCACCATGCCCAGATAATTTTGTATTTTTAGTAGAGATGGGGCTTCTCCTTGTTGGTCAGGCTGGTCTTGAACTCCTGATCTTGGGTGATCCACCCACCTTAGCCTTCCAAAGTGCTGGGATTACAGGTGTGAGACACCTGCCCAAAAAATAATTTTATTTTCAGTCCTGAGAATAAGCTTGGTTGTTGTGAACTGAATGCGAGCCCGGGAATCTCATCCAGCAAGAGGGTCCCAAACCTGGAAGAGGGTGTGCACGGAAAGAAAGGAGACAGAGAGAGGAGGGGTCTGGAGGACTGGATGGGCTATGCTCATACAGCAATTTTATTTGTGCAGTAGGTTTCCTTATATACTTTTTTCTTTAACATCATTACCTCAATGCAGATCATTACTGAAACAATAAAAGGAACAGAAAATTCCTTGGGGGATGATTCTGAAGGAACTGTCAAAGGGAACAAATACTAATTTAAAAGATCAAGGGGGAAATAGGTGATGCTGATTATCGATATTGTCAGAACAATCAGTAACTTGGATAACAATCTTTAATTAACTAGAAGTCACAAGCTCAGCAGTAAACCGTGCATCTGCGAGAGACAAGGACCGCAGAGGAGGTTGCTAGGCTGAAACAATGCCTGGTAAACAAAGTCTTAGATCAGGAGCCAAAAAGGGGAACGCAATACCCAATTAACTCACTTCAGCGTTCACCTGGCCATTATCTCATCAGCCAAGAAGGCTGAGGATAGTGTCCTGCTTAATCATTCTCAATTTCCTCTTTCATTCTCTTCTTAATTTCCTCTCACTCATAGCTTGACAGCCTCCAGCCAGGGAAAATGTGTAAGGAGTCAAGCTCACCTAATGGCGGAGGCCAAGTTGTGAGCCTCTTGCAAGGGCGACCCGCACATTTGGTGACAGCTATTTCAGCCACACAGTTTGAAATACAAAATAATGGAGGCCCAGAAACCTTAAGTGGCTTGGACAAGGACATACAGACGGTAAAGTGAAGAAACAAGTCACCATATGTATATTGCCTGGAACCATGCCTGGCATATAGCAGGAGCTCAATAAATACTTGCTGAGTGAATAAATGAATAAACCCAAGGTGTTTGATTTATTGTAGCATTCTTTCCACTCTACCATATAAACTATGGCAAATTTAATGGGAAAATAATTTATCTTTGATGAACCAGAACCTGCTTGCACAATGTCAAAGGATAATTATACAATGTCATCATGATACAGATAGGCTTACCTAGCAACATAATGCCACCTTACTGATACATATTATATTAGTTTGCTAGGGCTGTCATAGCAAAGTACCATAGACTAGGTAGCTTGAACAATAGAAATTTATTTTCTCACAGTTCTTGGATCCAGAAGTCCCAAGATCAAGGTGTTACCTGAGCTGGCTTATTCAGAGGGTCATGCGGGAAGGATCTGTTATTTCCTTGGCTTGTTGATGGCCATCTTCTCCCTGCAACTTCACATCTTCCCTCTGTCCATGTCTGTATCCAAGTTTCATCTTCTTATAAGGACACCAGTCATATTGGATTAGGGCCGGAACTAACAACCTCATTTTAATTTAATTACCTCTGTAAACCACATCTCCAAATATTATTACATTCGGAAGTACTGAGAATTAAGACTTCAACCTTTGTGGGGGTGGGGAGGTCACAGCAACACACAGAGACTGGCTTTTCTATCATAGCATATTAAACTCTTCATCCCATTCGCCAGCAGCAGCCTAAGTGATGCTAATAGAGTTCCCAGTTTATAATTAAGTAGGCAATTGCCCAACAGCTTTAAGGTTCTGCCCATGCATGTGCATTACTCAGGTGGAACATGAGGCTTGCCCTTCAGTTCCCTTGCCAGCATGCTAAAATAACAGGTAGAGGGCATGGGCTGGCTGACACTTTTTTTTAAAGCTACATGTTATTATAACTGTGATGAAACAATACTTAATTTTTTGGAAATTGTCTTTACCTTCTTGTAAGGTGCTACAAGTCCATAGGGCTTTATTTTTACCATAATCATCATTGTTAAACTGTAGTGTAGCTGATGAGGTGTATATTTCAGAGGTATCCTGAGGCTGGGCATTTATAAGGAGGCTCTTGAATGAGTACCCATAGAGGGTCCTGAGGAAAGTCAGTGAAGCTCTTACAGAATTTGTTTGAAGATCTTTAAGTAAGAAACAGAGTATACTTTAGGGGAAAAATAGTTTTGCAGTTAGATATCTTTGAAATAGATGAAATTCCAAGACAATGTCAGGGGATTCCCAGGTTCTGTATTTGGTGGGCATCTGCCATTTGCTAAAGTGTGAGAGAGAGACGCTGTGCTTCTTGAAGAAAATGCCATGTTACTCTATCAGAATGATACTCAGGAGCTATAAGCTTAGCTTGTCTCCACCACTGATAAAAATTTTGAGTGACTATAACTTTACGGCATCTTCTCATCATGATTCTCAAGATTAGAAATGATATTGTTTTGATTAGGGCCCTCTTGGACTTATTTCTAATTATAAACTGTGGATACTAAATGTAAGACTCCAGCAGGCAGCACAGGGGTGTTTGGATTATCAGATAATAATTCGATACTTCAGCCTGATTACTATTAAGTACCTTCTGACTCAGTCACCTCATGGATTGTGTGTAGATGTCAACAGGACATCTACAGTTTTTATAGTGCTGATCTGAAGTTTCAAGCCATTTTCTATTAGTGGCTCATCAGACATCAGAGACTAAGAAGCTGCTGCTTTCTCTAAAGGAAATATTAACAAACATTGGGAGCACAAATATTTATCATGACTGGTGAGTCGCTGCAAGAAATGGTATAGAAAGCTGTGGGGTCAAGAATAAAAACACTCAGGAAGAGAATCTCAGTGTGCAGATGGAACTAGGGTTCAGTCTAACTGCAAAAAAAATTGTTGGGGAAAAACAAAGAATCCCCTCCCCTCTTTTTTATATTTGGACATAGAAAATGGTAACAAAACGCCCTTATGTGATTGGGAACTTGTGTTAGTTTCCAGACCATGAGATCTTGAGTTATGATTGATGTAGACTTAAAACAGACAAAAGTAGTTATTTGCCAAACATTTATTATTATTTCTCAGTCCAATTATTTCAACAAGAATGTTTTCAAGGTATTAGAAATAGGCCTCAAATGATTGTGGGCTGATGGGTCTTGTCAAAGGGCCTCTAGGAAGTTGCCCCTATGTTCACACATTTTTCCTTTTTACACCCCCCAGGATGCTTTCTGTTATCTCTTATTGGCCCTAGAGTAAGCCAGATGTTTATGGGATTCTGAACAGCTTCCTTCTAATAAGCTAAAATTAACAAAGTTTTATAATATTCTCAAACTCTTCAAAACTTGCGGAAGTAGAATGAACACTGTAGACTGCACCAGACACAATTTTAAAATTTGAACTCTGAAGTTGTTTGAGAAACACCTCATTTTTGCTTTATGAGATTTATGTGTGTAAGTGAAGTTGAATGTAAAAAAATCTAATTTGAATTCTAAATCTTCAAAGCTAAATCTATCCTTAACAGATATTTCTTCCAGTAATAGGCTGATTTCACAGAAAGTTTTTATGCAGTGGTCACTCTCCCTGCACTATTCAAGGGTTATAAAAATTCAGTTACCTGGAATCTGTGCTAATTATGCCACAAAAGATGAAAAGCTGTTTGGGGGCAAAGATCGATTTAGGTTTAAGAAGAAATAGCAACTTGAAAATTAAAAATATCTGCAGTTTCCACAAAATGGGTCAATCATTAAACAGACTCATTGTTAAGAATCTCAAGTCATCCTATTATTCTTGTTACTTCTGAAAGCAATAAATGAACACGTTCCTCAAACAAAACTCCTTAAACAAATTAAATGATTTATGTGTTTTTTTTTCCAAATGCACACCACATCTGCATCAAAGAGCAAAAGAAAGACGTCTTGCAGTAAATAACTACTTGAGGAAGAATAAAAAGCAGGAGTACAAAGTACATAAAATGAGCGTAGTTTAAGATTTTGGAAGAAAAGACATTCTAACATCAGAGAGTTTTCCCACAACCTGAAACATCTGAGTTATCACTTGGTACCCAGTGTTTCTCATTTTCCTGTGCTCAAAGCTTTGGCAGGTGTCAGGATATTGGCAATATCTCTTAAGGGCGGTATTGAGATCTCTGCTCTTGGATGTACTCATAGAGAGGGCTGGAGCGCACTGGGACGTTGGCAAACTGACGAGCACCGGGCTCCAGAAGCCGCCCATAGCCCTTGCCTTCTTGGGATTGTGTCTCCCGGACTTGGCGGCGCCTCTGTTCTTCCTCCTGCTGGCGACGGAGCTGTTCTTCCCGGAATTTCCTTACCCGTTCCTGGCGGCGTCTCTGCTCGTCTTGCCGCAGTTCTTGTTCCTGATGACGACTCTTCTCCTGCCTGGCAAACTGCTCCTCCGCCCGGTACTGCCGGTCTCGCTCCTGTCGGCGCCTCTGCTCTTCCTGCTCCTCAAGTTGCAGCTGCTCTTCTTCCCGGCGATACTTTCTGTCCCGCTCTTGGCGGCGCAGCTGCTGTTCCTCCTCGCGGAGCGGCTCCTCCTCGCGGAATTTTCTGTCGCGCTCCTGGCGGCGCAGCTGCTGTTCCTCCCTCTCCTTGCGGAGCTGTTCCTCTTCGCGGAATTTTCTGTCGCGCGCCTGGCGCAGCTGTTCCCGCTCCTGGCGGCGCAGCTGCTGTTCTTCCTCGCGGAATTTTCTCTCTAGTTCCTGGCGGCGCAGCTGCTGTTCCTCTTCCAAGAATTTTCTGTCACGCTCTTGGCGCAGCTGCTGTTCTTCCCTTTCCTGTAGCAGCTGTTTCTCCTCGCGGAATTTTCTGTCGCTTTCCTGGCGGCGCAGCTGCTGTTCCTCCTTCTCCTGGCGGAGCTGTTCCTCCTCGCGGAATTTTCTGTCGCGCTCCTGGCGCAGCTGTTCCCGCTCCTGGTGCAGCTGTTCGCGGCGCAGCTGCTGTTCCTCCCTCTCCT
>CM052667.1:38036764-38066573 GCA_028533165.1 Leontopithecus rosalia | reverse complement strand
TCTCTCAGCCCCTGCTCTTCCTCCTGCTGCAGCTCCTCTTCCTCGCGGTATTGTCTCTCTCGCTCCTGGCGCCTTCTCTTCTCCAGCTCCTCTCTCAGCAGTTGCTCTTCCTCCTGCTGCAGCTCCTCTTCCTCGCGGTATTGTCTCTCCCGCTCCTGGCGCCTTCTCTTCTCCCGCTGCTCTCTCAGCAGCTGCTCTTCCTCCTGCTGCAGCTCCTCTTCCTCGCGGTATTGTCTCTCCCGCTCCTGGCGCCTTCTCTTCTCCTGTTCCTCTCTCAGCAGCTGCTCTTCCCCCTGCTGCAGCTCCTCTTCCTCGCGATATTGTCTCTCTCGCTCCTGGCGCCTTCTCTTCTCCTGTTCCTCTCTCAGCAGCTGCTCTTCCTCCTGCTGCAGCTCCTCTTCCTCGAGGTACTGCCTCTCCTCCTGGCGCCTTCTCTTCTCCGGTTCTTCTCTTAGCAGCTGCTCTTCCTCCTGCTGCAGCTGCTCTTCCTTCCTCAGCTGCTCTCGTGGGGCCGGCTTGGCGTACAGCGTGTGGCGGCGTCTCTTCCTTTCTTCTTCTAGTTGCCACCTCCACTTTTGGTCGCGGCGCTGTTCCTGGCGTCGCCTCGTTTCCTGATCCTCATGGAGGCTGTCCTCCTCCTCCTGGAGCTGTTGGGCGCGCTCCCGCCGTTGGAGCTGCTCTTCTTGCTCCAGGAACTGCAGCTCTTGCTCCCTCTCGCGACGCTGCTCCTTCTCCTCCTCCTGGAGAAACCGTTGTTCCCGCTGCAGGCGCTCCTCTGCCCTCAGCTGCCTCTGCCGCTGCTCCCGCAACGAGGGCCTGACCGACAGCCTCTGTCGGCGCCTCTCGCTCTCTTCCTCCGCCTGCCACTGCCATTTGAAGTCCCTGCGCTGCTCCTCCTGCTGCTGCTCCCGGCGAGCGGGTTCCTCCTCCTGCCGTTGCAGCTCACGCTCCCGGCGCCGCCTCTTCTCCTCCTGCTCTTGGCGGCGCCTCTGCTCTTCCTGCCTGCGGGGCCTCGAGTAGACTTTGCTTTGCCGTGCATCGGCCTCCCTTTCTAGCTGCCCCTGCCACTTCGGGGTGCGGCTCTTAATTCGCTCCCGGACCTGTTCCTTCTCCTCCTCCTCAGCCAGCTCCGGCTCGCGCCTCAGCCGCTGCTGGCGCCTCGTGTCCTCCTCCTCGCTCCTTAGCTGCTGCTCGCGCCTGTCCTCCTGCTCGCGCTTCAGCCGCTGCTCGCGCCTCTCCTCCTCCTCGCGCCTTAGCTGCTGCTCGCGCCTGTCCTCCTGCTCGCGCTTCAGCCGCTGCTCGCGCCTCTCCTCCTCCTGCTCGCGCCTCTCCTCCTCCTGCTCGCGCCGTAGTTGTTGCTCGCGCCTGTCCTCCTGCTTGCGCCTCAGCTGCTGCTCGCGCCTCTCTTCCTCCTGCTCTCGCCTTAGCCTTTGCAGCTGCTGCTCTTCCTCCTGGCGCTCCCTCTTCAGCTCTTGCCGCTCCCGCTTCTGTAGCTGCTCTTCTTCCTCCTGGAGCTCTCTTTGCCGCTGCTGTTCATCTTCCAGGCTCTCCCTTTGCTCTTGCCTCTCCCGTTTTTGCAGCTTCTCTTCTTCCTCCTGGAGCACTCTCTCTTGCAGCTCTTGTCTTTGCTGCTGCTTCTCCTCACGGGACTCCCTCCTCAGCTCCTGCAGCTCCCGCCTTCGCTGTTGCTCGTCGTCTGGAAGCTCCTCGTCGCGGCGCTGCCTATCACGCTGCTCTAGTCGCTCTTGTTTCTCCCTTTGCTCCTCTCCCTCAGTGAGCTCTCTCTCCTGTTCCTGCCTCTTCTGCCTCGGTCGTTGCCCACGTTCTCCTTCCGGTTGTCTGCCCTGATGCTCGAATTTCCTTTGGTCTTCTTGCCTGCGATCTTGTAACAGGTTCTCCTTTCCATCACAGAGGGTTCGCTTGTCTTCATCTAGTCCCATGGCCTGGTCCAGAGCGTAGTAACAAGCTTGAGCCACTTTGAAAATGAATAGGAGGAATTCATTGAAATCGACATGCCCGTTACAGTCACGATCCAGAAGTTCCAGGATCAGGTCTACCGTCTTGGGGTCATGTGGTCTCTATAAAAACGATGAAAACAAAAATTTTACAATGTTCTGTTTACAGGTAGTAAAATTGTATTCACACATGTTATATTTTATGCTATGCTCACACTCAAGAGACATTCAGAGCAATTAGAAAAATGCCCAGTGTGTATCAAGTCTTGTCCCTATGTAAAATGTGAACCCTCATCTTGGGAATTTTTGCATCTCATAATTTAGTGCTGACCAAACTGGAGGATGTAGGAAGAGAGACACAAAGTAGAATAGTGGGTAAGCCTACACACCTTAGAGGCAGGGCTTGAAGTGAAGATTCAAGACTGCGTCGTGAACTTATGTGTAAAATTAACAAAGCTACTCAACCTCAAGAAAGAATCAACAAGTTCTCTTTAATTGAGGAAGAATGAAATCCTTGAGAGAGCTACAATGGAAATTAATGAAGATTTGCAGTAGTCACTTCCGTCTGAAGTGGCCAGTACTCTTGATTTGGTTTTTATTCCATATTAGAAAACAGAACAAAACATTTATGGGTAGACCATTTTAGCAGAGATCAGGCTAATCTCAGTCTTGAAATTGGAAACAAATTTAAGTTTCTCCAATCTAATTTGATTTGACATCTTTTGTCAAATCAATGTCCCATGAAGAGCTCATTTACATGGCCACACCATCAAGTACATGAAATACTTTATTATTCAGACTACGATGCCAAGTAAGTACCTTCTGACTCAGAAATGAATGGGGGATGTACTGTAGACCAGTTGTTGTGTAAAAGGAATATAAAGCCACCATTCCTTGCTCTGGTCTCCTCACAATAAATCTCATAGCCTCAAGTTAACAGGTCTCCTTTTCTTACTAGTTCTTACCCGAAGTACAGCTCCAAATTCTCTTTCAAGGAGGTTCTTCAGGTCTTTCTTAGTTAATGCTGCTCCATCACAATCATGTGAGACATATTGATTGAAAATTTCAATGATGTCACAGATGCTTCTCAGAAGTGGAGACATTGTTTTTCTTTGTTTCAAGTTCGAGTATATCTAGCAATAAAATAAGATCCAGAATCAAAATCTCGTTTCTGCTCTTGGGAAAGCTTTGTTCACACGATTTCAGGCAGATCCCTAAGTAATTTGAATTTATAGCAGTATTTTCAACCTGGACTTTCAGAGCGTTTTAACCTTTGAATATTGTATCAGAAAGAGAAAAAGCGATCCTGAGAAATTCCAAGCCAGGGAATCATCTTCAGGCTATCCTATAGTCAGCTTTTGATTGTCCACCCAATGTGGATTATCTATGTCCTTGTCTTCTCTATTTCTTCCAGCTCTCCAGCATATTTCAGAGCAGACAATAAAGATAGGAGTGCAGAAATCAAAATTTGATATATTTCTACTCATAAACACCTTCCTTTAAAGTTGAGCAAAAAGGACAGGTAAAAGCCAAAAGGTGAAGGAAGACTTGAGAGTATCTTAAAGTGGATAGCGGCCATATCAGCAAAACATTTGGTAGAAAATAGAACAATGAAGGGAATGTGAATTGTTCCCCAACATTACAGTCCATAAGGAATTTAGGAACTCTTATAGAATATAATTCATAAGTCAGCAATTTTAAGATTAAATAATACTTTTTCCTAGTCAAAAGATGGCAACATTCAGATACACACATGCAGAAAACAGAGAGTGTATATTACCTGCTCCAACTCAGATGTAATACAGATATTCAGATATTAAAGTATTGAAAGCTTCTGAGAGGTCCTTTCTGAACCAAACAATCCAGAAAACTGAATGATATTGGTTTTCTTGGAATCTTGGCTTTTTAGAAAACATTAGGAAGCAGTAGGTCAATATTACTAGAATACATGGATGGCATTGCTGGATGTGAAGTGGTTCATCTAGCTAACTTCTTTATCTACTTCTCAACTCCAATATCTTAGATGCTGTGACTATATGAAGATGGCTCATATTAGGTAGAACCAATGTAAAAGAGAACAGAGGGTTGGCAAACTTTTGAGATGGAAGTTTTTAGGAAGATGAATCCTGTCAGAGCCACACATGATCATCTTTGATGTGCGAAAGTATAGATTTCAGATTCCAGGGAGGAGGGTTATGTTTCAGTTCAAGTGATGGCTCCAACCATAAGAAGATTGAAAAGAATTAGTAAAAGTTTATTTATCCCTGTAAGATACTGATACCTTCTGGCACATAGAACTTACCCCCATACCCCAGCATCTGAAATAGCTATAAGAATGGAGAATCAGAAAGAAGACCATAATCCCACAGAATGGGACTTACCCACTTCACCAGAGGAAGAAGTCCAGTGCTCGCTGACACCGCGGGCAAGTGTACTGGGTAACTGGGAGCTGGGCCTTTTATAGGGGTTTTAATTGTGCCCTGGAGAGCAACTTGCGAAGGAGACGCCCACTCTGTGGGATGGCCTGATTCATTCCTAACAAGCCCAGCTCCACCTCTGTCTCCACAAATGGCTTGTTTATCTCACTATTTGCTCACGTAGCTCTTTGGCACAAGGTTCACAGACCTTGCTTCCTGACAATCAGGGTACTGGCCCCACCTAACATGAGAGGGTAAAATATTTGGCAGAATCTCCAATTTTCTTTAATTGTTAAACTAAATTAAACAATAAAACAAATGTATTAAGTCTTTAGAATCTTAATTGCTTATTACTTCGTTACAAAGGAGTGACCCCTAAGCCATTTGCTTTATAAAAGATACAAACTCTAGTTTGAGATTAAGGAGAAACTTTGAAATAAACTGATGAAAACCAATTATTTTCTCTATGGGATGTGACAGTCCATGGTGAGCTGCTCATAAGCCCTGCCAGAAGCAATTGCTTCAATTCTAGGGCAATGAGAGAGATGCAAAGAACTGGTTAGTTTCTTCTCTAAAAATGCAGGTGGGAAAAATTTTTACATTTGTACTCCTGGGTCTTATGAGGGTTTTCTTACAGACTGGGGACTGCCTTCTCAGTAAACAGTTTGGGAGGGTACCTTAGAAATATATTTTTATTAAATCATTCATAAGAAAACTTGAAATCTGTGAAATTTCATTCTTAGAGATATTAAACTTAAATGAAGTTTGTTCATTGGTTTTCTCATTAGCATATTGATGCCCCTGGGGAGAAAGAGCTGGTGTAATGCATTATTGTAGTTATAATCATCCTATTTAGCCTCAGTTACTAATGATTATGACACCTAAACACTTGAGTCTGCTTCTCCTGGAAGCACATTGAGGTAATCGGTTATTCTAGCCCATTATATCCATCAGGGCTTTCTCAATTTGGTTGATCATTTGCAAATTTCAGTGCTGTTTCATTGTAAAGAATTAGATTTTATCCATGGTTGTCAGTGACTTCCATCCTTACATTTCAGACTACATGAAACTTTGACTATAGTCTGAAATGGAAGGTTTATGAAGACTATCAGATGATTCAATGGCTTCTCTGCACTTTTGTTTCCTCCTTTGTCCAACAGAGGCAAGTATTGGCTTTCTGAATTTTGAGGCAATTGTAGGGTCCTTCAATGGCATGAGTGAAAATTTGGAATCTAATTCTTGGTGGCTATTTCTTTATGTGCGGATTGATCCAAATTATAATGGCATTCAACTCTATATGACTCCTCACTTGCTGCCATCCCAGATGTGGGGTTAAGAGGAAGGTAGAGGCCAGGTGTGGTGGCTTACACCTGTAATCCCAGCACTTTGGGGGGCCGAGGCAGGTGGATCACGAGATCAAGAGATCGAGACCATCCTGGTCAACAAGGTGAAACCCCGTCTCTACTAAAAATACAAAAATTAGCTGGACATGGTGGTGCGCGCCTGTAGTCCCAGCTACTCAGGAGGCTGAGGCAGGAGAATTGCTTGAACCCAGAAGGTGGAGGTTGCGGTGAGCCGAGATCACGCCATTGCACTCCAGTCTGGGTAACGAGAGCGAAACTCCGTCTCAAAAAAAAAAAAGAGGAAGGTAGAAGTGACAGGGAACGGTAAGACAATTATAAGCATGGCTCATTTCTGCCTCTTAAAGGCTTCGACGCTGAAGTCTAGGATTTTGTGCAGATCTCTTAGTCTTTGGATTCTAAGATAAGACCATCATAAGCACTGATCACACTGCAATCATGAGTGTTCTTCAAGGAATAACCTGGGCAAGGCTTGCCTTAGGTCTGCTTTCATTTGTATCCTCCAGCATGTGATGTACTGGGAAACCTCATTATTTTTCGATAGGGAATAAACCCAAAAGGGAACTGGAAATTGTTAGGTTCCATGAAAATTAAGAGAAAAGTAGAATTAACCATTCTAAAATTATAATTAGAATGGCAATTACCCGCACCCACATGCTTTTGAACAGCCTTGAGAAATACCCCAAATTGCATTCATTATAACAGAAAAACTCTTCCTCCTCTCTGAATGAAGCTAGATTTTAAAATTCAATGATGGTTCTCCTACTAACTCTTATTAAAAGTTAGTTCAGCATAAGGGAAAATATTTAAAAACCTGCCTTAACCTAAGAAAATTGGCCTCCATTCCTACTCTTGGTCCACCATCAGAAAGTAGAGTAGATTAAGATGCTAAATCCAAAATCAAGTTTGAAATTTTCCTAGTGAAGTATCTTCATTGCTACATAAGATTCTCTTAGTTTATACACTGTCATTATTTGAGAATATCATTTTAAAAGGAGTCAGTGACATAAAGTTGGGACAGGGAAATAGTTTCCATGGCCTTCTAGTTTTTCAAAAGGTTGGTAAAGGCTAATGAATGTAGAAAATTATCAAATCCTAACCAATTGGTTCAGTCTATTTTTAGTTGTGACCAACTGAGAATTCTTGAAATGTAGTAGTGTTCCTTTACTGTGGACCATCAAAAAATAAAAATATTGTTACAATATGAAAGATCTCCTTATTTTTTTATGGACTAAAAGCTCCAATATCACTCTTTTTAAAGACTGGAGACTGAGGCACTGAAAGGTCAGAGAATATTGCTGACTGGCCTGGGAATGACCCAGGTCTCCCTGCTCCATTTCTGCAAGAATGCCCTTCTTTATCAGAGCCTAGCTATAGTATAGCTATAGTATTATCCTGGTATTTGGTGTTGAGACTTGAGCTCTTTATTACAGAGGAATTAAAAAGAGAAAATAAAATTTATATTACTTAGGTGCTTTAATATTATATTAATATGAAGCCCCTGTCACTTTTGAAATCTTTGGGGGCAGGGCTCTGCTGGATTAATAAACAAACACGTAGGAAACTAAGAGTATTAGATTTTCCTAGTCTTTATCTCATTCAAGGGCTCATCTCCTATTTTCTCCTGTTAGAAGCCAGAAAAGAAGACATAGATTTGACATTCTGTGGCATTTACCTGGCCCAGACCCTGACTTAGCTCAACCGGATAACTTCCAGAGTGAAGATTTAGATAAAGCAGAGAAGTTTCTGTTGTCATCTTTAACCTAATGGACTTCTCCAGAACCCAGTATGAACTATGATGTTGACATTCTGGGAAAATGTTCAAAGAAGGGTGATTCTACATGGCTTTGAAAAAATGTAAGATGCTTCAAACAGCTCTCCATCAAAGACTTCTTAAAAAAACTATGTGTTAAATCTTTCAAGTTTTTCTATCCTTTCTTTGTATTCATTGACCCACCTCTTGGATCTCACCTCTGTCAATCTAAAACCTAGTATAGTTTCTTTCAGGCCCCAGAGAAGTTCAGTCTCCTCTTCAAAACCTTCTTTGACCTTTACATGGAATGATCTTTAAATTAAAAAAATTTTCCCCTGTAGCATACATAGTCAGCATCATAACATTTAGTACTAGTTAATGTGTAATTTTTATATTCTTCTCTAGTTTAATGGGTGCTTGTTTTGTCTTCTCGATTAGGTTTTAAGTTTTTTGAAGGTAGTCTTGTATCGCTTATTCCTAATAGATGTTTTAAAAAACGCTTGCTGATATGATATAATTTTATTGCATCGTGGCAGTTTAAATGGCCAACAGGTTAGAATGAGATGAATCACTTGATCCTGGGACAGACCAGCTGTTTGCGTGATGGCTTGGGGATGAGGGTACTCACCTTAATAAGAGTCAGCCTCTCTGGGGCCTCTTTCTAGTTTCGCCACTTACAGGACAGATGACAGAGGAGGTAGTGCTCCACCCACTTCTGCCTTCCCTGATGTCCATTGCTTCATCCCGCTGTTAAATGAGGAACTGTAAGATATGAATCCCTTCCTCAGAGGGGAGCTGCGATAATTACAGCTTGTAAAGCATTTTGTGATTCTTAGATATAAAAGAGCTAATTATTATTGTCATTAATAATTCTTAATTTTTATCTTCTTTAGGGTAAATTACCCTTACTTTAATTACACCCCCACCCTGGTGGTAATTATATCCCTGAAAGTCAGCAGATGCTTTTATCTTACATCATGCCATGCAGGGTGACTGGGCACGGTTGCCAGAAAGGGTATTTCTACCATCTGCCAGCTCCTGATGTCACCTAGAGTAGCAGAGGGCTCCTGGCTGTCTTTGTTGTTAAACTGGTTATGGATTTCAAGTGATTTGCATTCTCTGTTCTATAACAGTATCTTTATCCTAACCAGTAGCTCCCCAGTTTCATGAAGACACACTAAATGGTACAAATGAATTTTTGTAATTTGATGAATACTGTGAATTAAGAAAGCATGTATCTTTCACTGGGCCATAGAGGCTTTATGGTATCAATTATAAAGAGGTTCTCAACTGCAGTATGAAAGAAGAGCCGTAGCTCCTCAAGGGTAGAGGTGCTGTGTGACATTCCAGATTCTTCCTGGACTTAGATATGCTTCTAATAGAAATTGTAAACCACTTTTTGGGATAAGAGGATTTGTATGTGGAGAACTGAAAAAAAATGTTTTTGAGAAACATTTTGCTTCTGACAAAAAGGCATACCATAAAAAGGTTGGAACTGAGGCTTCACACATAATAGATACTTTGGGTGTGGGAATAAAGGTCATGACCTTCCAAACGTGGAAACGAGCACAGGCAGGCATGTGTCCATGTACAGTGAAATGTTTTCTCCAGGCCCAAACATCCTGTAACTACTTCATGTCGTGATATAATTATGGAGTCCTAATACTGGATGTTTCAGCACCAGGAATCCTACTCTGTCCTCGAAGTAAGGATGGCAGTGGGAACAAGGCAGGAGGGTGGTGGCCGTGTTGAGTGTTTGGTGACCTTCTTTCTGATCCTTCCTCTCAGAGCGGTGCATGCTTCTCTGGAGCTCTGCCTTCCCTTTCCCCCTCAGCATCTTTCTTTCGGTTTCTTTTCTTTCCTCATTTCCTCTTCTCTTCTCCTTTTAAATTTCTCTTTTCCTATCTCTCTCAAAACCATTTAAATCTCAGGTAGGGAAATAGGACAGGGATAAAGAGACCTCAAGGGAACCAGTCAAGGTCTGTGTGCCTTTGCCTCCAGTGAGGAGCTGATTGAGTTCACAGTATTGGTGAAAAAGCAGAAGACAGGCTATGTCCTTTTTGGTTCTTCTCTCAGTGAGTCTCTTTTGGTCCATAAGCATTTATTGAGCCCTTTGCTCTACCATAAGCATTGTCTACAGTAGCGGGAGGCATTCCACCCTACCTCCCGATGATTTGGAGTAGGATATGTTATGGCACGAAAAGTATAATCCCAAAAATAAGACTATATATTGGTATTTTCCTGTACAGGCTAATTTTTTGTAAGAATTAGAAACAAACAAACAAACCTAACAACAGTGGTTACCTGTAGGGAGAAGGGCGGGGAAGTACCTTTTTACTCTATACTTTCTTATATGTGTACTCTGTACTTTCTAATATTTAAACCATGTGAATATGTCACCTATTACAAATTAAATACATAGAATATTTTAACATAAAAGTTTGATTTCAAGAGAAAGGAGATGAAACAAAGAGAAGAGAAGAATGAATTTTATTTGCTCAGTTTAGATTGTACTTAGCAGGACACTCAGCACTTAATGCATTTTTAGTAAAATTTTTGTAAGTGTGATAAAGTTAAATGGCCCTTAAAAAACCTTAATAGTCATTAAAGTGGTTGTGCAGTAAGCGTTTGTGTTAGTCTTCTGGAAATTTTGTCAGATGTATGATTAGAACTTTACAGATTTTTTCTGAGGCTCTTCCTTATCTGCAGATGAAGCGTGCTGTGGGTGCTGCTTCTCTGGGTGTCTGACTGTGGGTGCTGCTTCTCTGGGTGTCAGCCTGGCTGTCGACTCTCAGGGGACTCATTGTTAGCTCTGGGCGAAGGGTAACCACTAGTATCTCATCTCCAACCAGATAATTTATATTTCCTAAATTATAAAAAACAAATACTTTTAGGAGCACAAACATGATCTTTGAAGTGAACCACATCCTATAGATATTATAAATGGGGAATAATTACAACTTCTCCTAAGACCAAAATTCACTTATTCTAATATAAATGTAATGCCTACTTTCAGAGCCAACATTTCAAAATCAGTTTTTCAAGTATCCTTTGTTGTGTTTTCCAAGGTGCCAAACTCTTTGAAAGTCTCTGAATCCAAGCCCTAGATACTGATTTCATCATTCTAGATAATTTATCCTCATCTGTTCCATGAATGTTCATAGTGTCTTGCCACTTGGCTAATCAAAAACTTCCATTAAGAACCTGGTAAATGGAAGGTGAAAGAATGGGGAGCACTGGAAGAAAACAATTTGAGGCATTCAGAAGGTGTAATATAGTTGTGAAGTTCAGTTATCATCCACAAGTGCTCTACAAGTTAAAGGAGAGAGACCACTGCTGGGTAAAGTGGTGTAGGAAGGCTTCAGGGAGGAGGTGGGAGTTGTTCTGGATAGGGTGAGTGAATTTCAGGCAGGCCAAGTGGAATGGAGGTATTCCAGGCAGTGTGAGGAAAGATGGGGAGTAGGAATGGGCAAAGCATATTTTGAGAAAAAGAAAGTTTACAGTTAGACCATAGTGGAGACTTTATCACTCTTTGGCAAAGGGCCACGTTGCCTTGATCCTTGCAAGGGTTGACCTTGCATAAGAGAAAGTTGATTTCAAGCATTCATCCATTCGGGAAGGAAGGAATTGAATACAGTAAGATGCAGGTTCCATAAAAGCAAGTTCCACTTCTGTTTTGTTTGCTGTTATATTCCCAATGGCAGAGAGCATGCACTCAGGAAATATTTGTTGATTGAACAAATGAATGACTTGCATTTATCTATCATACTCAAGACCATATGCAAATGCCATGACTAGAAAGTAGCCCTGTAAGAGTTTAGAAGAAGTCACTTTTTGATAGGGAGATTGGAAAGAAGAGGTGGAGTAGAAAAGGTTCACTTGAGAGAAGTAGCAATAAACCATAAGATGGGGAGAGAGTACAATTTTATTTTTAAAAATCTTTCTGAAAGTACTGCATGATTGGCTAGATTGATGGGACACAACAGGTGGGAATGAGAATGAGGAGGGCAAGAACAGTCTATTAATAGTTAGTAGGATATTAATATTAAAATTAATATTCTAGTTCTTCCTATACCAGCCTAATCAGTGCTGTTCTTTAGAGATTAAAAATAGAGATTGGAGAAATGATTTTGCCATGGGGCTGGCTTCATATCTGTATCTTAAAAGCAATTCAAGAGTATCATCTGAGCCAATCTGAACTTCCTCTGCTATTATTATTCAAATAAGGGTTTGAATAAGCAGAATTTACCTCAGTGAGGAAACTACCTCGGCCATCAGCCTAGGAGAGGGTAAGTGAACTGGTTTTGCCCATATGTATTCAATGGCTCATCAAAGAGACCGCATCTTTTCTTCTTTCTTTCTTTTTTTTTAAACACGTGTCAAAACATTTTATTAAACTAATTCAATTTGTGAGGGAAACCCTAAGACATTACAACTGGTTTGAAGGATAATTCAAAGTGCAGACATGTATAGAGGTCATCAGGAATGAGAAAAATGGGCTGGATGCCGTGGCTCATGCCTGTAATCTCAGCACTTTGCAAGACCCGGGTGGGTGGATCACTTGAGGTTAGGAGTTTGAGACTAGCCTGGCTAACATGGTGAAACCCTGTCTCTACTAAGAACACAAAAATTAGCTGGGCATCGTAGTGCATGCCTGTAGTCCCAGCTACTTGAGAGGCTGAGACAGGAGAATTGCTTGAACATGGGAGGTGGAGGTTGCAGTAAGCCAAGATCACGCTGCTACACTCCAGCCTGGGCGACAGAGCAAGACTCCATTTCAGAAAAAAAAAAAAAAGAAATGAGAAAATGAATTTGCTAAATTGATGTACAATCAATCAGTAGCCAGGGCCTGTCATCCACAGTCACTCCACCAGACACACACAGGCATTCCTATGGTTTGTCCACAACTGCTAGAGTCGAAGAGTAGCTCAAAGATGCAAAGAGCAGAGGTCACGGGGAAGGGCTGAGCCACAGCTGAGCAGCGCTCCTTCACTCCCCATTTCCATGGCTATCAGCATTTTTCTCTGACAAATCTTAGACAATTTCTAAAGACTGAGTAAATCTATAAAAGTCATTAATCACAGGAGTGCAATGTCTGATAAATGATTCCAAAAGTGTTCCCGGGCACTCAGTCTCACTAAGCATACATTCTGAAATCAAATGGTGTTTCTATCCAAAAAGTGTAGGCCATCAGTGTTCTTAAATGAGGCAAATGGTTATTCTGAGATAGAAAACATTCTCCAGTGTGGATGTAAATATCAGATAAATGTTATAGTCGGGTTCACACTAACAACAAACTATAGATGATGCCGCTCAGAGTCAGTCAATAAAGATCCAGAGATACTCTGAGGTCACAAAAATAATTTTAATGTTAGCTAATAAAAAGAAGTATTTCTTAGTGCTCATTAAAAACGTGACTTTCCCACTCAGATTGCAAACCAACCATCTCACTTTATCAATTGCTATTGCATGAGGAGAGTGATACAGATGGTCAATATAAATATATGTATAATACATACATATGTACACATGAACCGTATACTTATATGCATACATAGTTTACATTTTCCAGCTGGGGTTTCAATAAAACTAGAATAAAAGAGAAATTATCTTCCAGTTTGTCTTGGAAAAGTATATATCTTACCTGTACAGCTATGCATATATCTACATACATATACATGTAATAATGCCTATATGTGTATTAACATACTGATATATATAGAGGTATGTATTTGCATGTACATTCACTTTATGACACACTCCATCACCTTGGTTTTTGAGACGGTAATTCAAGTTTGATCTTTGTTCTGGGCTTTGTTTTCATCTCTACTGAGTTGCGCTCAACTGTCAAGCCACATTTCATCAACGCTTTAGAGTGGGGCAAACCCTCACAGGATGGAAAGGCAAACCTTAGGTAAAGGCTAAAATCACTGTGCAGGTTGGGATTTGGGAGTTGTTGGCTTCCTTTGCCTTTCCCACAGCAGTGTGGACCATGAGAATGGGCTGGGGATGGTCCTCCTTCTCACTCATAGCGGAGCAAACAGCTCGGGCTGGAAATCCTGCAGGGAATTTAGCACAAGGATGGCCTTTTCCCTCAAATCTCAGCTCAAGTTTCTGTTTGGAACCATCACCACCTGCATCTGGGCTGCGAGGGCCACCTTTACCTCATTGGGAGCATCTTCAAAGAGAAGGTGCTTCTCCACAGGAGGACAGAGAACCTCTTGGCACAAGCTAGGAGAGTGTTGGGGTCTGGCTTGCTGTGCTGCCCTTTGGGGTCATCTCCAAGCATGACATGAGAAAACAAGCTGAAGAACTCCTTGTGTTGGCTCACCTTCATCTCTGGTGAGGGAGACCCTGAGCTGGTGGCCACGGCAAAGGGGATGCTGTGTTTCTGCAGGTGGACGATGAGTTTCTCAGACCCCAGAATGAGCACGGCTGTGGGGGACACTTTCTTTAACTTCACTGGGCTTTCTTCGACCAGCTCCTCTTTGGACATCAGGAGCTGCAAGATGTGCGTTATAGTCTGTGTTGCCTCTAATGCCTGCTTACTCATAACCAGGGACTTTACATCCCAGCTGTATTATTTTTCATAGCGTTCAGATATTTCTTGAAACACCACTGAATATAGCCATTCACTATCCAGAAGAAGGCCATCCATGTCAAAGATGAGGTGGGTGATAGGCTGCAGTGGAGGTGGGTGATAGGCTGCAGTGGAGGTGTGGGCGGGGGTGCTGCCATGGTGCTGCCTTCTCAGTCTGGGTGGAAGTGAGGAGCAAAGAGACCTCAGGTTTCTAATCCAAGCATCTGACACATTTGATCCTGATCTTCTGCACTGAGCGTTATATGATCAATTCAGTATAATAAAATTTAATGGGCATTGGTTCAGGTTCTGAGAACTAAATATGGCCAAATATACCTGTGCCCTGCATCTCCAGTTTAGTGGGGGAAGTTTTGGCCCATGAGACATGGTGATGGGGACTCTATTTTTTACCATGATTGTCGTTATCATCATCAATCACTATAAGCCAGAAACAGCAGTAACTATTGTCTCTGTTATTTAATTCTTACACCAATCCTGTGTAGTGAACATGAATAGTCTCATTTTGTAGATGGAGAAACTGAGTCTTCGTGATGCTAAGTAACTTACCTAAGGCCAATTAAGGTGGCAAGTGGAAGAGCTGGAATTTGAATTCAGATGTTAGCCTCTAAAACTCTTACTCTACCATTATTCAATACTACTGCTTTTAATTCCTTGCTGCCTGCATCGAGATAATAATCATTTGCTATGGAAAGTACCAGTTAAAAGAAGTTGTCTTCTGTAGTTTGGTGAGTGCTTTTGCCCCTTATGATTTAGTTAGAACAAACCTATGCTCTACAGTGGGGTGGCCTCTGCAGCAGGTGCCAGTTTCATGAAAGAGGTCCTCCCAGCCACAGGGGACAGAGACTCATGATCTTCAGAAGGCTGGCAGGATTTTATCTCTAATGAAACATGGTGATGATTAGATCAAGACAACTTGACTGCAGCAATATTTTTCCTCTGACAACTTTGTGTAAAGAAACCAGACACAGCCAGGACCAGTTTGTGCAGCTGATGGCACCGGAGCAGAGGGTGTCTTATCAGATACCGGCACAATGACTGCTGACTGTCATGTGCGGACCTTGCAGACTTCTAGCTATAGCTTAATTATGATTATTAAGTTTTTACAGGACACTGATTCTATTGCCAAGGGATTTATGATCCTCTTTTTATTAGCTGTTCCCTATCCAGCCCAGCCTGACAGAATGGCTACCTCCTCTGCTTTCAGATGTGTAAATGGGGCCACTCTGAGGTTAAGTTGCCTGTCAGAGGTCACCCAGCGGCCGAGATTGGGTTCTAACTTGCTGGATTGGCCAAATGAAGTCTGCTCCTTCGGGTCAATCAGTTAGTTGATATAGGAGCCATGGAGATTTAGAACTAAATGGTTCTTATAGTCTGGAAGGTAGTAGATTTTGCGGTTTGAAATTTGTGCTTTGTCTTCCAATGTGAATTTTGTTTTTGCTGTCAAGAATTTGATGAATCAAAAGTAGAAGAGTTCTGTCATTCCTCTCTCTCTTCTGAGTTCTCCCTTTTTAATATACCATCTTTTCCTCTACTCTCCAAAAGAAGGAATTGGTCCTGAACAAGTGATTCCAGGTTTCAGGGCACAGGTGGTGGATGGTTCTGATAATACTCATCAGAGGCCATTGGAGGAGCTCAAGGTAACTCCTTTTTGCTTGGAGGTGGTATCATGATAATGTCTTAAACGTCACAAGCTTCTAGTTAAGACACTAGTTTCATGGGATCTTTCTAGGCATTCAGGTACTTCAGTCACTAGTTTTAACTAAATTTGTGAACTTGGGATTAAGGAAATGGAAACAAGTTATTTATTTATTATGCATGTATAGGATGTATGGGGTGAGTTTCCAAAGCGGGTCTATAGATAAACCGTTTCTGCAACTCGTGGACCACTGACTGTCTCTCTCCTTCCCATCCCTAATCTATATCATCTGATGGTGACATTCTATAGAATACCCCTGAGGAAATGCAACTGCACATGCCTCCTTCAGACAGGCAGCATGCAGCCTACTTCCTTGTTTCTGTGACTCCTCCCTGGGTTTCATTCTGTTCCTTGGAGTCCTAGAACAGGAGAAAATGCTATCTTCAAAATTCTCATAGGAAGCACAGGTGAAATATCTTCCTTACTGCATAAACCATTTAGACATGAATTGTACTCAAAGCCAGAAAATAAACTAGATGTCTTCTGAACTGAACTTTTCCTTTCCACCTGTCCCATTGCACCAACTGTAACATGATAAGTGAGTTTTGACTATCAGGTATGTGTTAGGATATATGTTATTATGGGGATCTTAGGAGCATAGAAATATTATGGACGATATCTTGAAATCATTTGTATCAATAATTCAAACTAATAAGAATGGTCTTTGTGTATTCTTTTTGTACAAGATTTCATCAGAATGTAAAAGTTTGTCTTCTTCAGCAATTGCTATTTTTTAAATATATTCTAGCTGGCCATGTGGTAAATTGAGAGCCCAAGGGTCTCAGATATGGGTACAGCTGAGAAATTGGTATTCTCTGTGACCTTACATGAGTCACCTAAACTCTTTGGGCCCCAGGTGTCTGTCTACAAAATTACAATAATGACTCCTGCTTCCTTTCTAGGATGGAGAGTGGGGTGTGCTAGCAGGAATACGACCATAAACTGATAGAGGACTGAACTAAGGTACTTTTGAATTTATAGGAAAAAAAGCAAGAAGAGAGACGTTAATTTTCTTCATGTTTTTCTTTCTTTAGTCTCTAAATGCAGATTCCTGGGAACAGATCCATGAAGAGAGAGGTGAGGTCAAGAAGAGACTCCTATGTGTGTAATTGGTAGAGCCTTTTTGCTTTCACAAACCTTCGTGTGGAACATTGCCTTCCCTGAAATCACTGTGAATGCTGTGAGTTTTGTGCTCTTTCCATCATCTGTCAATTGATCATCAGCTTCTGTTATTCTGGGTATTCGGTCTGATTATTTGACATTTCTGCATTAAATCTTTTTCCTCCTACGTGTTAGGATTTATTAAACTTTAGTAAACACCCACTTGCTGAAATTCAAGAATGTTGCTGGAGATTTGTTCTTCTATTGGCCTTTTCTTTCCGTGTGCCCAGGAACTCCAGGACTGGCATCTTAGGATACTTTTTTTAATCTCAGACCATTAGGATCTGACATCTCAGCAGCTTTGCACTGTCAGAAAAACAAGCCATTTAGTTTTCTACTGTGCTTATGTTATCATGATGCCCATTTTCAGAGCATCAGATGGAGGTGGAGGTTGGAAGGACTTGCCTGAGGCCACAGGGTGACTCATAAGCATAAGAGAGAAGGAGAGACATGAGTGAGAGACTCTTCCCTCCTGACCTCATGCCTTTTAGTCCATTTTTTCCCGTGGACCTGCGTGCTTGGAAATCAGGTTCCAAAGTTGTTTGCTGCCCTCTCCCAACCATGGTTAGTCTTTGATGTAATTCATTTATCTAAAGCACCATTTACCCCATTATCTCCCTGTGGTTCTCACTTAGTTGCCAAGAGTTTCCCACCTCTCTTTCTACTTAAGTACTAATACACGTTTCAGTAGGTACAACTCTTTTACTTACCCCAATATCTTTGGGCTCTGGTCTCTGTGTCAGAGGCTTGGGATAATATCTCATAAGAACAATTATAGAGAGGTTGCTCAAGATGGAAGGAAAGCTATAATTTATTGAATGCCTCCCATTTGTCATGCTATATACAAGACACAAAAATAACATCATAAACCTATGAGTTTAGTATTCATATTTGGCAGATGAAGACACTGAGGCATAGAAAGGCCAAATGATCTGCTGAAAGTTGCATGACAGTGAAGGAGTGGAGCTGTCATTTGACCCATGCTCTTTTTCACTATGCCCTGCTGCTTTGGGTTTTACTAAAAATTCTTTGGTGGCTACACGTCTTATTTGCATAATTAAAATTTATTACATTTGTATAGTGATTTATGTATTCAGAAAATTTTCAAACATTTTGTTTTATTTTATGTCTGCAACACTGTATGCAGTAGGCACCACAGACAATGATATTCCAATTCTTTTAAATGAGCCTTCGCTTCTACTGATGCTCATGAAGCTTAGTATTTATATAATGTCCCTTATGTAGTGACAAATCTATACCATATACTCCATTATCAAATCATTCTTCCTCAATTAGTATTTTCATTTATGCATTCTTCTGATAAAGAATCTTACAGTGACCTTCTATTGCTAAATGTACAATTGTCAATCAGTTGTCAACTTTCTTTAACAGCTGACCTTCCTCAGCCATCATTCATTCATTCATTTGTTCAACAAGCCTTAATTAAGCACTTGTCATATGCAAAAAATCAGATGTATAAAGAGGAATAATATATGATCCTAGCCTTTGAGGAGATTACAATGTGGTCAGGGAGTCATCCAGGTCAACCCATTATTTTAATCCAGGATAATAAAGGCTATGAGAGAGGGCATTATGGGAACTCACTGAAGGGACACCTCACCCATATAGTGGGCTCAAGGAAGGTAGCTTAGAGAAGGTGGTGTTTGTGACAAATCCTGTGGGACAAGTTGGGTATAGGGTGTAAGGTAGAATGGGATGAGAGCTGAAGTCAGGAGAACTAAGCAGGGGAGATCATGAAGGACTTTGTGACCAAAGGTAAAGAATGCAGATTTTATCCCACAGGCTATGGAGAAGAATTATAGGATATTAGGCAAGAGATGATGACATAATCAGATTTGCATTTTAGAAAGGTCTCTGTGGCAGTAGCATTGAGAATGGGTTAATGGAGGGCAAGATAGAATACAGTGAAGTCACTTAGGAATCCATTTTTAGTAACAGATGAGAAATGGAGGATTGAACAGTTGGGCTGAGAAAAAAAAATCATTTGAATTGGAAAACCTTAAGAAATAGAAACCCATAGGGATTGCTGACATATTGGATATAGAAGGTAAGAAAGAGGAAAGAATGGGCGGGGGCTGGGTTTTGGGCTTGAACAGCTTGGAAGACAGTAGGATTGTTTACGGGTAGAAGGATATAGAAGGAGGTGTTCAATTTTGAGCACATTGAGTTTAAGATGCTTGTGAGGCACTTAGGTCAAGGGATCCAGGAGGTAGTAGGAGATCTAGATCTGAAACTGAGGAGAGAAATCTGGGCTGGAGATACAGATTTGGAAGCCATTAGGAGAAATGTGATGAGCAGATGAGATTGACCAGAGGAAGTGTGTAGGTCAGTGGTTCTCACTTTTAGCTGTATGTTAGAACCACCTAGGGAACTTTTTTTTTTTTTTTAGCTGGAGTTTCGCTCTTGTTACCCAGGCTGGAGTGCAATGGTGCAATCTTGGCTCACCGCAACCTCCGCCTCCTGGGTTCAGGCAATTCTCCTGCCTCAGCATCCTGAGTAGCTGGGATTACAGGCACGCACCACCATGCCCAGCTAATTTTTTTTTTGTATTTTTAGTAGAGACGGGGTTTCACCATGTTGACTAGGATGGTCTCGATCTCTTGACCTCGTGATCCACCTGCCTCGGCCTCCCAAAGTGCTGGGATTACAGGTGTGAGCCACTGTGCCTGGCCCACCTGGGGAACTTTTAAAAATCCAGATTACCAAGGTCACAACGCTGATCTGTAAAATTAGAATCTCTAGGAATAGAACCCAAGCACCAGTGTTTCAGAACTCTCCAGATGATAAAGTGGCAGCAAGGGTTGAGAAGCACTTGATTGAGAGGAGCAGGAAATGCCTCATTAAAGGTGACTAAATAAGGGAGAAGCCTAAGACATTTCCAGAGGAATAGGATAGAAAGAATAGGAATAGGAATAAGAAAGCCACTAGCACTGCTCTTGTAAACAGTCTTCAGTTACTCCTTAATGTTACTCGTGCCTCTAGGCACCTAATCTGTTTGTTTTTTCCTGCATTTAACTTGGTAGATGCTCATCCGTGTCCCTGCTCCAACTACTCCTGATGCTCCAGAAAGTCATTTTAGTTTTAAGGATATGCATAGGCTGAAAGCAAAGGAATGAAAACAGCTATTCTATGCAAATTGTAGCTGGAAGAGAACAGACGTGACAATACTTATATCAGATAAAATAGAATTTCAGTCAAAAATTGTCACAAGAAACAGAGGTCATTATATAGTAATAATGGGGTCAATTAATAAAGAGGATATAATAATTTATATTTAACCAATATCAGAGAGTGTGTGCAAATATTCACAGAACTGAAGGGAGAAATAGATAGCAATACATCATAGGACGAAACTTTAATATCCCACTTTCAACAGTGGGAAGATCATCCAGACAGAAAATTGATAAGAAAACAGTGGACTTAAACAGCACAATAGAACAAATGGACCTAACAAACATCATATAAATATTCATCTAACAGCAGCACATGGAGCATCCTACAGTAGAGCTCATATGTCAGGCCACAAAACAAGTCTAACAAATTTCAGAAGACTAGAATAATATCAAGTATCTTTTCAGGCCACATGGTATGAAACTAGAAACCAATAACAGGGCAAAACCCCCAAAATTGACAAATATGTGAAAATTAAACAGCATACTCCTAAACAATTCATGGGTCAAAGAAGAAATAAAAGAGAATTTTTTTTAAAGTCTTGAGCCAAATGACAAATTCAAACACAATGTACCAAAACTTAATGGATACAGCAAAAGCCATTCTAAGAGGGAAGTTTATAGTGATATACTTCTACATTAACAAAAAAGAAAGCTCTCAAAATGCTTCACTTTGCACCTCAAAGATGTGGGAAGAGAAGAAAAGAGAAGAAAGAAGGAAAAAACAAAGATCAGAGCAGAAATAAATGAACTCAAGACTAGAAAAATAGTAGAAAAGATCAGCAAAAACAAGAGTTGGGTTTTTTTGAAAGGATAGATAAAACTGATGAATCTTTAGCTAGACTAAGAAAAAGAGAGAAGACTCAGATAAAATTGAAAATGAAAGAGGACACATTACAACTGGCACCACACAAATACATAGGATTAGAAGAGACTACATTGAACAATTGTTAAGCCAACCAATTAGACACCTGGAAGAAATAGATACATTTCTAGAAACACACAGCTCACCAAGAAATAGAAAATCTGGACAGATAAGGAAGTGAGAGATTGAATCAGTGATATCAATAATGATGATGAAAACCTAGCATAAAGAAAAGCCGGCCGGGCGCGGTGGCTCACGCCTGTAATCCCAGCACTTTGGGAGACTGAGGCGGGTGGATCACGAGGTCAAGAGATCGAGACCATCCTGGTCAACATGGTGAAACCCCGTCTCTACTAAAAATACAAAAAATTAGCTGGGCATGGTGGCGCGTGCCTGTAATCCCAGCTACTCAGGAGGCTGAGGCAGGAGAATTGCCTGAACCCAGGAGGCGGGGGTTGCGGTGAGCCGAGATCGCTCCATTGCACTCCAGCCTGGGTAACAAGAGCAAAACTCCGTCTCAAAAAAAAAAAAAAAAAGAAAGAAAGAAAGAAAGAAAAGCCAAGGACCTTACTGCTTCCCTGCTGAATTTTAAGAAACATTTAAAGAATTAATGCAATCCTTCTCAAACTCTTCCCAAAAATGGAAGGAAAGGGACCACTTCCAACTTATTTTATGAGGTGAGTATTATCCTAATACTAAGCTAGATAAGGACACTGCAAGAAAAGAAAATTACAGGCCCAAATTTCTGATGAACATAGATGTAAAAATTCTCAAGAAAATACTAAAAACCCAAATTTGCTAACACATTAAAAGGATGATACACCATGATTAAGTGAAATTTATTCCTTAGATGCAAGGATGATTCAATATATCCAAATGAATGAATGTGATACACCCGATTAAAAAATAAAGGGAAAAAGATCACACAATCATCTCAATAGCTGCAGAAAAAGCATTTGAAAAAAATTCAACATTCTTTCATGATAAAAACTCTCAAAAACGAGGTATAGAAGAAATGTACCTCAACACAATGACAATAAACATTCAGCTGATACCATACTGAATGGTGAAAAGTTAAAAGCTTTTTCTCTCTGACCAGGAACAAGACAAATGTGCTTACTCTCACCACTTCTATTGAACATAATATTGGGGTCCCAGCTAGATCAATTAGGCAAGAAAAAGGACATCAAAGTCATCCAAATAGGAAAGGATGGAATAAAATTGTCTCTGCCGATGGTATAATTTTAAGTATAGAAAACCCGAAAGACTCTACCTCCCCCCAAAACTGTGAGAACTAATAAATAAATTTAATAAAGTTGCAAGATACAAAATCAACATACAAAAATCAGTTGCATCTCTGTATACTAACAATGAGCTGTGAGAAATGAGGAGGTATTTGTCAAAGGGTACAAAGTTATGCAGGAGGAATACCTTCTGGGGGTCTAATGTACAGCATGGTTTGACCTTGGTTAATAATACTGTATTGTATATTTAAAATTTTCTAAGAGAGTAGGTCGTAAATATTCTCACCAAAAAGGTAACTGTGAAGTGATAGATCTGTTAATTAGCTTGATGGGTGGTGATCACTTAAGAAAGTATACATATAACAAAGCATCATGTTGTACGTGTGATAGAGCATAGAGTGATGTTATTAAATTTTATACCTGTAGCTGGTTGTTTGCAATCATTCCAAAGTGTGTGTGTGTGTGTGTGTGTGTGTGTGTGTGTGTATTTGTTTGATTTTTCTAATTGGATTATAAACTCCTTGAAGACAGAAATTATATTTTGTTCCTTTTCTGACCCTGTTTAGCTTAGTGGGCTCTTGTGATTCTTAGCCACATAACATTGGCTGGCTCACGCTGGTTAACCAAGCGCAGCATCCCTGATGACGTTGCTCCTTGGTGACGGGAACTCTGGACCACTGAGCAGAACCAAGAGTTAGATGACAGCCTGCAGAGGCATAGGATGTCACTTGAGTCAGTATCATCTTGCCCAGATCTGTAGGCTCCAAACACATAAGGGAAAATCCTAGGTGTATGCAGGAAATGGAAAAGCTTTGAGGCAAAACCGCCTGGTGACTCTTCCCCTTGCTCTGAGGAAAATCCGAAGCTTAATAAGCCAAGCAGACCCCGAAGGATTAGTGGGCCTGCAGAGTTACTTCTCTTACCTCATGTCCTGTGACTACACCCTTACTCACTTTGTATCCACTTGCCTCTTGGCTATTCTCTGAACACATCTGGCATGCTACTGCCTTGGGACCTTTGCAGCTGCTGTCCCCTCTCCTTGGAATCTTCTGCCAGATATTCATTTGGTTTTCTCTCTTAACTTCTTTAGATCTTTGCTCCCGTGTTACTTTCTCAGGATACCTTCACTGGCCATCTTAAAGTTATTATCTTCAACATTCCATATCTTTTTTCATTGCTTTATTATTTTTTCTGTAGCACTTGTCATTAGCTGACATAATACGTATTTTACTTATTTATTTTCTGCTTATTAGGACGTAAGCTCCATATGGACAATGTCTTTTGTCTATTTTTAAAAATTGTTGTATCCCTGGTGCCATGGTAGGCACTCAATATTTATTGAATGAATAACTTAGCAAATAAATGCTGAATAAAGTATACTTATCAATGGCCAGGATATTTCAAGCTGGTAGAGACCCAGTAGGTTGTCAAGGAATCTGACTCCTTTCCTTATATTAGTTTCCTGCTGGTTTCTTTATAGAGTTTTATTTAATCAAATTACGGTGAAAAGTCTTATTAATTTCCATGGAGAGATGGCTCTTCAGCTTTCCGGCTTTTTTTTCCCTCTCTCTCTCAAAGTGGACAAATTACAAAGAGGAGTGTTTAGTAGTTTACTAAATCTTATTTCAAGCTCCCGAATGTGGCTCCTAGTCTTCTGGAAATTCCTGTCTTTCTTGGGAGCAAATTTTATAAAAATAGAGGACCCTTTCTTTGAACTTCAAAGACAAATGAAGGGAGATGAATTAGGCCATTTTAGTTTGTAAATGTGAAGAAATAACTCTCCGAAGAGGTTGGCAGAGTTGGAAGTATAGATGTTTCCCAAAAGAGCTTGGCTGAACTTACAGAATATAGGATGGTACTGACTTGCTGTGCAGGCTTATTCTAATGTATATGGCTGCCATGCTCTCCGTCTGCTTTTTTCAGAGCAAGCATGTGGTCAGTGGCTGCATAGACCATTGGACTTACTAGGAGAGCAATCGTGGTGTGATTTACAAGCCCCTCAGTGCTCTGCTAAGACACACAGAGGGATTAGGTGTCAAGCGTGGCTTCTTCTATTTCTCAACTGACTCACCACAAACTCATCTGGCTATACGGTAAGTGGGAGTACGATACATGAGTGAAAATATCCCTTAGCTTTATCATTTTAAATCTACGTTCTGACAGAGGCTAAGAGACTATTGGCAATTATGTCAAGGCAGAGATTTCCAGGCTATGTGGGAGCTTGCACTAGATGACCCCTTTAAATCACTGAATCATGGAGTTGGATCATCTAGTTTAGCTTAGAAATCATCTAACTCAAATCCCACCCACTGCAAAAGCCCCTCTGTGGTAATCCTGCCTGGTGGCCGTGCAGCCTTTTCTTTTGCAGGGCTAGTGATGAGAAGATCACTACTTCCTGAAACAGTGGGCTTTGTTTGGGGGCTGTTATAAATATAAGGGTATTTCTCTTTAAAATGGGTAAAATTGCCTTCTTTTAAACTTGTACTTGCTGGCTCTCTTAAGCAATGTAAAATAGCTCCTCAGTCCACATGACAGCCTTCAGATACGTGCAAACGCCTTTAACCTTTGCTAAGTCTTCTCTAGGAGAGAAGTCCTTATCATGGTCCTCTAGAACTCTAACTTGCGATGTTCCTCATAATGTGTGGACTGAGCAGTAGCAGAGCAGAGAGTTCTATTTCCTTCCTGTCTGGACACTACTTCTATTAGTTTAACCTAAGGTCGCTTTAGCTTGCGTTTTCTTTTTCTTAAAGCAATAATTTGCTGTCTTCCTATTATGATTAGTATCAATGAAAAGCCCCAGCCAAATCTCTCATACTTATTGTTGTTAAAGCTGGTGACCTTCATTTTACCCTCTCACTCATTTGCTTCTCTAAAGCCTACTCATTCTTTTTTTTTTGAGACGGAGTTTCGCTCTTGTTACCCAGGCTGGAGTGCAATGGTGCGATCTCGGCTCACCGCAACCTCCGCCTCCTGGGTTCAGGCAATTCTCCCACCTCAGCCTCCTGAGTAGCTGGGATTACAGGCACGTGTCACCATGCCAAGCTAATTTTTTGGATTTTTAGCAGAGACGGGGTTTCACCATGTTGACCAGGATGGTCTCGATCTCTTGACCTTGTGATCCGCCCGCCTCGGCCTCCCAAAGTGCTGGGATTACAGGCGTGAAGCCTACTCATTCTTAAAGGCTAAGGCTAAATCCTTCTTCCAGCAAGTGTCACACTAGTATTTCCCAATCAGATGTAATTTTCTCTTTACCTGTGCTCCCCTGGCCCTAGATTATAGGCCTAGCACAGTATTCTTCAAATAGTGCTTGATTATAGGCCTAGCACAGTATTCTTTGAATTAAATGTGCTGATTTCAATGTACTACATCTCTCAGTAGGCTGTGAACTCTGAGGGCAGAGGTGGTTTGATTCATGTTTGTGCATCGTGTCTTATGTGTGGCTGTTCTAGCAAAGACTTGGCTTGATTCAGTTACACACAAGATTCTGTTCCACGGATTGCAGGATCCATTGTGTAGGCTCTTCTCTTTGGTTTGGGAGGCAGCGAAAGGATTTTAAAACATAGACTCCTGAAGTCAGACATGGATCTGAATTATTTTTCTCCACTTAGAAGATATATGACTTTGGGTGCGTTATTAATCTCTCTATGCCTCAGCTTTCTCATCTGTAAAATGGGCATGATAAAAAGCACCTAACTTACTGGAGTTCATGAGAGGATTACATGGAATAGGGATGCATGTGGCACTCAGTACTGTGCCTGCCACACATTCAGTGCTCAAGGAAAGCTCGTAGTTTTTTTTTTTTTTTACTCCTCTTTGTAAATAATTGTTTTATTCTTCTGGATTAATCACATAGAATTGTGATTGTCTACCTGCTCATAGATTGAGAATCCTTGATGGAATACATCTGACATCTGTATCCCCCAATGCCCAGCACAGTATCCAGAAAATTCTTATCATCAGTGTTTGTTGAATGAATGCATGTATCTCAGGTTTTTGAACTGCAGCCCTGCCTGATGTACATATGTAAGATGTCGCTGTTATTAGTAGGCATTGCATTGCTGGACCTTAAACATGAATAAGACCAGTGCTTTCCTTGGCTTTAGGGAGTGTATGATTGATTGTGAAAGGCACACTTGCAAATTATAAACTTTAAAATAAGCAGAATGATTAGAATTCCACAACAGAGGATTGAGAATAACAGGAGCAGAGAGGTGGAGTGGAAAATGGATAATGAAGGTAGGAGTAGGGAAATGGCTTTATGGAGATGAAATATAAAGTGAGATGTTAAGGACAAGGACAATATTAATCTGCCCATTTAAATTCTTAGCACTCATTAAAATCCAGGACAGTTGCCTTCTCTGCAATGAAGACATTTGTCTTGCCCCATCTCAAGTGATCTCCCCCTCTTTTGAACCTCCACGGTGTTTTCTTTCTTAGGGCCTTGTCATCTTCTGTTAGAGCTCTGGGAGTACACGAAGTGATCAGCAAATATTGTCACATTAAATCATTGTTATATGCACAGCTTAGCACTTGCCTCTATCCCTGCCTAATCGCAAGCTCTTTTAGAGCATGAGTCGTGTCTTCACAGTTCTCTAGTGCCTAAGAGACACCAGGTTCCATGCCAGGCACCTCACAAACCCTTACAGGCCATTGATAAAGAAGATATCCTTGAAATTTTAAGGTGAGGAAACCAAGGCTCAAGTCACTCAGAAGTTAAGTAGGTGAACCAAGATTGGAAACTATTTCTATTGGACTCTAAACCTCGGCTCTTAACTTCATAGCATACTACCTCTATTTGCACAGTTAGGGAATCTAGTAAAATGCCCAATAGCTATTTGTGATTGAATTTATTGAATGAACTGAATGTGTCTCATTTAGTGGCAGGCAAAAGTAGAGCAAGCCCTACAATAATTGGGCTTGGGGCAGTGATATAAAAAGCCAAAAAGACAAACAAAAACAGTTGCCAGGGACAATCAGGCAGCAACCAGCACGTGTCCCTTTTCGCATCAATAACTGTTTCAGCAGAAGCTGGTGACCATCTATATGATCAAAGTATTATTTGTTCACTGCGCAGAGAGTGCCAAACTGTGATCTGCTGGCTTTGCAACACTATTTGTACTTTGCCTAGACATCTCTTAAGGAGGGAATGGCTTAAGGAATCTATTGTCCAGCAGGTGGCACTAGAACCACATGGAATATCTTTCTCCAGTTTGCGTCCAGGGTGTTTTGAGCCTTTGGAAAATTTATTGTATTTAACCAGGCAAGGTGATTGATCGAGATATTTAATTATGAAATCATAGCATTAGAGTCTTGAAGGAGACTTTGTAGAGTGCACTGTGTCATCTCCTCATTTTAAGGATAAGAAAACTGGAGCACAGTCTGGGGCCATAAATGACCCAGGGTTGGATGTGGTATTAGTAACATGGCCAGAACTAGAATTCAAGTTTCCTTATTCCCAGTTCAGGGTTCCTGCTTTCTCTTTGACTGATGCTCTTTAAAAAGTCTTTTAAATTTTATTTAATTTTTCCTCCTTAATTGAAGTATACTTGATAAACAAAATTGTATAAATTTAAGGTGTACAACCTGATGACTTGATACACATACACATTGTGAAATGATTATCATTTCAAGTTAATTAAAATGTACCTTTTTATTTTTTTTTGAGACGAAGTTTCGCTCTTGTTACCCAGGCTGGAGTGCAATGGCACGATCTCGGCTCACTGCAACCTCCACCTCCTGGGTTCAGGCAATTCTGCCTCAGCCTCCCGAGTAGCTGGGATTACAGGCACGCGCCATCATACCCAGCTAATTTTTGTGTATTTTTAGTAGAGACGGGGTTTCACCATGTTGACCAGGATGGTCTCGATCTCTTGACCTCGTGATCCACCTGCCTCGGCCTCCCAAAGAAAACGTACCTTTTTAAGAATTGGATACTGTCATTTGCAGCAACATGGATGGAACTGGAGATCACTATGTCAAGTGAAATAAGCCAGGCACATCATGTATTCTCACTTATTTGTGTCATATAAAAATCAGAACTATTGAACACATGGAGATAAAGCATAGAAGGAAGGTGACCAGAGGCTCAGAAAGGTAGTGGGGGTTTAGGGTGAGGTGGTGACGGTTAATGGGTACAAAAATATTTTGAAAGAATGAATAATACCTAGTATTTTATAATGCATCCAAATGACTATAGTCAAAATAATTTAATTGTGCATTTAAAAATAACTAAAAGAGTATAAATGGATGGTTTGTAACACAATGGATAAGTGCCTGAGGGGATGGATACCCTATTTTCTATGATGTGATTATTATGTGTTGCATGTCTGTATTAAAGTATTTAATGTACCCCACAAATATATATATCTACTATGTACTCACAAATATTAGAAATAAAAAAATGTTAAAAGTTACCTTTTTCTTTTGTGGTGGGAACATTTCAGATTTATTCTCTTAGCAAATTTCTTTTTTGTCAGAATAGAATGTCAGCAAATTTCAAGTATACAATACAGTATCGTTAACTACAGTCACCATGCTGTACATTGAGATCTCCAGAACTTACTAATCTTAGAACTGAAAGTTTGTGTTCTCTGACCAGCATCTATGTCTTCACTCCCCAGCAGCCAGCAGCCACCATTCTACTCCCTGCTTCTATGATTCCACGTATAAGTGATACAGTATTTGTCTTTCTCTGACTTATTTCCCTTAGCATAATACCCTCAAGCTTCTTCCATGTTGTTGCAAATGGCAAGATATTCTTTTTTCTTTTTTTCTTTTTGAGACAGAGTTTCACTGTTGTTACCCAGGCTGGAGTGCAATGGTGCGATCTTGGCTCACTGCAACCTCCGCCTCCCAGATTCAAGCGATTCCCCTGCTTCAGCCTCCCCAGCAGCTGGGATTACAGGCACATGCCACCATGCCCAGGTAACTTTTGTATTTTTTTTTTTAGTTGAGACGGGATTTCACCATGTTGTCAAGGATAGTCTTGATCTCTTGACTTCATGATCCACCTGCCTCGGCCTCCCAAAGTGCTGGGATTACAGGCATGAGCCACCGCGCCCAGTCAAGATATCCTTTTTTATGGCCAATTACAGAACACACACACAGACACACACACGTCACAATTTTTTAATCTATTCATACATTGACTCATACTTAGGTTGTTTCCATTTCTTGGCTATTGTGAACAGGGCTGCAATGAATATGAGAGGACAGACATCTCTTGGAGTTACTGATTTCCTTTCCTTCAGATATGCACTCAGAAACGGGATTGCTGCATCATATGGTAGTTCTATTTTTAATTTTTGAGGAAGTTCCATACTGTTCTACACAATGGCTTTGCTGGTCTGCATTCCCACCAACAGTGTACAAGGATTCCTCTTTGTCCACATCCTCCCCGACACCTGTTATTTCCTGTTGACAGTAGCCATCCTAACAGGTGCAATCTCATCATAGTTTTGATTTGCATTCTTCTAGGAGTTCTATGGTTCCAGGCTTACATTTAAATCTATTATCCATTTCAAGTTAATTTTTGTCAGTGGTATGAGAGAGGGGTTTTGGTATTT
>CM052667.1:37979161-38036264 GCA_028533165.1 Leontopithecus rosalia | reverse complement strand
TGGGAACTCTGGCCTTGTCTGTCCATCTGACCATAGTGGGAACTCTGGCCTTGTCTGTCCGTCTGGCCATAGTGGGAACTCTGGCCTTGTCTGTCCGTCTGGGGATAGTGGGAACTCTGGCCTTGTCTGTCCGTCTGACCATAGTAGGAACTCTGGCCTTGTCTGTCCGTCTGGGGATAGTGGGAACTCTGGCCTTGTCTGTCCATCTGGCCATAGTGGGAACTCTGGCCTTGTCTCTCTGTCTGACCATAATGATAACTCTGGCCTTGTCTGTCCATCTGGCCATAGTGGGAACTCTGGCCTTGTCTGTCTATCTGGGGATAGTAGGAACTCTGGCCTTGTCTGTTCATCTGACCACTGTGGGAACTCTGGCCTTGTCTGTCTGTCTGGGGATAGTGGGAACTCTGGCCTTGTCTGTCCATCTGACCACTGTGGGAACTCTGGCCTTGTCTGTCTGTCTGGGGATAGTGGGAACTCTGGCCTTGTCTGTCTGTCTGACCGTAGTGGGAACTCTGGCCTTGTCTGTCCATCTGACCATAGTGGGAACCCTGGCCTTGTCTGTCTGGCTGACCACTGTGGGAACTCTGGCCTTGTCTGTCTGTCTGACCATAGTGGGAACTCTGGCCTTGTCTGTCTGTCTGACTACAGCCTGATTCCTGACCCAGTCTCCCAGACTGTCTATAATAAGAGCTTGATTTCTGTTGATTTGTCTGGTTAAAGCGAGAGTCTTGTCCACGTGTTTCAGATTGTTGTGCAAGCCTTTCAGACTGACCATAATGAGAATCCTGAACTGGTTTTTCACACTGATTTAAGGCGAAGATATGTCCCTGCCGTTTAGCCTGGCCCCTGCTAGATTTGTGACTCAGGCTTTCACCAGAGCTGGAATCTTGACTTTGTCTTTCTGAGTGATCAAGGCTGTAATCCTTGTCTTGTCTCTCAGGCTGACTGTGGTGTGACTCTCTGTCTTGTCTCTCAGGCTGACTGTGGTGTGATTCTCTGTCTTGTCTCTCAGGCTGACCATGGTGGGAATCTCTGTCTTGTCTCTCAGGCTGACCATGGTGGGAATCTCTGTCTTGTCTCTCAGACTGACTGTGGTGGGAATTCTGCCTTTCTTCCTCAGGCCTCTGTCTGTATTGTGGGACCTCGGGCCTCTGTCTGTCTGTGTTTCCTGGGAACTTATGGTCTTGTGCTCCCTCCTGTCCCCTTTCTTGCTGGGAGGTCCTACCTCCGCGTGACTTATTGTCTAGCTTACGATGGCAGGCTTGGACTAACTGGAACACCAACAAGAGGTACTCATGAAAATCAACATATCCATCCCGGTCTCGATCTAAGAGGTCCAAGATGGTTTCCACAGTCTCTGGGTCATTTGGTCTCTGTGAGAAGACAAAACAAAGAGCAAAATCAGATGCTGTCATGTGTATACTAAGATGTGTATCAGTGTTCATGACCCAATCCATTCGATGCTGCATGTACCTCCCTAGGTTGAGAAAGCATTAATCTGAAGTGGCGTGGACTTGGCGCTAGTCTTTAATCAGCTGGCTGTCAGAACCCTGCTGGATCAATGGGAGCATGACCATAGGGAGTAGATACACTTATTTAAAATCAGCTCCATTAGTAATTAATTTGATTCATTTCAAAGTTATCCCATTCCATCACAGGCTATATTCTAGTTGTTTACCTCCTTTTTCTTTCTCACTGCCTGTGAGACCCTAAAAGGAGAGGAAGCTGACTTTATTCATGTTTGTATCCCTGGTGCCTAGGGGCACAGAGCAGGTGCTCAGTGGCTCTTTATCGATTTGAATGAATGAATACACGAGAAGATGTGTGGATAGCACTAAAATATAGAACTCAAGGTATGAATCTCAGGTTTTCTTCTGAAAAATTATTCCCTGTTACCTTGAAGTTTGTATTCCCTCCTGTTCAAACTCAGATACAAGATGTGTGTGTGTGTGTGTGTGTGTGTGTGTATGTGTGTGTGTATACACTGGGAGAGGATTACTAAGAAGCTGCCTGAAACTTTTTTTGTTATAGGGTGAAGCATGACCAGATAAAACAAAGCATCCAATCCTGGTTCAGGTGTCAGAGTTATTCACACGATTCCAGGGGGCTATGTGTCTGTGTATCTTACCCGAAGGATGTCTCCAAACTCAGTGAAGAGCAGATGCTTCAACTCCTCCTTGCATAATAAGGCACAGTCCCCATTCTCTTTGGCGTATTTGTGGAACACCTCTACCACATTGAGTATGCTATTCAGGAGTTGAGCCATTTCGACAAATACAGGTGAACCTAAAAGAAGAAACAAGATTTCTCCTGCCCTAGGATAATGACCAAGAGACAGCATTACCAGAGGGAAAGGGACCTCTCTAAGTCTGGAAAAAAGTTTAAGAAGTGAGAAAACCCTTCCTTGCGCTGACTCACAGTCAGGGACCAAATATCATTGCTATGGTGGGAGATGGTGCAAACTTAGTTCCCCTGCTATAAAAAGAGGCAATTTCCTAAAAATCAAACAAAGCACGGCAGGTATTTTACTTATCCCATCCTCTACTCCAGTTAGGACTTGCTTGATTGAAACTCTCACATTAGAACAAACGGAAGGGAGGACAGGAAGCTCAGTAAAGGCAGGGCCGGAAGCCAGCATAGTAGGCCATAATTTTTGAATAACAACTAGCAAACTGAAGCGGGCACTAAATAGATCCCACTGAACAGCTTTCAGCCTTGGAACAAGCCTTCCTCAAGCAAGGAAGAAGGATGAAAGCCTGTCTCCATGGTCTAAGAAAGCTTTCTGGGAGGCTAAATTCCAGCAAATGTCTCTGGCCTGAATGATTTTGGGACATGCTTATAAAATGAAAATCGTAACTATAAAAGCTGTTACAGATAAAAATAGCAAGTGGGTACATAGTCAGATTAAGAGGACAGATTATAGGAGGTAAATATAATCAGTTAGGTCCACATTGGCTATGCCGAGAGAGTTGGGTCTTTTGGGATCTGGATCTTAATTACATTTTTTTCTTGTGGCATGAAAAATCCCAGTGGGTTTATAGGCCTCCAAACTGAAGCCCTATCTGCAGAGTGCACTGAACTGCCAAAAGCATACAGTGATGGCTGTAAGAATAAGTGATGAATAATAGATCACGTGGGACAAGCTGAGTTTGTTGCTACAATTCATCGCAATGAGACTGGAGCAATCCTGGGCCCATGGTCCAGGGCCTTGGCCCTAAACCATTAGGTCTTTCCTAACTTGCACAAAAAGTAAATGCTCCACTGTGGGAAACTAAGCTATTCATCAATCGTTCTAGCCCTCAGTTTTGAGATACCTGGGACACATTGAAGTGAAGGCACTTGCATTGCACAAGCACAAAAGTCGTCAACCCCAGCTATCATTGTATTCTCAGATAGAGCCATAAAAAGGAAGCAGAAGGTATCCAAGTCTATTACCCACAGGAATTAGTCTCAGACCGCCCCAGCCTAGTGTATTATGTGACTCTCGAGAGCCCTGTAGATACTACCATTGCTCCCCCATGTATGTCTTACCTGCTTGAGGAGGAAGGAGCAGAAGATTCAGGAGTCAGAGAGGATATTGGAGACCTGAAAACTCATCCTATTTATAGGGGTTTTAATTATCCTACCCTGCCATCCTAGGAGACACCCATTCTGTGGCAAAGCCTGAATCACTCTGGTCCCAGCCCAGTTCAGCCCAACTTGACCTCTCCCTCTGCAAACCGTTTGGTTTATTTACTTCCCCCACTTGCTCATGAACCTGTTTGTCACTAGAGTAGGTGACATTATTGAAGTTCCAGCCCCATTTAATTAGGAGAATGTGTGTGTGTGTGTGTGTGTGTGTGTGTGTGTGTGTATTTGTGCTGTGAGGGTCCCAAAAGACAGAGGTGTTGGCTGAGTTCATCCTTAATATGTGTCACTTGCCAATGCTAATAGAGGGCAACAGTCAACTCGTACTGAAGAAGGATATCTACGTGGTCATTTACAAACATATGTCAACACTGGAACTAGAGAGTCTATATTTGGCCAGAATATAGTTCCTGGAAAATGTTTCTCTTAGACTAACCTTTTTCTTGTGCCAGTAGATATTTGGATATTAATCTGTTAACCTATTTTGAATTACTATTATTTTTAATTTAATAGCTCCACGGACTATTTGGGAGAAGTGGATACATGGTCAGTCTTGGGAATAAGGGGTGCTGATGGTGGAACTTCTACCACTTAAGCCTTCTAGGACTTACTACTAAAAAGTCTGAGTTGAGGGACAACATGGAAGTTTATGATATCTGTGAGACAGAAATGCTGCTAGAGACCCGGACCTCTGTTCATTTCCCATCTCTATGCCCTTGGATTCCAGAATAGTGTCTTGAGCATGGGAGATTCTTAATAAATATTTTTGGGGTAAATGAATTATTGGATTATGGAAGCACTGGAGAATCTTATGTAAGGTGTGAAAAATTGTATATTCACCTGTATTTCTACGTTTGTCTCACATCTGGATCCCTGTTTGGACCTTTCCCTATGCATCCATCAACCAGTAGGTTATTAGTAATAACACTTGCTATTACTTAGCATGTGTTCAGGATTCTGCAAGGGAATCACAACAGTGTAGAAAGATTTTAGTTCAGCTGGAATAAAGAAGCTTCACATAGAAAAATATTTTGAACTCCAGGATAGTACATGCTAAGTGCTGAGTATTAGAAACCTAGGTGCCTGTGGTGTCCTCGTGGCTGGGCCTGGATATCCCTTAGGAGGTGAGTTTCATGTTATTCCTGAAAGGATTCAGGTGGGCAAAGAAGAAAGCAAAGAACTTCTGAGTGGGGAGAAGGGAAAAATCAAAGGTACTAAGGTGAGAGTTTATATTTTGTGTTTGGATTCAAGCGAGCTGGTAAGTCTGGCTTGAGCAGAGGGATTTAGAAGGGTAGACTTAGAAAATTTTGGAACTGAAAGGGAAATCTAGTCTTAGCCTCTAAATTTTATAGATGAGGAAACTGCGATTCATCTAGATTGAGTGTATTTGCCAAGGGTTTCACCACTATGACTAAAGCCAGGTCTGATATGTTTGTTTCCTCACTCTGGTCCAATATGCTTTCTGAGACATTCTCTGAGGCAGATATGGGGCCTACTTTAGGCCCCATATTTTAATAAGAAAGGAGAAGCAGGGTTTTGGTCAGGAAAAATGACACATAATCAAAGCATCGTTCAGAGAAGAATCTAAGGCTCTGTTGTAGGTGGTCAGATGTCTCAGTTTGTCTGGGACTAAGGAGTTTCCCAGGATATGAGACTTTCAGTGGGATAGTTCTGGGCTATCTGGACTGGGCCGGTCCCCCTAAACTCTGGTGTAAAAGATGAATTCGAAAGAGGAGTACTAAGCAGTGAGATCAGTTAGGAGTCTATTATATGGCCCGGGTGAGAAGTGACAAGGGCTTTGGCCTGGATGCAGTAGTTCAAACTCTAGGAAGGTAGACAGATAATAGCAGAAATAAAGGGATGGGGTTTGGGGACAGATTAGATGAGGGACAAGGAAGGTGGGAACATTAGGTGAGATTCCAAGTCTAGATAACTGGAAGAACTGTGGTACACTGAAGAAATCTAACTTCTAAAGGGCGACTCACGGGCCTAAGATCCAGTGCCTCGATTGGCATTTCCCAGGCCCTCTGCCTTTTGTAGTCTTGTTATCCTCCCTCCAGCTAGCATCCTTGGCTGTCGGGGGTCTCCCAGCACGGGTCAGGACTTTCTGAAGTCTGTTCGTAAATTCTGAGAGTTGGATCACATTAAGGTTCTCTTCCTGTTTTTGCATCTCTACTTAGTGCTCTTCAGTTATGCCTCTTCTCCCCTGTTAGAATAAAAGACCTAGAGAAGATTTTGTTGTCCCAGAGGCAGATAAGAGGAGTGGGGGTGGGATGGGCAGGGGTGAAGACAATAGCCTCATGACACAGAACAACAATGCTGTGTCCCCCTTTCTCTTGGAATGTTCCATGGTTCCCTAGCAACTGTTTCTTTTGGTTAGATGGGCAATTCTCTTTGTTTGATGCTGCAGTGAGAGAAAGATTATGTTCTTAAGTGTAGGATCTGCTGTGTGTGCATTCATTTAACACTTAATACATTTCTGACAGAGTGGGCAGAGAACTGTATTGGTCGGCCAGTCAGTCAATGAAGTTGTGAGCACACAGAGGGCACCCTTTTGTGGGCACTGAGATAAAATGTACTCATTGTCCTTAAAAACTTTCAGTGTCGTCGGGCGCGGTGGCTCACACCTGTAATCCCAGCCCTTTGGGAGGCTGAGGTGGGTGGATCACGACGTCAAGAGATCGAGACCATCCTGGTCGAAATGGTGAAACCCCGTCTCTACTAAAAATACAAAAAATTAGCCGGGCGTGGTGGCGCACGCCTATAATCCCAGCTACTCAGGATGCTGAGGCAGGAGAATCGCCTGAACCCAGGAGGCAGAGGTTGCAGTGAGCCGAGATCACGCCATTGCACTCCAGCCTGGGTAACAAGAGTGAGACTCTGTCTCAAAAAAAAAACCAAAAAACTTTCAGTGTCACTGGGATTGAAAGTTCAGTGTCACTGAGATACATAAGATCCTTCTCTGTGGTTTAAATTGCTTCACAGGTATTACTGTCATCAATAGGGTAGAGAGGGGTTGACTAGAGGGAAGAATGGGGAAGCCACAGGGGCTAGAAATAAAACATATTTGAAGGAAGCACCAAATGTGACCTTTGTTTCTTTATCTGTAAAAGGAGGGGGTTGGAGCTTTCTTTTAGCATTGGCATTATGAGATTCTGTGATGCCAGTCTTAAGGCTGTAGGGGTAATATTTAAGCATGGCTCTATTCAGAAATTCCATAAAGGCCTCAGAACTTTGTGCTTCTCAGTCTTTCTCTTTGGAAAATGGAGGAGGCAATTGTGGGAGTTCTGTTTCTCATTAACATTTATAAATTGCATGAGGATGTACCCTTTTTTTTTTTGAGACGGAGTTTCGCTCTTGTTGCCCAGGCTGGAGTGCAATGGCGCGATCTCGGCTCACTGCAACCTCCGCCTCCTGGGTTCAGGCAATTCTCTTGCCTCAGCCTCCCGAGTAGCTGGGATTACAGGCGCGTGCTACCATGCCCAGCTAATTTTTTGTATCTTTAGTAGAGACGGGGTTTCACCATGTTCACCAGGATGGTCTCGATCTGTTGACCTCATGATCCACCCGCCTCGGCCTCCCAAAGTGCTGGGATTACAGGCGTGAGCCACCGTGCCTGGCTGGATGTACCCATTTTAAAAAATTATTTTTCAATGTGTTTTGCAGCTTTAAAAGCAGTCATGTTGTAGTGTGACCTTTGGTCTCAAAGGCAAGATGTTTTTAAGCAACAATTTATTGAAGTTTTAATGTGTGCTATGCTCTGCATTAAGCATTTTAAATATATTATCTCCTTAAAATAATTTCAATCTCTATTGCATATTCCATGGGTATATGTGAAGGTTTATTACATGGGCATACTGCTTGGTGTTGAGCTTTGGGATATGAATGATCCCACGGCCCGGATAGTGAGATAGTACCCAATAGTTTTTCAACCTTTTCTCCCCTTCTCCCCCGTTCTAGTAGTCCCCAGTGTCTATTGTTGTCATCATTATGTCCCTGAGTACCCAAAGTTTAGCCTCCACTTATAAGTGAGAACATGTGGTATTTGGTTTTCTGCTCCTGTGTTAATTTGCGTAGGATCATGCCCTCCAGCTGCATCCTGTGCACCTGACGAAGTCTAATATTCCAAATCGATAAGGAACTTATTATCTTGTTTAATTCCCACAACAACTCCGTGGGGCAGAGAATATTGTTTTCATTTTTTCAAACAAGGACACTGGGGCTCAGAGAAGAATAAATAACTCGCTCAAGGACACACAGTGTGCATCTGGTTGAGCTGAGGTTTGAACCCATGTCTCCCTGATTCCAAAGCCCTTGTTTGCAACCCCTGTGTTATGTTGCCTCTTTTAGAACAGGACTGGTGATTACTCCCTCACCAATGAGAGAAATAACTTTCCACACAGACCGAAGTGAGTAAGAGCAAAGTAACTTCCTTATGACACGCTGTGAAGGAATCTGACCTTGAAATGAGAATCTCCTGACCCTTAACCAATCAAACATATATTATTTTCCTGTGCTTCTCCAGAACTTAGATGGCTTCAATACTAATGGATCTTGTCATCTATTTGGGGGAGATAAGACAGACGCTTCTATTTACAGAAACAATACCTACAGAGAAAAAAAAAATTCCCCATTTGTCTTTACAGTTGACAGGTCAGGCACTGGTTTGGCGTGAGACTGAAGAAGTTCCACTTGCTGCCTATTCCCTGCAGTTCTTGCTGCTATCGTAAGCCTTTGCTGTCCATTTCCCTTTGGATACAGATGTGCCTAGTAGGTGTGACAGGTACTATTTTGAGCTAATGGAGTTTTCAGGGAGTCTCCTTGTCATATTTTGGCCAAATCATTAAGGATAATTATCATGGACTTCCTTTTTCCTTCTTTTGAGATGTTGGGTGTCTATTAAGATGAATCCTACAGGATTCAGAGGATGGCTGTTGTATTACAAAGGAAGATCTCTGTGTAACGCTGGGGCAGGTACTTTTTCCTGCTTAGCCCTTTGGCGTTAAGCAGGTGGATAAACTGCAGATAGGGTAAAGGAACACCTTCCCCTGGAGAGGAGCACGACTAATTAATAGACATAAAGCCCTTTGAGATCTCTTGATATTGAAAGGTCATTTATTATCATCTGCACAAAGAAGTTTCTATTTGAATTTTTTTTTGCAGGTGAATTACCGTCCTGTTAATTATAGGCCCTTTCCTTTTTAATAACATCTGTGGGAGTCAGTGGTTTCTGAGGGTAACTCTGATATCAGCGATATTTTTACTTTGTCAGAAAATGTGTTCTGAGCCAAAGGAAAGAAGCTTAGGTTTCCTGGGGATTGAGTGTGCAGGTTTCAGTCTGGAGCTGTGCTCCTCCTTCCCAGCTTGCAGCCAGCCCTTTCCTCTACTGTAGGCTTTTGTTTCTTGGATACAGGAGCCACCATCGCTCCCTTCCCCAACATCGCATACCGTATCTTCTCCATAATGAAATGAGCTAGCAAGTGTCAGAAATCACTGTTAACACAGCCCATGGAATTTTAGCACATGGTTAATAAGTCAAAACCGACGTCTTCAAAGTGGCCAGCCATGGCAGAATTTGGATCATCCAGGTCAGGGTTCTGAGTTTCTTCTTTTTCTTTTAGTTAAAGAGCTTTAATGAGATATAATTCACATACCATACAATTCACTCATTTAAAGTGTACGATTCAATGCTATCTAATATTGTTCACCTATTGCCAAGATCCTTCTGAAAGAAATTCTGTGTCCATTAGCAGTCATCTGCCATTCTGGCCTCTTCCAGCCCCTGGCAGCCACTAATCTGCTTTCTTTCTCTATGGATTTGCCTATTCTAGATATTTAATGCAAGAGGAATCACACGATATGTGCCCTCTTTTTTTGGACTAGCTTATTTCACATAACACAATGTTTTTAAGGTTCACATATGTTGAGGCAGATTTTAGCACTTCTTTCCCTTTATGTCTGAATAACAGTCCATTGTATGGATAGACAGTGTACCACAGTTTGCTTATGCATTCATCCATTGGTGGCCATTTGGGCTGTTTCCTCCTTTCCGCTGTTTGAATCACACTGCTCTGAACATTCATTAACAAATTTTTGAGTTTTCGGGCCTCTGCAACTGGGGGTGGAGTTGCTGGGTCACATGGTAACTAGGTTTAATTATTTGAGGAACTATCAAACCATTTTGAGTTGCTTTTGGGAAAATTTCTGGAGCAGGATGGTTGGTTTAAAAGGCTTGACGTGAGGATGCCAACAGGCTAAACCTGCCCGGCCCAGACACAGCTGGGCAAAGGCGAGGGTTGTGGAGTTGAACTGTGGCTCTGGACCTCCCAGGGGTCTTACACAATCTTAGGACCCAGCAGCTACCAGAAAACCCACAGTAGCAGGCACCTGATGAAGGTCTGTTGACTAAAGGAATGCATGTGTCCTGAGCTAAAGTGGGAGTGGAGGAAGTGGGGTAGGGAAGATAGGTGAAGAGCTTTGTAATCTGAGATGTTCCCACTGTATTTTAGGCATTCTTACAATTCCTTTGGGGGACCATCAGTGTTTTCAGTTCTCTCACTGCTCCCCTCCCGGGTCAGTTCTATCAGGATGGGAAGAGGTGAATTTAGGGAAGATGGTATGTGGAAGCCAAAGTTCAGGCATTTGCCTGTTCCCCTTTTGAGAACAGTCAGGTCTCCTGATTTTCCTTGCAGCCCTTCCTGGCCTTTCCTCTCCCTGGTGCTCCAGAGAGCCCTGGAATTGAGACTTGGAAGCCCTGGCTTCTCTTCAGGGCCCTGAATGTACTTTCATTGTGAACTTGGGAAAGACACTTCCATTTTGTGACTTTACTTCCCCCTTTATCTATAAAACAAGGAAGGAGTCTGAAGTGGATGAACTGGATGACTTCTGCCTCTGCAAGTCTGTGCCTCCAGAGGTCTCTTGTGCTCTGCAACTCTGTACAAACTTGTTTCATGTCTCTCTCCCCTCCTCATCTTTATTCCTGCTATCTCTCAGGAGAGGTCCTGGTTACTATTTGCTTGGACTTTTGTGTAACTATCAACTATCAAGATTCCTGCCTCCAATCTTCCTTTCGAATTTATTTTCCACACTATTCTCACCTGAATTATCTCTTCTCAAGAAGGATTATCATGTCCTTTAAGAATAAAGGGTTATAGTTTCACATAAGAATCAAGTCCCAAAACTTTATCATGTTATTCAAGGCCTTCCATGGCAAGCAGATTTTTTTTTGGTGATGTATTGTTACTTCTTTCCAACCACACTGGATTTCTTGATGTTCTCTAAGTCAATCCTCCATTTTCTCTTGTTTCTGTTTTATTCACTTGACTTCTTCTTCCTGGATCCCGTTCTCCCTGTCTTCTATCAAAATTCTAACCATGTAAATACATTTAAATATTTACCTTTCCTATGAAAACATTTCTGAGTCTTCCTAGTCAGACTGTCTCTTCCCCCATCCTCTTTAGTCCTCTTACGGTGTTTAAAATGTTCTATTTTGTATTCTTATAGATGGCTGGGTCTCTCCCTGCCTATTTCACTGGACTTGAGCTCTATTGTTAATGGTGGAGGGTGTCCAGGTTCTTGGTATCTTGAACAAAACTAGACAAAATGCATAAACAAAGCAAGGAAGGAAAGAAGGGATTTATTGAAATGAAAGTACACTTCACAGTGTGGGAGCAGGCCTGAGCAAAGGGGCTCAAAGGTCCCGTTACAGAATTTTTGGGAGTTCAGTACCCTCTATTGGGATATGCTCTATGTAAATGAAGAGGATGAAGTAAAGTTACAAAGTCATTTGGTTGATGTATGCCCTATGGAGAGGATATTTCCTCTCATAGCAGAAGTGTGAATTGGCCTTATGTTCCCTGCCTCCAGACCGTATTTTTCTGCCTCACTATGAAAGACAGATTTCTCCTCCTTCCTCTCTCTGTCTCCTATAAGCTCTCTTTGTTATTATCAAGGTAGGTGTTCTTTAAATGTGAGATTGACTAGGTCTCTCTAGCTCTGATGCCTGTGGTAGACTGAGATTCAAAGCATACAACTAGGCTCTTATTTCATGTGGCTCTTTAGCACTTTCTGTTGTTACCTATTTATAATTCTTGCCTCTGAATTAGATGACGAATTCTCTGAGGGAAGAGGCCCTGATTTCTCCTCCTGATCCTCCCATGAGCCCTGCCATAGTGCTGGGACTCCAGTGGGTGGCTGAACTGCAATGATGTTTCATCTCTGCAAGTCTGTGCCCCCTGAGCAGTATTCACTTGGGATTTAGAACTTATTTGCGATTTGTCGGCTCTTGGAAAAAAAAAAGAATAAAGTGTGAAAATTCTAGGGTCTTACAGAGTATGGGGCAGGAAGATGGTGTTGGTAGATGAGCCAGTAGTGGGCTGTGATAGTTTCAGGAGGTTTGGGAGATGGCTTGCTGATGTCTTGAAGAGTTTACATGCAGAAATAACAGAGGAACTGCTTTAGTTTCTCCAAAAATATCTGGATGCTAAGATTTCCAGGCCAAACTGAGAGCTGGGACCCGAGGCACAGCCTAGGTGAGGCTCGGCTCTCACTCAGCAGGGAAGCTGAATGCATGGGCCATACTGGTCATATGTACAGGGAGCAGCAGGCAAGTTGAAAGCAGTGATTGGTCAGAAGCAGATTTGTTAGGGCTTCTGGAGGTCAACTTTCCCTGCTTCTGACCCAGGTAGGTCAGTGCCCAGTCCATTCTTTGTAGGTATCAATTCAAAGTCTCCCCAGAGGAGCAGATGGCCAACTGTCCCCAAGAAGCTCATGCCTGTGTCTTATCCCCTTAGCTGTCAGACATAGTAGGATGCCAGATCCAGGTCCTGAGAGAGCAGGGAGACAAAATCAGGTAATGCCACAGAACTTTCATGAAAGATTGAGGCAGGAAAGTAATCCTAATGAGGTCTTTGCCAGCAAAACACAGCAAGAGTATTAGAGGCTACTAGGGGATGGCGTAGGGGCTTTGGTGGAGATTACCTGGGACTGGGGAAGGGTGGTGCCCCCAGTCGTCTGTGATATATTGCCTGGTCCCGTAAGTGGAAGCAGTTGATGCTTGTATAATACATACACTTGTCTTATCCACCTAGCAAACTCTCAGCATACTCAAGAAACAAGAAGATAGAATTGAGGGGTTGGAAGTCAAGTAAGAGTTTTCTTCACTGGTTGCCTGGTTCATTCATTCATTATTCATTTATCTTCTTGACAAATGCTTGGTGAGGAAGACAGAGCTGTTAACAGTCGAAAGGATTCTGGGAAGAGATTATGGCAAAGCTGCGGCCAGGCTGGAATAAGAGCAAAACTTCATCATGATCAATTCTTCTTGCACAGTAGGACGAGCCCAGACAAGTGCTCTCTCTTCTGCTGCTCTTGCCCTTAATGCTTACACCACAGCAGTTTCACACCCTTCTACATGCCTGAGTCATGACTTGGCTCAATTACCACACCACTTTGCCATGGGAATTCTGCCTAATCATCCTCCTTTAATCTTCAATCTCTTTACTGTGGTCACAGATGTTCCACATGCCCCCAGTCACTCCTCAGGAAAGAAATCATTAGCTTTGTGCAGCATCAGAATTAGTACCACCTTCCTGTCCCAGGAGAAGAAAGGAGGGGAGGATGGCACAGTTCAGGGCTTAGGGGAGGATAGGGGAGAAAAAGTGGCAGCAAAGGGAGAGGCCCAGGCAGGATTTTGTTGTGACATGTTACCTGGGCTGCTCCTGCTGTGTGCAAGAGAAGAGGCTGGGAGTCCCCTCTGAAGGGTGTTCTGTAGCCCATCTCTGTGCCATGAGGAGATGGGTTGTTGAAGGCGAGTGCAAGGAGTTTCCTTGTCATCTCAAACCTCTCAGACTCCATTGTACTGTTTCAAGTACCCAGAGCCTTCCTGCCTTTGAAAAGGGAAAAATTATCTCAGGAGAGAGAGAGTGTGATTTTTGCAGGGCTATGCAGGGTCACACAAGAAGTTCATAGCAAAACTATAGTCAGAATTCAAATTTCCTAATACAAGCATATGACATGTGTACTTGTCCCAAGACTCTGTGTTCTACATTTTCCTGTCACATTTACGGATCCAGTCCAAGGCAGAGAGAAGATGAGTATGAGGTCAGACTGATCAGCGTGGGAATCCCAGTTCTGCTCAGATTGTTGTAGAAATCAAATGAGCTCGAGTATGTGAGTGCCTAGCCTAGTACCTGGCACAGGGGGTTATGCAGGCAGTATGTTGCTCCCCTTCCCTTCCAAGGTGGCCTGGCTGTAATCTCCTTTCTGGAAACTCACTGACCATCAGTGGTCCTGACCTCCTTGGGCACATTCCTGAGGTTATTTAGGCCTCCATTTATAGGGTGTGTCAGGAGCTCAAGTACTTTATGAACAGACATTAATTGCTCTTATGATTTAATACGTTGGCCACCCACAGTGGTGAGATGCTCCCAGAACTTCCCTATTTGAGAAACAATGAAGGAACTTTGTAAGGCTAATAAGATTCGTGCTGTTAATTTAAGTCTTGAGAATGTGGACTACAGACAGTTTAACATTTTATGGAATTTGTTTAAAGCTATGCTCTTACCTTTGCTTTAACCTGGCCTTTCACAATACATTCCCATGGCCACCTAGCATCATGGGTAAGGCTCTCGTCAAACGCTTATTGGAGAGGAAGGCACCTTGCAGAAGAGGAGGTGGGCAATTTCCACAATGGAAGGACTATGAATAGGGTGGGAAAAAGACAGGGAAGCAGGGGAAGATCATTTCCATTATTTGTTCAGAGGTGATTTTGGGTGAACATCTCTCTTTAGTCCATAATGGACAGGGAAGTGATATGAATTTCAAATGTGGGCAAATGCAAAATAATATATTTAGTAAGAAATACAGTGTGAAGTACATGAAACTGCACTGTCAGGAAGAGAAGTTGAATCTGGGGTCAGAAGAACTGGTTTCTATTCCTGATTTTGCAAACTGTCATCAAACTTGAAGGACTCATTCTGAGGCAGAAAATGAATAAATCATTAGCTTCGTGAAGCATCAGAATCAGCAGCTTCACCTGCCTTTGAAAAGTACAGAGGCCTTGAAATAGGAGATTCTTTGTCATCACCTTCTAGTTTTTTCTAACGTTTCAAAATTCCTTCTTACTTAAGGGTTTTGGAGGCCAAAACCCTTCCTGTCCCAGGAGAAGAGGGAAGGGAGGACAGGGGAGAAAAAGTGAGAAGGGAGACTGACAGACAGGGCAACGCTTGTATACTAAACACTGTATACTCAAGTAGATGCTAACCTGCTCTGCAATCTGTATATGCTGAGTCATCTGTAATTCACTCACTCACTTGTTAACTCTACATTTTCAGCAATAACTAGTCCTGTGCCTCCTGGTACGGGTGGGCCAGTCTCTAAGACCAGATCAGCAGCTTTAGCTTCATCCAGAGTCCTTCCTTTGAAAAACCAGCTTTTGCTTGATTTTGTAATAGGATCTTGATCTCATATTGGTGTCTCTCTACCTCAGTCTTCCCAGGATGCAGGAATTCTTGTCCATAATATCAGGCCAATATTTTTGTTGTAGACTTATGTCAATAAAACTGATATCCACCTTTTTCTTTCTATTATTCAGTAAATGCCCATCTTTAGATTGTGAACATACAAGATATTAGCCTTTACAGGACCTCTTATCTGTCACAGCATGGAGTTTTCATGACAACAAAGACCTGAGAACTCTGCTGGCACATAGTAGGCACTCAAGACAGGTTGGCTGCCTTCAATATTATTTTTCTGTATGTAGATGTCTTAGCATGATGCTTCCCACGTGGTTACTTAATACATAGTCACATTTATAATATAATAATAATAATTAATATTACTACTGAAACCCACCCAAATTATCCATATGGAACACTGGGCTCTGACCCAGGAAAGGGGGGCCCAGGAATTACTGTGCTGCCTGTTGAGCACGTGCCTTAGTGTGCACATCTGTCTGGCAGCCCTTGGCTGTGTCTGCCTGCACTGTGTTGCCACCTCCTGTGCAGCACTTGTCCTCTGTGCTGCTCTCCTGGCTTGCCTTGCCTCCACACAGAACTGTGCCCTTCCTAAGTGCTCCACTGGTGGTTTATTCATGTTTGTTTTTCTAGCTCACAGCTCAGCTCTTAACTTACAGCATGTCCTGGGAAATGCCTTAGGGTGAATAACTTAAAAAGGAGAACCGAATGATGGATGCCACTGAAATGTGTACTGCAAATGAAACAAAAACAGTCTTAGCTACCCTGGCTCTAGAGCCAGACTGCCTGGGTTTGAATGTTGGCCCTGGTGCTTATGAGCTGCATGAGCCTATAGAGTGACTGGCACATAGTCACTCAGTGAATGTAAACTATGATTATTTTTATTGTCATCATTATAAAAAGTCTTTAGTGGACTGGCTTCTAAAATACTGGACACAGTTTTGGCCTCCAAAATCCTTAAGTAAGAAGTAATTTTGAAACATTAGAAAAAGGTAACTAGAAGGTGATGACAGAGAATCTCTTACTTCAAGGGCTCTGTACTTGCTGTTTATACCTTCAGAAATACTGTTCCCTCAGTCGCATGGTTAAATTCTTCATTTAACTCAAGAATCTACTCAAGTGTCACCTCATCAGAAAAATTCCTGGTCATTCTGTAAATAGCAAACTTTTCCCACCCTTCATTATTTTCTAATTCTCCATTCTATTACTCTGCTTTATTTTTCTCCTTTGCACTTATTACTGTCTCCTGAATTAGTACGTATTAGTTCATTTATTATCTTTTTTCCCCCATTAGAAAGTAAGCACCTTGTAGCCTCAGTGCCTGGCATGGTAGGTGCTCTGGCATGGTGGGTAAATGCCTGTTGATAGGATTGAGTGGTAAAAGTAAGTCTCTTCATTTAGGTAGAATGACAGCAGAGAAGAGTTAAGTGGAAGTCTATAAGATCGAGAAAGGCCTGTGTTATATGAACATAGTTATACTCACAATTACCTAAAATACTAGAATAAGGAAGTCCCCATCGTTTTAAGGCTTGAGATAGGTAAGATTAAGACAAAAAATAGGAAGTTTTGTTTTACGCAACAGGGCATATTAGGGGAATTCCTTGATCCAAGAAGTGGTGCCTTGTGTAAAACAAGAATTTGTTCATAGATTTCTGGAAGGTCTGGGTTCCTCTCTAGCCATTTAGCACTGGGGGTTTCCTTCACCTTCTTGCATTGTGTTCCTGGGTCCTCGGTTAAAGGCAGGCTCTTGTATGAATACACATGGGCTGGTGTCAAATTGGCCATTTTGGATGTTTCTATGAACCAATAGAATGAGAGAGAGAAGTGAGAGGGCAAAGAATGGAGGATGTTGAGAGCAAAGAGGAGGAATAAAGGGTGGGAAAGAGACCAAGAGGAGAATAAAGGTTTGGTATTTCCCTTGGGTCTTTAGGAGGGGGAGACACAGGAAAGAAATCCTGGAGGAAGTGTTTACATTGCAAAAGTTTGGAGGACTACTATAGACCTTGGGTTAGAAAGGGTCATTCATTCTATGGTTTGTTCATTTAACAAATGTTTATTGATAACCTACTATGTATCAGACACTCTTCTAGAGATGAAGGTTGCAGCAGTGAAATCCTGCCCTCATATAGCTTTTACATTCTAGGCTGGGGAGACATACAATAAGCAAAGAAGTGACAAGTGTGTATGTCAATGCCAAGTGCCACGGTGAGAAACAAACAGGGGAGGGGACGGGAAGTGCTGGGATGGTGGGTGGAATAGGGGGCAGGGGCAGGTTGTGACTTGTAACTGGACGGGTGACTGGGGAAGGCCCCTCTGAGAAGGTGACATTTGATAATGGCCTGAAGGAGGTGAAGTTTTCTCTAGCCTCACCAGAGGCCTCCTTGGTCCTGGGAAGCCGGTTTATTTATGTTTAACCATGTGCTTCCGAGTCTCATTTCCTTCCCTGTCCCAGGCTCTCTAGTTTCCTTTACCTAGTAAACATTAGGTGCTGGGGACACACAATGAACAAGACAAACAGGCTCCATGACTTTGTGGACCTTTCAGTCCAAAAAGGAAATAGGCAAATGATTGCACAACAGTGTGAGGGATGCTGCAAGAGGACATTTCCAGCGCAGAGCAAGGCACTGTTCTCTCAGAGGGGGATTATGGAAGCCTTCCCAGCTGAGATGGAAACCCCAGTTAAAGTTTGTCTTCTCTTCATTTCCAGTCCTTTGCTCTTGTCTTCCGTCCGCTCCTTTCTTTACTGAATGTCTCCGCAGATTTCAAGTCCCCATCTCACATTGCTTGTTGTGTTAGACATCACGACTGATTCTTCCTTGGCCTCTACTTCCCAGTTTAATGAAGATAATAGCTGTTGCCACCCACATACTCGTAAGAATGCAGAAGTGTTACAGGGGATTAATGGCATTTTAGAATTAAGGACATGATGGTAGTTTAACAGCTTTTAGCTCCCCCGAAATTAGGAGATCTACCTGACATGGCTAAGCCTCTCAGATTTCCCTGTGGTAATAGTTCTGTTTCTCCTTAGGCTCACACTAACTACTGTTTGGAAAATCTGGGCACAGTTGTCTTGGGTATTAAGTCTTTGTCCTTTGGACCCCACCTCTTTCCCTTACAGACTTTGTGACAACAGAGCTTAGGAATGTGGCACTTGATGAACTTACAAGGGATGTAACAGGTATCAGGGAAGCTTGATGATTGTGAGCCATAGCCACAGTGGGACATGACACGGACTCCTCAATAGTTCTTTTGTTTTTATGTCACAGACCTCCCTGATCTGGGTGGGCACCAGAGGCCCTAGCAGCGGGATGCCTTTCTCTAGCTGAGTCTTCATAATCTGTCCTGTCTCCTATTTCTGACTCCATCTCCCCTTCAAAACTCACCTGCTCTATTTAAAATGATCTCTTTGCCTATCCCTGGGTGCATTTCCACATCTCCAGTTAGGTGGTAAGTCCTCTGAAGTAGGTTTCATTCTTCCCTCAATCTCTTTAAATCTACCCATCCTTTAATGTTCACCCCCAACAAAACACTCCTTGAAATTTTTTTTATCTCTCTCGGGGAGCATGTCTTATCTTTCATAGAACTTCTTTGGTTCACAGCAACATCTACCTCCACAGAGTCCTCAAGCTGGAACAGACCGGCACTGCTTAGCTCTATTCCAATATTTTTCAAACTGTGTTCCTTGGCACCTGTCATAGGCTGAGCTGAGGGGACAGGACTCTACTGTATATCCCCATTCAACTCACTGCTTTTATCTTTAAAATATCCTAAGCTTTTCCATGAGGAAAGGATTCTGCAGTCAAAGAGTTTGAAAACTATAATGTCAAATTTGATTTGTTTGTAACATGGACATAGAGGCCCATGTACACAATGGCACACCACTAGGCAGCGCTGGGATCAGAATCCCAGGATCCCAAGCCCTATGCTTCCTATTAACAGAAAGTATCAGTGGAGTTGTGATGCACTCTGCTGTACTATCTAGAATGAATTATAATCTCTTTGAAATCATAAAATGTCTTATATATCCCGGTTCCTTGGCACAATGCCTTGCTCATAGACGCTTAATAAATATCAGCTGCCACTGCTGATGGTGTGACAAGGTGACCCACATCTAGCAAGCCCCCTGAGAGTACCCTGGGTGGCTTTCTTGGCTTTGGTCCCTCCACTGATGTGCTTATGGCGGTGGCTGGGCCCTCAGTCAGGCAAGGCACCTAACAGGGATCCTAACTGCACTTTTAGTTATCTGCAAGGTCAGCATGAACCAACTCTGCCTTTATTCCTCAGCCTTTCACCACTGGCCTTAAAAGCTGCTTCACCAGGAAACTTGAAGGCTCCCAAATACTCCCCAAAAAATGAAGTGTCCATGCTTGTGTCTGGCTCCTCTGCATGAACTCTTCTTTGTACCGTCTCTACACATATTTTTAGTTTAGCTTAGTTTCGTTTTTTGGGACAAAGTTTTGCTCTCTCCCCCAGGCTGGAGTGCAGTGGCACCATCAGGGCTCACTGAAGCCTTGACCTCCCAAGCTCAAGTGATTCTCCCGCTTCAGCCTCCCATGAGTAGCTGGGACTACAGGCATGCACCACCACACCCGATTAATTTTTATATTTTTTGTAGAGATGGGATTTTGCCATGTTTCTCAGGCTGGTCTTGAACTCCTGGGCTCAGGTGATTCTCCCACCTTGGCCTCCCAAAGTAGTGGGATTATAGCATGTGCTACCGTGCCTGGCATATACATGTTCTTTTAAGATTCACCTCCTTTCATGAAGCCTTCTCTAATTCTTAAGGCTTCCATTTATCTTCCTGTCTCTAGTAATCACACTTTTACCAAATATTTATTGAGCTCTTTAAACTGTGCTAAGTACTTTACATCCATCGTCTCATTTGATGCTTATAACAAGCTTATGAGATAGATACTATTATCACTCTCATGTTATAGATGAGGAAATTAAGGCTAAAAGAAATTAAATAATTTGTCTAAAGTTATAGACATGGAAAACAGCAGTGACAAGATTTATATCCAGGCAGTCAGACCCCAGAATGTAGGGGCCTAACAGTTGGAACCATACAGAGCTCCTATTAGGTATAGAAACAGCCATACTATTTATCATTTACTCAGATTCCTTCACATAATATTTCCTGGATACTGACTATATTCAAGAAATCTTAAACAATGTTAAAAGTGTATGTTAAAATTGTCCCATCTTCCTAGTGTCCCTGTGTGGAAATCTTGTCTTATCGACTCGACTGCAAGCTCCTTGAGGGGAGATTCTTTATTCCTATCTCTCCTTTACCCTCTGCCCTTTTATCCTGTCCCAGCATGCTGGATATAGACACTGACTCAACTGACGGTCTTGATTGCATTGTCGCACCCATAGTCTGTGACATGTGCAAAAGACTCTCAAATCTGGGGACAAGTTAGAAGTCTTCCCAAGTAGCCCCAACTACCACTACAACTAAACCATTTAAGGCAATACAATAATCGAATTCAAAGGTTGGCAAATGATGGCTCATGGGCCAAATCAAGCCTGCTGTTTTTGTAAAGTCCACGAGCTAAGAATGGTTTTACATTTTTAACTGATTGAAAAAAATCAAAAGAAGTATACTGTTTTGTGACACTAAAAGTCATATGAAATTCAAATCTTAGTGTCTATAAATAAAGTTGTATTGGAACACAGCTATGCTCAAATCATTACATAACATTGTCTATGGCTGCTCTCATGGGACAACAGCTTCTCGCTGCTGCTGGATGGGCTAAAAATTCCAGTACTGCTATTGCAATTTGACAATGTTGGGGGTGCCACATTTATAGTTGTTCTATGACATTGTATTTTATTTTTAATTACTAGTGCATGCCCATCGTGTCAAAACAAAAAAAGAAGAGCGAAATGGACTTCAGATGTCACACTTTTGAGACATAGTGGCGTTTGGATTCTTTTGCTTGTTATGAATCAGATGGCAAAGCATTATGTTTATCATGCAATGACACTATAGCTGTGTTAATAGACCTGTATGTTGACATGATCAGACTAAGCACTAATCACGATATTTCCAACCCACAGGAAGCAACAGTTATAAAAATTAGAAAATTTAAAATAAAATATGTCATTATAGCAGAATCTATTTACAAAGAAATGAAAATGAGACTGCAATCAAGTTTCTGAGTGGCTCATTTGTTAGCCAAACGAGTTAATCAATGGCGTGTTAATTAAATCATGTTCAATTGCGGCAGCTGAAGAAATGTGCCTAGAGAAAAATAAACTTGCTTAAGACTACTAGCTTTTGGGTGAAGAATGGGGGAAGACATTGGGTACAGCATCAATAGTCAATTTAAAAATGCAGCACATGATTTTGAGTGATTTTCCTTGGTTCTTGATGAATCCACAAGATGTTTTAGCACTGTTTAGTTGTTTTTTTGAGGAGTTAATGCTGAGTTTGAGATTACTAAAGAGGTAGCTTTCATGAAATGTTCACTTGGAACAACCAAGTGCAGAGATATTTTTAAAGTAGAGAAAATTATGATTTCCTGAAGTGAACTCTGCTAAGAAATGTTACAATTGATGCTAAAATACATGTAGAGAAGAAAAAGCCTTTTGGAAAATGTTCAAAGCTTGTGAAAATGTAGCGTTTAAAGCCTGTGATTGTTCATTGGGCTATTTATCAGCAGGTTCTTTGCAGAAAATAATTGAATCTTTCACATGCCATTGAACCAGCCGTGTAAATGGAGAACTTCATTCACTCTTGTGACTTAACTCTGGCTAGTTCTGTGAGTGTCTTCATTAGATCTAGAAGTTGAATAACCTTACTTTAACCTGCACAGCAGTTTGATGGCTCAGCAGCTGTGAAGTTTTACTGTGATTTTTTTGAGCTCAAGGCTAAGATTGAATTTGTTTTTTGTTTTGAATGAGGAGAATCACCCTCATTCACTACTTTTTTCTTCAACTTTTATTTTAAGTTCTGGGGTACATGTGTAGTATGTGCAGGTTAATTACACAGGTAAACATGTGCCATGGTGGTTGGCTACACAGATCAACCCATCACCTAGGTATTAAGCCCAGCATCCATTAGCTATTCTTCCTTATACTCTCCCTCTGCCCACCCCCAAGGCCCCAGTATGTGGTGTTCCCTGCCATGTGTCCATGCGTTCTCCTTGTTCAGCTCCCACTTATAAGTGAGAACATGTGATGTCTGGTTTTCTGTTTCTCTGTTCCTGCATTAGTTTGCTGAAGATAACAGCTTCCATCTCTATCCCTGTCCCTGCAAAGGGCATGATCTTGTTCCTTTTTTTAGCTGCATAGTATTCCATGGTGTATATGTACCACATTTCTTTATCCAGGCTATCATTGACAGGCATTTGGGTTGATTACATGTCTATGCTATTGTGAATAGTGCTGTGATGAACATGTGTGTGCATGTATCTTTATAATAGAATAATATCTATTCCTTTGGGTATATAACCAGTAGTGGGATTACTGGTCAAATGGTATTCCTGCCTGTAGGTCTTTGAGGCATAGCCACACTGTCTTTCTCAATGGTTGAACTAACTTACACTCCCACCAACAGTGTAAAAGCGCTCCTTTCTTTCTGCAACCTCACCAGCATCTGTTGTTTCTGGACTTTTTAATAATTGCCATTCTGACTGGCATGAGATGATCTCTCATTGTGGTTTTGACTTACATTTTCCTAATGATCACTGATGTTGAGTTTTTTTTCATGTTTGCTGGCTACATTCATTCACTATTTTTGAACACTAAATGGCTTTGGAAATTAGCTTTTGTGGCAGACTTAATAGTATTTCTTAACAAATTCAACCTAAAATTGCAAGGCAAAACAGTGCTTAACTGTGAAACTTGGAGAGTGGTAAAGTTATTTCAGAGACAACTAACATTGGTTGACTAACAAGCAATGTTAGAGTGTTTTATGTATTTCTTGTGCTGTCAAAGGTTATAAAAAGTGGGCCAGGTGCAATGGCTGACACCTGTAATCCCAACACTAGAGACCATCCTGGCCAACATGGTGAAACCCCATCTCTACTAAAAATACAAAACTTAGCTGGGCATGATGGCACATGACTGTAGTCCCAGTTACTTGGGAGGCTGAGGCAGGAGAATCACTTGAACCCTGGAGGCGGAGGTTGACATGAGTACATATTGCGCCACTGCACTCCAGCCTGGAGATAGAGTGAGACTCCGTCTCAAAAAAAAAAAAGGTGGAATTTTTATTCTCACATGAATTTTAGCTAATATATTTTTTGAGCTCAAATTACAGTTCCAGCAGTGTTTCTTGGACATCGATGCAAATGCAAAGCAAATTTCCATATTTCAAAATCCATTGCATTGCAATTAAAGAGTTTTTCCCCAGAACAACAAACAAGCAGACAGACAATAATGCAGAGATTCCATTTTGTATATAGTTCACTTATTCTCAGGAAATATATTCTTAAATCTCAGTTAAATCCTTAGTCCTGCAGTTTCAGTGATTTCTTTTTGTACTGCCATACCATTTGTGAAAAGCAAGGTCATCACGCCATTGTGGAAATCACTTTTAATTTGCTCTGAGTCAGTTCTATGTAACATAATGTGAAATGATGAAACCCTTTATTTGCAACAAAGATTTAACTTCCTAAATGGGTCAAGCTTGTTCTTGATTTATGGGAACCATCTCCTCTAAAGTATGGATGGGAAGGGTGGAGCTTGAGGATATCCTCTGTGGCTGAAGTGGTTGTGAATGGTAGTGAGTTCAGAGGCCCTTGGGCTACTGGGAGCAATGGAGTCAAGAGAACAAGAGGGTAGCCTCCTAGTGCCAGGAAAGAAGACAGGGCTCTGGGCAGGGATTAGGCATGGCCAGGGCTTGGCTCAGTCTTTTCCCTGGGCCAGAGCTGCCAGTGTATTCCACCCCCAACTCTCCCTTTGTTCTTTTGCATGTTTGTGTTCAAGAAGGGGAGAATAATGAAGAGTAGCTCAGTGTAGCCTTGCTGTGTGGTGTGACTAAATAGTGAGCTGTCTGAAGACAGAGTCTGGACTCACATTGCTTTGATTTCCACTTTAGTCTAAAAATAATAATCATAGTAATGCTACATCCAGAGTATTTTACATTTTACCAGACACTCTCATATTTGGTATTTCATTTGACCCTGTGAGGTACATGTGAGGTTTACAGATGAAGTTCAGAGAAGCTAAGTAATTAATCAAGATCACATAGTCAGTATAAGGCACAGCTAGGACTTGAACCCAGAACTTCCATCTCTCAATCTGCTGCCCATTCCCCATGCCTAGCACTATGCTAGACACGGGTAGGTTCTGAGCCCTTGTTAGCTGATGACTGGAAGACATCTAAGACTTTACTGTTAAAATGCTATTGTGCCAAAAGCCCTACCATTATATCTGCACATTGCTTTGTTCAGGCACCCTCTTTCAAAATATGGATTGACATATTAAGGCATTATATGTCTTCATATTTGAAAACCCACACTTTTAAAGTGGGTTCTTTTCTTCACTTGCTTGCACCCAGAACTAGAATGTGAATGTTAGGAGTTTTGCTAGTAGAGAGAATAAGGCTTCTGAAAAGGCAAGCGAGGGAGGCTGCCAGATTTTCCCTCTTTCGCAGTTTTGCTCGGGGTCTTGCAAGGCTCATACCCATGAAAACTTGCCCTTTTGTTCTCCTGGAGCATGGGAGAAATGAACTTGGAATCTTCCAGGTAATCTCAGTAATCGGTCTGCTATAAACCTCTTGCAAGATGCAGGCCCACCCTGTCCCACTCCTGCAGGGTGGCATCCAGCTTCTGTGACCATTCAGTTTGATGGGAGACTGAATAAACTGTCCCATCCTGTCACAATTCCAGCTATGGGGTATAATCATCTGCTTGGAGCTATAATCTGCTTGGGACTTTTGCTTCTTGGTTCCCATTCTGTCTTCTGGAACAATATAAATCAAGTCTCACGAATCCTTCCTCCTTGTGACATCAGGAAACAATGGGCCAGTCTCTTTCTTACATATCCTCATCTCGGTCTCTATGGCCTCTGTCATTTCAATCCTTTCTCTCATAATAAAATCACAAAAACATTCCCAATCCTGGCTGCTGTCTCTGTATATGCTATAGTTTGTCAGTTCCTCTCATAAAACCTGGTACTGAAAACTGACTGGTACTCATTCGTTCATATGTTCATTTATTCAACATGTGTTTATAGAACTTCCTGTATCCCAACCCCTGGGCCAGTTTCTGGAGGATACAAGAACAGATTCAATTCCTGACTCTGTGGTGCTTAATTTAAGAATCAAATTATCCCATGCAAAAATAGTTACAAGCTGTGATACATGCTGTGAAGAAGAAATGCAGCACATTTTTGGGGCGCTTCTTAAGAAGTCAGCAATAAGGAAGAGCTTGGTGCCTCTAGCCTATGGAGAATCCAGAGCTGCAGAAGCCAGAGCTGCAGAAGCCCTAGAGATTTAGGATGGCAAGTTCTGGGCTTTCAAGAGGGACCTAAGCACACTTTTTGACAACTCACTTCCGAAAAGTGAGGCATTCCAGGTACTTTAAGATCTGGTGGATTATACCAGAGTCATTCTTTCACCCATGGTCTCTCTGTCTCATCCCCTTTTCTTCGTATCTGTGGGGAAAGACACAGTGAGAGACAGGCCGAAGTTGCACAAGAAGTCTTGGGAGAGGTTCTGCAAGAGTTTTGAGCCATGGCTCCCTAGGTTTAGCAAGTTCTAGGGAATACTACATTTGGGCAAGCTGTTTTTGTAGACTTCAAGTGCTGCTTCTTAGTAGAAGCAGAGCTACATCCTGTCTAATGTCTTTCGTTTGCCAGGTTGGGCAGAGGCTGGCTTGGTCATCCCAGGCTGGCCTTCTGGCTGTGCCTCTAAGCTCTGGCTGTCCCCTCTGGTTGCGTGAATGGCAAAGGTTAGTATGGCTCTTCCTGCTGGCCTTGGTGCAGCAACTGCCCTGGGTACAGTCTGGATGGCACATACCACAGTGAAACGAGGCCCTGCTCTGTAGAAACCTAGTCTCCTTCCCTTGTCTCATAAATGGCAAGAGACCATTTGATAGCTGCTATTGTTGGTACTCTTGTTGCTCATATTAACATCATTGCTGTCATTACTGCACACTGACTATGCTAATCACTAATAAGAGGAGTTTTATTTTACCCAGAAGTCTGATAGCTCTACATTAGAAATAGTCAAGGGCATTATAAAAGGGGTTGTCCTTATTGCTCTGTCTGTGGAGTAGTCATTCTTTGATTCCTTTACTTTCCTAATGAACTTACTGTCACTTTAAAAACAAACAAACAAACAAAAAACAAAAAAGGGCTTGTCCTGAAGACTAAGAACTCCCTCAAGTGGGCCAGTGACAGGATTCTGACCTTCCAGAAAATGAGGCACATTGGGATGATAAGGATGAATGATCTCCATCACACAGTTAAATGGAGTTTAATCCCTATCCATGTGATGGGCCAGGGAGGAAGGGACTCACTCCCAATATTCCCTTTTGCTCTAAGCACTACAGACCAGGATTTGCAGTGTGACTTTGTTAATAAAAGGCAAAAGGTATATAAGGCCCAAAGAATTTAAATCTGGGCCAACAAAAACAGAGGCAGGAAGTCTGGAAGAGAACACAAGACCCACAGGAGTCCTCTTTGAGGCTAATCTGAAGTCACACATTATGAAGGTGACTTGTTTTACCTGCTTGCTTTACCAAAAGCCTTCCCAGAAGTAATTTCTCCAGCTAGGCTTTGGGGACAGTTGAAAATGAGTCTATAGTGCCTCCTTCAGGAGGCACCTGGAAACAACCACCCAGTGAAATTAGTGTAGACTGATTCCACACCAAGTAAAATCAGTGTAGACTCATCTGTAGGCTTGGAAATTGTAGTATGTGATAAATGCTTGTTAACATGTTGTCAGGGGATGTTTGAGGAACAAGGACGAACAAAGAAGTCACCATGATGTTTTTTAAAAAGGAGAATAAAACATTTTATTTCCCTTAGCAGAATTTAGGAAAAGGACATTCTGGTTCTTTAATTTAAAATATCTCTCCAGGTGAAAAATATTCTGTGAAAAGTTCACAGAAGTTCCCCTGTGAACTTCTGATACATGGTGTAGACATCTGCATGATCCTGTGCACCATGACAGGCACATCCCAGTGCCCTGGGTAGATGATGAGGACCAATGTCTATTACATGTGAATACTGGTGTCTGGCTTGCCAGGAGATGCTGACTATGGCTAGTGTGAGTCGGCCTCCTGGAGCCTCAAGACCCCTGGGTGAACCCATGGACTGGCTCCTTAGCAATCAGCTTACCAATAGATTAAACTCAGGTCAGAGTATTTCACTGAAGTTGCAGCTAGTTTGCTTTGCAGCTTTCTGGGTGAACCAACCCCAGCTTCAAGTTGCTACAAGTTCACTGTTACATTATAAGGAAGCAGGCACCACTGAATACTTGTAAGAGGAGCGTTGTAATAGAGTCAGAAAAACTGGGCTCACATCCCAATTCTTTCACTGATCAGTCATATGTGGGGCATGTCACTTTACCTCCATATTTTCTAGTTTTGTCAAGTACAAAATGGCTGGGGGCGGGAATTAAAAAAAGACATTATTCCCTTTCAACCAACAATCTTAGCTCTAAGATGCCTTGGGCATGGTTTTTTCAGTGCTTTGGGAGTCAAAGGGTATTACCTATTTCTCTATACTAATCACAGGCTCATGGAGTTGCTCTGGGTCTGCTGGTCTAAGCTGAGAATTTCAGGGCTGACATCTGAAGGCAGAGCCAAGAATAACTTCTCAGCAGTGAAAAATGTCAGACCCTGGGCTTGAGGTTCAGGGAGACTAAGGGGCAATTTAAATCTCTTTTCTGATGGAGTAGAGGATTCTTTTTTGGTTGGGGTGGCTGATGTTATCCTTCAAAGAGGCAGAAATATGATGGTATGTCAGGCCCCGGAGGAGCCTGAAATTTGCTTCTTCTATCCCAGGAGCACTTTGGAGTTGGGACTGAGTAATAACCAGCCACACAAACCTGGGTTCTAGCACAGAGTTCGTCACTAACAAACCGTGTGCCCTTGGGCTGGTAACTTTCCTCAGTTAAAGTACAGCTTTGTTGACTTAGGAGTCAGAGGGGTGTGAGTGTCTGTAGACGCCTGGTGGCAGCTTGGAGCAATTACGTTCAGTATCATCGGAGTAAATCCCTGTGCATGCCGTTACGGTGTGTCCCAAGTGCCCCAAAGACTCTCCTGGGTTCGGAATCTGAATTAGTCAATCTGATATCAGTTTGAGGAGTTCACCCTGGGAAAAGAGTCTTGTTTGTTAAGTCATGTTTGTCCAGAAATGTGTCCTTGTTACTGGCCCAAATGTTTACGTTTGATTGAGTTTTACCATTTGCACAGCCTCTGCAATCGATTTCCTTTCTTGGTTCTATAGATTTTATTCTAGAGGTAAATCCTGGGGGATTTAGGCGTAACACAGTGTCTTACACATAACAGAAATTTTATGGTGCTTACCGAGTGTCGTTCGAGTTCTTACTATTATCCCCATTTTATACATGGAAAAACTAGGGCACAGAGAGGTTAAACAGCCTGCCCAAGGTCACAGAGCTTGTCAGGGACATAAGCAGGATTTGCACTCAGACAGTTTAACTCCATAATCTCTACTTTTAACTTACTTAGTAACTGTTGATGGATGAACAGATGGGGTGTTAAGGGACCGTGAAAAAGGTCTTACTCCAAAATATACTTTCCACTGAGGGAGTATAGTTGTATAATGTTTACCATAAAGCATTGCCCTTTCTCTGTTTTTTTTTTCATAGTGCTTTTTAAAATATAGATAGCCAATGAAAGGTTATATTAGCCTTTTAGTGTGAATTTATTCATTAGACTTTTTTATTGTCTTGTTTAATAAGGCTAGAAGGGGCTAGAAGGAATTATTGTGTTCTGCAAAGGGATCTCAATAATTGGCACTGTTTTATTTCTTTGCCCTTGTTCTGAACTGCACTGAAAAATAGAAAATGTGATGCTCAAAATGTCATCTTTTTTTGCTGATAGTGGTTAAGGTGTAGTAGCCCTAGGTCTGTTAGCTGGGGCTTGGTCATACTAGACCTGAGAATTAGGCTGGCTTACCCACCCATTCATGACAGACCTGGGCTGGGGCAGGTGTCCTTGCCTAAGAATAAGTCCCTGTTATGGCATGGGGATCTCTGCAGTTCCCAAGTAGCAGCAAGGCAGAGCTAAGCCAATTATTCTTACAAAATTTACCAGTCAGTTAAGTCCTTCTACTATCTCAGGGGCAAAGAGAAGAAAGGAGTGAAAAGAGGCCAGGATTGGGGAAAAGGTGCTCACCTCCAGTAGAGACCTTAGCCTTCTCATCATGCAGATACAATGGAATTCCAGAGAAGGGAAGGGACTTTGATAAGCTAAGGTTGCAAGCTGTGAAGGGACTGAGTCAGGACACTGGATATGTTGATTTGGCTGCTGAGCTCCATCAACATTCCACTACAGTGGGCTCTTCCAGGAAGAGTGAGCAGTGGGATTGCTTTAGAACCTGGCATCCAAGGGATCTGCTGGCAAGGGGGAGTGAAGAAGTAAAGCCAGGGCAATATGCCCAGTGAACATGTCCTATGGTGAGCCCTCAGTACTTTGGATACTGGAGTCAAGCCCTCTTTCTTTTGCTGTCCTCCTTGAGGCTCCACTCAGTATCAGAGAGGGAAGGACTATTTAAGATCATCTGCTGTATTAGATTTCCCAGAAACAGAACTAACGGCATGCGTATTTATAGAAAGAGATTATAAGGAATTGGCTGATGTGAATATGGAAGCTGGGGAGTCCAAAATCTGCAGTGTAGGCCAGCAGGCTAGAAACTTGGGAGAGCTGATGTTAAAGAGTCCTAAGGCAGTCTGCTGGAGAATTTTCTGTTGCTTCAGATGCTAGTCTTTTTGTTCTATTCAGGCCTTGAACTGATTGGATGAGGGCCATCCACATTAGGGAGGGCAATCTGCTTTAGCCAAAGTGTACTGATTTAAATGTTAATCCTATCCAAAAATATCTTCTAAAATGTGAAAGAGAAGTTGACTATGCCAAAAGAAAAAATTCAGCAAAAGCTAAGTCACGCAAGCAATGGCCTTTCCTTTTGTTCCTAGGCAGACAGCTACTGATAAAAGGTTAAATATCTCCACACGATGTTCACCCTGCCTTGTGTAAGGTACCCTCTACTAAGCACCAGATGAAAACATGATTGACTATTCCCTCACCTTCTCCTTTTCTCTTGCAACATGTGGATTCAGTAATGTGACCATACCCTCCCTATTTCTTCTCCAACCTGCTTTCACCCTTTAAATATTGAGGATCTCAAAAATTATCGTTGGGGAAAGCATAGACCTGTCTCTGGAGTGATCCTTAACCCTGGCAAAATAAACTTTTAAGTTGATTTGAGACCCATCTCAGATAATTTTTGGTTTACAAAATTTGCATATAAAATTAACCATCACACCAGCTTTTCCCTTGATTGATTCTGTGAGGCTGTTTTTCTCCTTTAGTCATTTGAGTACCACCTTCAAGATTTTTGCAAGATCTGTGTATATATACTTAATAATAATATTATTTATTTATTTATTTTGAGACAGAGTCTCACTCTATTGCTCAGGCTAGAGTGCAGTGGCATGATCTTGACTCACTGCAACCTCTGCCTCCCAGGTTCAGGCGATTCTCCAGCCTCAGCCTCCTGAGTAGCTGGCATTACAGGAGTGCGCCACCATGCCTGGTTAGTTTTTGTATTTTTAGTAGAGTTGTTGGCTTGGCTGGTCTCCAACTTCCAACGTTGTGTGATCCACCCATCTTGGCCTCCCAAAGTGCTGGGATTAAAGGCATGAGCCACAATGTCTGACCTAATATTTTTAAACCAATGTTAACTACTCACTTAAGAATTTAGCCTTATACTAAAATAATATTCAAGATAGCCATCTTAGGCTGGTTTTAATTTTTTCTAACAAACATAAGAATAAAAAAGCGGCCGAGTGCGGTGGCTCAAGCCTGTAATACCAGCACTTTGGGAGGCCGAGGCGGGAGGATCACGAGGTCAAGAAATCGAGACCATCCTGGTCGAAATGGTGAAACTTTGTCTTTACTAAAGATACAAAAAATTAGCTGGACATGGTGGCGCGTGCCTGTAATCCCAGCTACTCAGGAGGCTGAGGCAGGAGAATTGCCTGAACCCAGGAGGCGAAGATTGCGGTGAGCCGAGATCGTGCCATTGCACTCCAGCCTGGGTAACAAGAGCGAAACTCCGTCTCAAAAAAAAAAAAAAAAAAAGAATAAATAAGCATCTTAAAAAGTGCATGTAGCCCTTAAGACTATCTTGGTGGCCGTGCGCGGTGGCTCACGCCTATAATCCCAGCACTTTGGAAGGCCGAGGCAGGTGGCTCACGAGGTCAAGAGATTGAGACCACCCTGGTCAACATGGTGAATCCCCATCTCTACTAAAAATACAAAAATTAGCTGGGCATGGTGGCGCACGCCTGTAGTTCCAGCTACTCGGGAGGCTGAGGCAGGAGAATTGCCTGAACCCAGGAGGCGGAGGTTGCAGTGAGCCGAGATCGTGCCATTGCACTCCAGCCTGGGTAACAAGAGCGAAACTCCGTCTCAAAAAAAAAAAATACTATTTTGGTACTCCATCCACTTGGAAACCATGTAGCCAAGGCTGTCGGGGCGAACCAAGGTGGTGAGGCTCCAAAGGGCTAGCAGGGGGCGCACTTGCAGGTTACCTGAAGTCCTTCCTTACGGGATAAGGTAGAGGCTGAGGGAAGTCTTCCACAGGCCAGATTCTGGTCCCGGACCGAGTAGGGAACCCTAGGCGTTATCCCACCAAAGGGTCCCAGCGCCTTCAAGCGCTGAGGAAAGCTCCGACAACACAGGGATCCTTTGGAGCCCAGAGCGGGGGCCTGAGTGCCGAGGCCCAGTTCTCTGTCAGGACCACTGGGGCTGCCCCACGCAGGTGCTGGGCCCGGTCGCGGACCTCGGCGAGAACATCCTCCCAGAACAATTAGGAATCTCCCATCAGAGGCTTCCCCTGGTAGAGGAGGTGGAGCCAAGGGGAGGCAGTGTGTAAGGGCCATCGGCCTAGGTCTTTCGTACCCACTCTGGCCGCTCCGCGCTGTGCGTTCGGAAAGAGCAAGAGGAGCTGTCTCAGGTATCCGGCGGGAAAGCAGCTTCCGGACGGAGGGGCTGCACTTCCGGCGCCAGCACGCCCCCGTCCGCCTGCCCCAGTCTCCCACGAGAAGGGTCTTGAGGGCCTGGCACTCTCACCCCAGGCGCAGAGCTCGCCAGTGGCCTTCCCCGGCGCGGACTGCCTCCTCATTCTGCTGTGATCCGAATGAAACGGAGCGGAGTTTGGGATCCAGAGCGCAGGACTAAGGTTGTGCTTGCGTTGAGGGGCGGGCTGGTAGGACAGTACCCTTGGGGCATGTTGGTCCGCTCCAGTCGTCTCACACTCGGCCCGCACATGTGCCTTGGTACTCCCCCAACGTCGTGCCTTGATTTTGCTTACTAATAATAGTGTACACACTTTTACCTCTTCACTGCTTCACTTAAGTAAAGCAATTATTGCAAAAGGAAATGGTCATTTATAAAATAGCGGTAAAGATGGTACAGATTAATGTGAGGATTAAATGAGATGATACAGAACGTGCTTGAAACAGTAGAGGGTACTTGCCGTTATTATTGTTAAGTAGAAACTGAGTTCTGGGAAACAGTGGGTGTATGGTCCTTCAGAACAGGTTTTGGAAACGTCTGATTTCCAGTCTAGCCTCCTTCCTCCTGTTCTGTCTGTTGCTGATTCTCTGACCGGCTGAAGGAAGATGTTCCCTGCCAGCCACTCCATTCACCGCTGGGAATTCTTGTCAGTTTGATTGCTTAGGTGGCTACTAAGTAGAGTTGCCAGCAGGTGGCCCCAGAGCACGCGGTTGTGTTTGACTTTTTTGGGTCTCATACTTAATTGTCGTTTAGTAAGGACTTACTGAATACCTGTTTCACCCTATGATATATGGTACCAAGGGAATAGGGATACTTGAGGGTGTGGGAGGCAGATCCTGGCCTCAGGGAGGATATAAATGATTTATTATTCTGGTCTTTCACAAGATTTTGGCCTTTTTAAAGATTCATTCATGTATTCATTCTACATTTATTGGATGTTTACTCCATTCCAGTTTCCAGAGATGTGAAGTATACCAATGAATAGAATAGAATAGACAAGCATCTTTGCTTTCGTAGAGCTTACCTTCTAGCACACAACAATAAAGATAATAAATTATGTAACATGTTAGAATTGCTATGAAAAAGAAAAAATGTAGACCAGTGTGTATCTGTGTAATAGGGTTGGTGGGATGGGCAGTTTGCAGCATGAAATAGAGTGGATAGTATTAAATAGGCTTCATTAGGAAAGCAAGATTGAGCAAAGATTCAAAAGAAATGAGGAAATTAGAGATTTGGGGGAAGAGTGTGCTAGACATGATGAAAAAACTGGAGTTATTATGTTTACCCCTTTATAGATGAGGTAATTGAGGTTCAGAGAAGTGAAGTGGCTTGTTTCGGGTCTTGTAAGAGGTTTCTAACAAAACTGGTCTGGTCTCACGTCCTCATTTCTAGTCTGGTGTTCATTCACCGGATCACAATACCATTCAGTGTTTGGCAGGGTGATGGAGACTTCACAATACGTAACCTGCTTAAATGATGACTCAGGTTATCTTGGCATACTTCCCCTCACTGGGTTATAACCAACTTGTCTGTGATCGTTCTCTTTTTACATAATTAGTAAATATTTATTTTGCTAAGTGGTGTGGAGGATAGAAATGAGGCATGAAGCATGTCTCCTGCCCCTGAGGGACTAATAATCTATACGTAACCATTTTTGGCCTTCATCTCTCTTTAATCTACTTTCCCTGTTTCTTCCAAGACAAGCCTGCTGATGATCTCTACCTACAGCTTAGAATTAGGTCAGGTCTTTAGGTCATCCATTCTTGGTTTGTAGGTTCCAGAATATTTCGCTGGATTCCTTTTGCTGACAGTTGTTACACCTCTGGTAATACCCTGGTTGTAAGTCTCTACTTCCTTTATCCGGTATTGGACTATCTATGAGACCAGACTTACGCTGTGCTTTTCACTCCTCAATTAGATATCCCATCTGGATCCTTAGGTTCCTTCTAGAGCTACTGAGATCTTTCCACTTGAGTGGAGACTTTGCATCCCTCCTATTTGGGAGTTGTGCCCCTGGTTCACTGTGCTTGCTCCCCCTGAGCTGCTTCTCTAGCCTGAGTCAGTTCTCTTCACCTTCACCTCTGGCCCAGGCAGCTCTGCACATGTGCCAGACCCCTTTCCCTTCATGCCTACACTTGCTGGGAGGATATGGTGGTGCCCTGTGTTAAAGTCCTGGGGTATAGCACATGTGGAACAGCAGTGAAGGACGGAAGGCTATTTTTAGGTAATTCACTGCCTTCGAACTAGTTGTTTAAAGGAGAAGGGTGTTCAGTAAGCCTGAGTGGATAAGAATGAGGAAGGTGGAACTCAAGCTTGGTCTTGAGGGATGGGTAGAATTAGTCAGCGTATGGGAGAGAACAAGGTTGGGGGTGAACTTGTTATGTTGTGAGTCAGTAAGGACATTAGCCTAAATGGAATGGAGAGGATGTGTTTGGGATTGCTGATAAGAAGAGGATAGATAGGCAGGGCTGGATTGGAGCAGAGCCTGGAGCATCAGGTTAAGAAGTTTGCATTACAACATGATAAATTATTTAAAAATGTTTTATGGTTCTTGGGAAGCGGGCATGAAGGCACAATGAAAACATGTCATTAAGATCTGATAATCTACCTGCCTATCTTTGATCATCTCAAATTTGCTCTGTCCCTGAATGCCCCATATAATACATGTTCCCTTGGTTATTTTGTCACAGCATAGTGTTCATTACTTATTATTTACTTTTTCAGTCTTTTCTAGTGTGCCCTAGAATGAATGTTGCCTGAGGGCAAGGACTTGTTCTGCCTCCTTGCTGAATGCTTAGAAGGTAGAACAGTTTCAGATATACATTCAATGCTTTAAAAATATTTGTTGAATGAACGAATGCCCTGAGCTAAGTTTATCTATTTTCCAAACCTGCTCTATTCTACCTTCTGAATGCTTGAATTCTGTTAGTGCGACCACCATCTATCTGGTCTGCTAAGTTGGATGCTTGGAGTCACTTTCGATGAAGATATGAGTATAGGTCCTGACCGTTCTTAAAGTTTACTTGAGGATTATATTTCTACTGAAGCTTTGTTTTATACTCCATTATGCCAAGTTAACACAATGCAACATGTTGCATTTTAGATAAGAAGACGGAAAGCATCAGACATGAACAGTGAGGCTAAAGGAATGAGGAGTCATTGGGTAGCAGGGCCATGAGCAAATTGTAAATCGTATATTTCTTTTCTTTTCTTATTATTTTTTTTTTTGAGATGGAGTTTCGCTCTTGTTACCCAGACTGGAGTGCATGGCGCAATCTCGGCTCACCGCAACCTCCGCCTCCTGGGTTCAGGCAATTCTCCTGCCTCAGCCTCCCGAGTAGCTGGGACTACAGGCATGCGCCACCATGCCCCGCTAATTTTTGTATTTTTAGTAGAGTCGGGGTTTCACCATGTTGACCAGGATAGTCTTGATCTCTTGACCTCGTGATCTACCCGCCTCGGCCTCCCAAAGTGCTGGGATTATAGGCGTGAGCCACCGCGCCTGGCTTAATTGTATATTTCTAAATGTAACCATCATATTATCTGTTCTGTCCTCTTCCAAGGGGAAGAATCGTGTAGTGGTTAAGAACATGGTCCCTGGAGTTAGGTTGCCTGGGCTTAAATCCTGGCTCAGCCACTAACAGCAGTGTACCCTTGGGAAAGCTGCTTAACTTCTCCGTTTCTCAGTTTTCTTATCTATAAGGGTAAGAGTAATACCTACCTCACAGAGTTATTGTGAGGATTGAGATGCAAGAAGTTCTTAGAGCACTGCCAACATATAGTAAATGCTCATTAAGTGTAGGCTATTATTAGCTGTTAATATTTAGTGGGCCATTGGAACAGCATATGCTCTATTGTTATTTGGGTTTCTGATCTGAAACAGGTGGCCAGACTTCATTGGGGGATGACCTTTGCAAGGCGTGATTAAGGGTATGGGATTAAAGGGAATTTGATATTTTTTGAGTGAGGACTGAGTTCCTGCAGGAGATACAGTCACCGCAGAGGGAGGGACCAGGTCTAGATGGAATTATTTCTGGTGGAATGTGCACACAAGTTTTTTGACACACTAAGGAAGTGTTACTACTTAGTTATCTATATGTGGGTCTGCACAGAAAACTAAAAGAACTCTGTTGCTACCTTGTTTTTGCTTTGTAGGGGGAGAAGCCGGGCAAACCTTTGAACATTGTTGTTAGTGCAGAACAAGCCTTCTTCCTCTATTTTCCCATCCTGTCCTTCCTCACTGTCTGTTTTTCCCCCTCTGTAAATACAATGGGACATTTCATTTCAAGCTTGCGTCTTGTTGAGGTGGGGCAGAAGGGTTTGGTGGTTTTATCAGACTGGTTAACCATAAAAAGTTTTTCATCTCTGTTTTCCTGTGCCCCACCATTTCAAGCACTTGGCATTCTTACTGTCTCATCCACACCAACAGAGAAAAGGTGGATCTGGTGTCGTTTATTATATACTTTAAAATGATTTTATTTTGCTCAATTTTTAGATACTTGCAATTGAAATATTTTAGAGCTACAAAAACAACCATAGCCAGGTAAGTGAAGAGTGAATGAGGTCTTTCCTAGTCCCCCTCCGGGTTTCGCACAGATTTATTCTGAGGGTCCCTTAGTCCAAACTGGGGGATCTGAGGACAAAGAGATCAACATTTTTCTCTTCTAAATTCAAAAGGCAAGTGCAGGTGTAAGACATTAAAGTATGAAAGAAGATGCTACTGGGAGCATTTTTTCCCTTGTAATCTACCCTATTCGGAATAGAAAAAAGACCATCTAAACAAGAGCGGAGAGGAGTTTGGAGAAAAAGTAGAGTAGAATGTAGTGTATGGGCTGGGCCTGTGCTCTTCCCTTGCCCCAGAGTGAGCGTGAGGAGTGGTGAATAAGAACACCACAGGTTGGGCATGGTGGCTCATGCCTATAATCCCAGCACTTTGGGAGGCCAAGGCGGGTGGATCACGAGGTCGAGAGATCGAGACCATCCTGGTCAACAAGGTGAAACCCCGTCTCTACCAGAAATACAAAAATTAGCTGGGCATGGTGGTGTGCGTCCTAGCTACTCGGGAGGCTGAGGCAGGACAATTGCTTGAACCCAGGAGGCAGAGGTTGCAGTGAGCCGAGATCGTGCCATTCCACTCCAGTCTGGGTAACAAGAGCAAAACTCCAACTCAAAAAAAAAAAAAAAAAAGAACACCACAAACTTGTCTGTCTGTAAGTATGGGAATCCAAGAGCTGAGAGGACACTTGTCTCCTTTTCTTAGTGTCACCAAGATGACTGCCAACGCTGCAGAGAAGCCCTTCAGTGCTATTGAGTGCAAAATTTGGTTTCACATGTTTGGTCTTGTTTGTTGCAGAAATTCAGACCCCTGAGTTTCTCTTAGCCCTAAAATGGCATGAGAAGAAATCTGAAATGATCAATTAGTTTTGTTTCCTTTTTAGATTCTTGCTTGCCTGCCTTTTCACCATTCTGATATATCTTTAAGACAGATCACTTTTTAAATTCTATCTGTAAGAGGATTTAGGTCTCAATATGTTGGTTTTCCCCTTCAATATGGGTCCATTTTGGACTCTAAATCTCAAGCTTCCTCTTATGTGGTTTCCTCTTTCCATTTATTCCTTGATACTTTCCCAGACCTGTTTTCAGAGCCAAAACCATCTCTTCATTTAAAATATTCTGAAATTTCTTTATCTGCTCCCTTAAGTCATTTCACTCTTTATGAGCCAACTTGATTTTCCAAGATTTTACTGACTGGTGCTTAGCTTTGTGATAATCTCCTTAAACAGTTGACAGTTTTATTTCCAATATAACAGGACCCCAGTCATAATTGTTGTCCTCCTCTCCTCTCCTCCCCTCCCCTTTCCTCTCCTCTCCTCCCTTCCCCTCCCCTCCCCTCCCTTCTCTTTCCTCTCCCTCTCCCCTGCTTCTCTCCCTCCCTCTTCCCCTCTCCTCTCCCCTCTTCCCCGCTCTCCTTCCCCCTTCCTTCTCCTCTTCCCTTCTCTCTCTTTCTCTCTCCCTTCCTTCCTTTCTTCTCTTTCCCCTTTCTTTCCTTTCTTTTCTTCTCTTCCTCCTTCTCCTTTCCCTTCTTTCTCTTTCTCCTTCTTTCTTCTTCCTTCCTTTTTCCCTTTCCCCTTCCTTCTTCTTCCTCCTTTCTCCTTCTTCTTTGTCCTTCTTCTCCTCCTCCTTCCCCTTTTCTCCTTCTTCTTTCTTCTCTTTCTCCTCCCCTGCTCCTCCTCCTCTCCCGACTCCTCCTCATTGTCTTCTTGTTCTCCTACCCTCCTCCTCTTTCTCCTTTCCTCCTCTTCCCTTCCTTCCTCTCCTCTTTCTTTCATTTCTTTGTTTCCTTTCTTTCTTTCTTCTTCCTTCTTCTCCTCCTCTTCCTCCTCCTCTTTCTTTCTTTCTTTTTTTCTCTTTCTCTCTTCCTTTTTCTCTCTTCTTCTTCTCCTCCTTCTTCTTCTTTGGGTTATTGGTAAAATCTATTGCTCCTTTCTGATTGAACGTATGGCTTTGGGTCAGTGAATTAGAAAGTTAGAATTTCAGTGGGATTTTTGAAGTAACTACCTCCTCACCTTAACTGAAACTAGACTTTTTCTGAAAGATACTACTTTTCAGCAGTTCCAAGTACAGGTTACACATTCTCCTTCTGTTGTGTTGTAGCCTAAAAGTGGGCTGAGCATGCCACACCTTCACTGATGCACATACATTCCACCCTCTTTCCACCCTTTCTTTTTTCCTGGACTGATCTCCTTCCCCACATAATCTTCAATGAGGACTTTGACAACTATGTCTTTCTTTCCACTCTAGCTATTATAATCATTCTGGAAAACTTCAACAATTATGTTGGCGATGCATCTGGATTTATAATTTCTTACACTCCATTGATTTCCACCTCTGCTCTACCTCAGCCGGCTATTCAAATGACCACACCCCAGACCTTGTCATCACCCGTAACTGTTGCTCCACCTCTGAAGCTGTGAACCCTGAAATGTCACTCATTGATCACACAGAATAGCCTCTAGCTCTCCTACTCTTAAGTTCCCACTAAACCTGTTCTTAAAAAAATAATCTTTTTATTTTTATCTTGAGTAATTGCATGGCTACCATCTGGAATGATAGTAGTAAACATTTTGTCATATTTGCTTCAAGTCTTATTAAAATGAATAAAACATTACAGGTACATTTAAGTCTCCTGTGTTCTCAGCCCCAAGTTCCAATCTGTTTTTTCCTTATCAGAAGTACCACAATAATGAATTTGGTAAACATATGTGTGTTGTGTGTGTATAAATATGGGTGTGAATATATATATATATATATATCATGTAACTTTTAAAATTTATGTAATGTACTGTGCATATTAATAGTTTACAACTTGATTTCCATTCAATGTTATTACGTTTTAAAATCTATGTGTATATTTAATAGTTATTTTCTTCTAGGTGCACCGTAGCTTTTCAATATAAGAATATGGTCTCCTTTATCTATTTTCCAAATTCATTATTACAAACAGTGCTATATTAAGCACCCTTGTAAACGTCTTCCCGAACTAAATAGGTCAATGTAGTGCCATGGCTAAGGTAGCACCACAGCTAGACTCCGTGGCACCTTTATGTAAATAAGAAAGACTTCTTCTTTTTATGGACCTAGTCCTCTGACCTCACACCTTGGCAAATGCAAGGTGCCTGGGGCAAAGATAAAAGTACTCAGGTGGATGTAGCTTTGAACTAGGTATGCGTGGATTATTAACCGGGACGTGGATTGGATTTCTGTGCCAACTTGCTCCCTCTTGGCACCACTGGAATTGTGAATGAATTGCATAGCCACATGTGGTGCCCTGGGTTAATAACAAAAACTTTAGAGTCACGTTGCTTGGTTTCAGCGGTAGCTTTGTGACCATAGCAAATTACTTAACCTCTGTACCTCATCAGTAAAATGGTGATATGGTATTATTTATCTTATAGGATAATTGAGAGAGTTACACATAGTAGTGCTAAGTGCATAGTAGGTTTTATATCACTATTAGATATTGTTGTCATAAATATATCTTGGAGATATTGCAGGTTTGGTTCCAGATGACGGCATTAAAGAGAATATTGCAGTAAAGTGAGTCACATGAATTTTTTGGTTTCCCAGTACGTATAAAAGTTAGGTTTACACTGTAGTGTAGTCTCTATTGAGTGTTCAATAGCATTATGTCTAAAACAGTATACCTTCCTTCATTGAAAATACTGAAAAATGCTAATGAACCTTCAGCAAGTTGTAATCTTTTTGCTGGTGGAGGGTCTTGCCTTGATGTTGATATTTTGACTTCTCCATGAATCATGAATACTCTTAATGACTTCTAGAATGGATAATCCTTTCCAGAAGATTTTCAATTTACTTTACCTAGGTCCATCAGAGGCTGGTGGCTGATGGGGTGGTGGTGTTTGAAGCTTAGAGTGGCTGTGGCAATATCTTAAAAGAAGTCAACAGTGAAGTTGCTGCGTTGGCTGACTCTTCCTTTCACGAAAGATTTCTCTGTAATATACAGTGCTGTTTGATACAATTTTACCCACAGTAGAATTTCTTTCAAAATTGGTAAATCCTCTCAAACCCTGCCACTCCTTTATCAGCTAAGTTTCTGGAATATCATCAATTCTCTGTTGTCATTTCAATGGTGTTCACCCATCTAGCATCTTCAGGCATAGATTCCATCTCAAGCAATCTCTTTCTTTGTTCATTCATAAGAACCAACTCCCCATCTATTCGAGTTTTATCATAAGATTGTAGCAACTAAGTCACATCTTCAGGCTCTACTTCTTTTTCTAAAATTTTAATCAATTTATTTTAATTTTTTTAAATTAAACTTTTAAGTTCTGGGGTACTTGTCCACGATGTGCAGGTTAGTTACATAGGTAAACCTGTCAGGCTTTACTTCTAATTCGAGTTCTCTTGCTATTTCCACCACATCTGCAGTTACTTCCTCCACTGATGTCTCGAATCTCTCAAAGTAATCTGTTAGGGTTGGAAGCAACTTCTTTCAGACTCATGTTAATGTTGATATTTTGACTTCTCCATGAATCATGAATACTCTTAATGACTTCTAGAATGGATAATCCTTTCCAGAAGATTTTCAATTTACTTTACCTAGGTCCATCAGAGGATTCACTATTTATGGCAGCTGTAATCTCCAAAATGTATTTCTTAAACAAGAAGACTTGAAAATCGAAATCATGTCTTGATCCATGGGATGCAGAATGGATGTTGTGTTAGCAGGAACAGAAACAGCATCCTTGTACATTTTCATCACAGCTGTTGAGTGACCAGGTACATTGTCAATGGGCAATAGTATTTTGAAAGGAATCGCTTATTTTCTGAGTCGTAGTCTCAACAATGGGATTAAAATAGTAAACCGTGCTATAAATAGATGTGCCATCATCCAGGCTTCGCCGATCCATTTATAGGGCCTAGGCAGAGTAGATTTAGCATAATTCTTAAGGGCCCTAGGATTCTCAGAATGGTAAATGAGCATTGGCTTCTACTTCAAGTCACCAACTACATTAGTCCCTTACAAGAGAGTCAGCCTGTCCTTTGGAGCTTTAAGCCAAAGACTTGACTTCTCTCTAGCTGTAAAATTCTTAGATGACATCTTCTTCCAATAGAATGCCGTGTTTTCTACATTGAAAATCTGTTGTTTAGTGTAGCCACTTTCATCAATTATCTTAGCTAGATCTTCTGGATAACTTGCTGCAGCTTCTCCGTCAGCACATGCTGCTTCACCGTCAGCACATGCTGCTTCACCCTGCACCTTTATGTTCTGGAGATGGCTTATTTCCTTAAACCTCATTAACCCTCTGCTAGCTTCAAACTTTTCTTCTGTAGCTTCCTTACCTCTCTCAGCCTTCATAGAATTGAAGAGTTAGGACCTTACACTGGATTAGGCTTTGGATTTAGTTTTGGTTTAAGATAATGTTGTGGCTCGTTTGATCTATCTAGATCACTAAACCTTTCTCCAGGTCAGTAATAAAGCTGTTTTGCTTTCTTATCATTCATGTGTTCACGGGAGTAGCAGTTTTCATTTTCTTTAAGAATTTTTCATTTGCATATGCAAACTTGGCTAACTGGCACAAAAGGCCTAGCTTTTGGCCTCTCTCTGCGACATGCTTTTCTCACAGTTTAATCATTTCTTTCTTTCTATTTATTTATTTATTTGAGATGGAGTCCTGTTCTGTTCTGTTGCCCAGACTGGAGTGCAGTGACACGATCTCGGCTCACTGTGACCTCTGCCTCCTGGGTTTAATCAATTCTTCTGTCTCAGCCTCCCAAGTAGCTGGGACTATAAGCGCTCCCCTCCCCCCGACCATGCCCAGCTACTTTTTGTATTTTTAGTAGAGATGAGGGTTTCGCCGTATTGGTCAGTCTGGTCTCGAACTCCTGACCTCAGGTGATCCACCCACCTCGGCCTCCCAAAGTTCTGGGATTACAAGTGTGAGCCACTGTGCCTGACTCTAATTTTTTATTTAAAGTAGGATACATGTAGCTATGCCAGGTGGCTCATGCCTATAATCCCAGTACTTTGGGAGGCTGAGGTGGGTGGATCACTTGAGGCCAGGAGTTTGAGATGAGCCTAGGTAACATAATGATACCACATTTCTACAAAAAAATTAAAAATTAGCAGGGCATGGTTGTGTGTACCTGTAATCCCAGCTATTTGGGAGGCTGAGGCATGAGAATCACTTGAACCTGGAAGGTGGAGGTTGCAGTGAGCCAAGTTCCCGCCACTGAACTAGCCTGGTGATAGAGTGATACTCTGTCTGAAAATAAATAAATAAATAAAGTGAGAGATATGTGACTTTTCCGTTTACTAGAACATTTAGAGACCACTGTCTGGTTATTAATTGGCATAATTTCAATACTGTATCTTAGGGAATTGATAGGCCTGGCTAGAGGGAGAAGGAAGAAGGAGCAGCCGATCAGTGGAGCCATGAGAACACTCATTTATTGATTAAGTTCTCTGTTTCATGTAGGAAAGGTTTATGGTGCCCCCTAACAATTATGAGGGTAACAGTAAAGATCACGTATTACAGATTACCATAGCAGATACAATAATAGTGAAAAAGTTTGAAATACTGTGAGAATTACCACAACGTGACACAGAGACATGAAGTGAGCACATGCTGTTGGAAAAATGGTGCTGATAGACTTGCTAGACAGGGTTGCCTCAAACCTTCAATTTGTAAAAAACAGTCTGTGAAATACAATAAAGTGGAGCATAATAAAATGAAGTATGTCTGCATGCGAATTTCTCTGAGGTGTAAGAGCAGGAGAAGAACTGAAGGGTATGCACTTCAAAGAAACCTGTTCTTTATCCTGTCTCATTTTTTCAGTCTGCCAGTCCCTCTCCTGCCTTCTTTCATATCTGTCTTGGATTCTATCATTACACTTTTGAAATTGTGGGCCTCAATCATGTTATCAGGCATTGTGATTGTTGTTGGCAATTGGTAAGCATCTCAAAAAAGAACACACCAAGTCACCCAGATGACTCTCCAAAGTGGGCAGAAGAAAAGGAGTGGGTTAAGGGGTACAATAAGTTCTCCCTCCTGCCAGGCATGATGAAAATTCTTATCTAGACACACTGCTTTAATCTCCTTTTGTTTCCCACTCTAATTCCTTTGAGAGATGTCAGAGATAATGATGGTGAGTGGACTAGATTCATATTCTTCCTCTCATTTCCTTCTTCACTTGGCTCTTACCTTCACCTACACTATGCCCCATGCATACGCCTTCAGATATAATATTCAGCTACTCACTGCTAATTCTTCTACATTATGTTTCATTCTCTTTAGTTTTATTGCCAAGAAATATCCCTATATCCTTAGTCCCTGCAACCTCTCTGCTAGAAATCTGGTTTTCCTTTGATGCACTGTTTTGCTTTTGCCTATGAAGCGGAGCGTAGCTGTTCTGGTGAAGTCACTGTGGGCTAGTACATTGCGAATGAGTTCGTAGTCAGACACACCTGAGTTCAAATCTGAACTACATCTAGGTGAGTTGTGTGTTCTTGGATGTATAACTTGTAAGAACCTCAGTTTGCATATTGAGAAGTTCAAGGATTTCTGCATCAAAGAGTTATTGTGAAGGTAAAAAAGGGGTAAGTAGTGAGACATTGGTATATAGCTCCTAATATATAAAAGGGGTAAGTAGTGAGACATTGGTATATAGCTCCTAATATATAAAAGGGGTAAGTAGTGAGACATTGGTATATGGCTCCTAGTATATTTCATATTGTTAGTTTTATTTTACCTGAAAAGTTGTTGCTACTAGCAAGGCCCATCTTTCCTACAGTAATGGAGTAGAGAGTGTAAGATCTTGCCTAAGGGAAATTAGGCTATAAAATTATTCCTCCCCTCACACACATACAGTTTGGGCCAAGGAGAGGGCCTGTAAGGCAGCATTCTCACCTTTTTGGCACCAGGGACCGGTTTCATGGAAGACAATTATTCCATGGAAGGGAGGACGGTCAGAGTGGGATGGTTTTGGAATTAAACTGTTCCATCTTGGGTCATCAGGCATTAGTTAGATTCTCATAAGGAAAACGCAACCTAGATTGCTCCCGGCGCAGATCACAATAGGTTTGTGCTCCTGTGAGAATCTAATGCAGCTGCTGATCTGACAGGAGGTGAAGTTCAGGTGGTAATGTACACTGGGCTGCCACGCACTTACTGCTGTGTGGCCTGGTTCCTGACAGGCCACAGACTAGTACTGGTCTGCAGCCCAGGGTTTGGGGATCCCTGCTATAAGGGTTTCTGGTTTTTCCTCACATACCTATAACCTTCTCTATTGTGTCCTTGGACCCTTCATTTGTCCTTGTACCTGCCCTGCCAGTCTCAAACCTGAGATTAACCTAATTTCTTTTTTTTTTCACTTCTGCCAGGCTGTTAGATGGCAAATATCACATATATGGTGCCTTAGCTTATCTCTACACATTATTATATTAAGTTTGCCCAAGCTCTGAATATTGCCTGGCAATCCCTTCCATCATCCCTAGTGGATTGCTTTTCCCAGACCCCTCAGCTGGGTTTTTCAAACCTTTCCTTTTCAAACCTTTCCAAGCCTCCTGCCTCACTTCCTCCCTATCTTCCTTTTAGTAGATCACTTTACCTCCTTCTTCATTAAGATTGGGAAGTGATTTAAAAAGCATGAGGAGTCCAGTCTTGAGAATAGTGTTTTCTTAAATGACACAGTAGGTGTTTTAAGGAAAAAAATCACTAGGCTACCAAGATTACAATTCGTCTATTCATGTGGATAAAACAAAAATTTCCCCTGTGTTATTATCATGCTTGTAGGTATCAGTGTTGTAAAAGTCAGGGATGAAGTTGTCTACATTAGAGAGTTAGCAATTTATACTAAAGGGCTCAAGGCTTCGTTGACTTGGAAGACTAGGTAGAGTCTTCTTCCCCTTTTTTAGCTTATTCAGGATTGTACAGATTTTTTGTTTTTCCTCTCCAATGGTGAGACTTATATGCTTAGTCATAATGGAGGTTGGGCAAGAAGCCAGTTTTGCTTTCTCCATAGGGGCCAACACATGTGAATTCTCCTAACTTTGATTCTTCCAAAAGAAATCAACAGGGTCACAGACCACTAAAATACAGATTCCTGGGTCCCATCTACTAGAAATTTGGATTTAATGGATCTGGAATAGAAGCCATGAATTTGCTTTTTAAATAATTACCCTAGGTGATTCTGATGTAGTTCATTTTAGGAACCTCTTTTAGAAACATGTAGATAATTGTATTTTTGCTGAATTTTAATCTCCTTTTTGTCTCAAGAGTATATGAGGTATTCTTTTCCTTTCCAAGGCTGATTTCTCTATGTATATCTTCGATTCCACTTCTGCCATTTCTTCGAGGTCCTTGATCCAACAATGATTCCTTTCTCGGTATCAATAGATTCTTACTTTCTATAAATCTCCTTCCACTTGGCTTAGAAGTACTATTCATGTTCAGTAAATTTTTATTGCGTGCTGTCTTTGTTTCCAGCATATACTTTAATTTCTTTGTTCATAAAGGATTTTTCTTTCTTCCTTGCCTACTCTCCTATTTCCTCTTTACTAGCAGACTTTTTAAAGAATCTCTTCTTTTCACACTGATATTTAATAATAATTATAACAATAACAAGTAGTAATACAGATAGTCACTAATACTTATTAGATGATAACTGTGGACCAGATACTTTTCTAAGTGCACTACATATATAAACTGTGTAGCAGACAGTTTACAAATTAATGAAAAAATATATATGTTAGGATCTGTTTCTGGGCTCTTTATTCTTATATTGATCTGTGTTGTCTGTTCGTCTGCCAATATGCTATTTGGCAGAAGAGTATTCATAGTAACTTTATAAAATGCATTTTATCTTTCATTACTTAATGAAATTCCCTTCCTTTGGCTTCTGAAACACCACTTCCTCTGCTTCTCCTCCAACTTTGATTCATCTTTATCAGTCTCCTTCACTGACCTTTCTTCTCCACCTCCCTCATGTGATTCTGTTTAAAGTCCTTTACCAGCCTCCTTGCAACTTGCTTTTACAGCTGAGTTTCTGATACTGTTTTTCCTACATGCTTCAGCCAAAGACATATACTCTTTGGTCCATGAGCACACTATTTCCACTGTGTCTTTGCACATGGAGTTCACGTCTCTACTTGTGAAGTCTATGGATATTGCATGGCTGATTTGTCACAATTTTAGGTCTTCAATATTTTGAGTGTTCTGGCAAGAGTTTGTAGATGAGGACAAAGCAAAGTGGGTGGTGCTGCTTAGGAATCCTTTGTATCTAGGGTAGAGCACACACAGAGTCAGAGTCTGAGCGAGCAGGAGGGGTAGAGGAACAGGGCTGAGACAGGCTATTGAAGGAATTGGGTATCAGATATTTGTCTTTCAGAAAGTACCAGACTGTTTGTGATTGTTTATTAGTCCATGGTGACCTTCAAAATAAGGCATGCATTATGGAGCTTAGGCCAGAAAATGCCATCCTCTGGAACTGAAACTAATGAGAACTATTAAATGTGATGAAATAAATAAAATGTGAAGAGATGAGTTATCTGCAGCAGTAATCCACCTTTGGAAATAAATGCTGCTAATGAGAAGGGTGTTCCTCAGGTCTCTCTCAAGACATTAAGTATGGTTGCATTGAAGCAGGAAAGGGGAGTCTGAGGATGAGTGCTAGTTGGTGTGTCTCCAGCAGTATCCAGAAGAATGGATTGCACCAGTCCTAGCAGTTTGACTGTAGTTGTTTAGAGGGAAATATTACTGAAGCGGAAGACTGTTATATTAGCAAACACATACGTTTTGGAGTCAGACAGATTTAGATATAAAACCTGACTTTACTATAAGCCAGTCACTTGTCTCAGTTTGCTCTTCAGTAAAATAACCATAACATTTATAACCAAGGATTGGTATGAGAATGAAATTAAATAATAAATAAATAAATAATACATGTCAAGCATATAGCACATAATGTAATGTTCCCAGCTCACAAGATGTTCAATAAAAATGCTACTTTTGTATTTTTCTATCCCTTTTAGGAAAAAATTTTGAAATCATCAGATTACCCTAGCAGAACCCTGGAGAATAAAACTCTTTAGCTTTGAAGCTCATCTAATAACCTGATATCTCTCTAATGCATCTGTCCAATGACAGGGAATACCCCATGATAAACAACTGATTCCTGTTCTCAATACAGTTATATCTTGTAGTCAGTAAATAAATAAATTGGACCTTTGAGACTTTGCTTAGTGTGAATCTGTCTCCCAGAGCTTAATCACATTTGAGTGTACAGGAAAAAAGAAAAATCTAACAAAAGTGAGATCCAGACTCTGGATGAGGCATTGAAATTCTGTAAGATCCTGCCTGAAGCAGCCTGCCTCTTTCTCTTCTCTTCTTTTATCTGTAACATTATGGTTCTTAAGATTCTAGAGTCGTAAAAAGGAAAAGAGAAACATTATGAAAAACTTGGCTTAACTATATAACTAAACATTTATTGGGAATTTCTTTGCTTTCTCTTATGAGAAAAATTTTGTTGCCCCTGGCCCCTTGGAAGGCAAAGAATAAGGTTGGAGTGTTGCCCAGAAAAAGGGTCAGGGTTTGGTTCTCATCCCTGTATACCCAGAAGCTCACTCATATCAGTGCCCCAGAGTTGATCAGACTTGGGGAAGCTGTTTAATTGTAACTGAACTCATCAGGGACTAAAGTATGAAAACCAGAGTATCATTTTATTAATTTACAGTCAGAAATGCATTATCAGAAACACTGGGTGTTTATATTAATCTTGCTGATGAATGCTTTCTCTTTCTGGGAAAATCAAGGAAAGCCAGATTTTTTAGAAGGCCCCTTGGTGAGTATGAAGTTTATGGTAGAGGGTTTGTTGTATGGTTCAGCTGATGAGTATCACTAGGCACTCACATGGTGAGACATTTATTTAAAAAAGTAGGACATGCTGCACCAGATATACCAATAGACTAGCTTGTCGGAACACTTTCCCTTGAGCAGTCCTTGATGGGCATTCTAACATTGCTCTTTGTGTTCTCCTTTTTCTTATGAAATAATTTAAGATTTACAAGGCCAGGCTTGGTGGCTCAAGCCTGTAATCCCAGCACTTTGGGAGGCTGAGGTGGGTGGATCATGAGGTCAAGAGATCGAGACCATCCTGGTCAACATGGTGAAACCCCGTCTCTACTAAAAATACAAAAAATTAGCTGGGCATGGTGGCGCGTGCCTGTAATCCCAGCTACTCAGGATGCTGAGGCAGGAGAATTGCCCGAACCCAGGAGGCGGAGGTTGCGGTGAGCCGAGATTGTGCCAGTGCACTCCAGCCTGGGTAACAAGAGTGAAACTCCGTCTCAAAAAAAAAAAAAAAAAAAGAAAGAAAAGAAGATTTACAAGTAAATAATATAATGAATACCTTGCTTAGGAAAACTTCTGGTATTGTTTGCTCAATCTCTGTCCCATTTTCTTCCTTCCTTCCTTCCTTCCAGATGTACACCCTGTTCTGAATTTGGTGTTTATCATTCCCATAAAGATTTTTACATTTACCAAATGTGTATTAACCACAAACAATATATGGTATTGTTAGGTATATTGTAAAACTGTATACATGGTATCACACCACGTATACTTGTTTTACAACTTTTTCAATTAGCATTACACTTTTGGAATTTGTCCAAAAGTGTAAAATTCATGAGCTACAGGTACGTATGATCAACATTCATACGTACCTGTAGCTCATGAATTTTAACTGCTACATAGCATTTTAGTGTCTAGGTATATTACAATTTATTTATCCATTCTTCTGTTGAACTTTTAGGTTGTTTGTAACATTTTGATGTTATAGACTCTTGTCTGTGGTTGCCAGATTTCCTCTTAAGTAGTTACCAATTCAGACATTTGCTGTTCAGTATCCTCTCAATGTTGGATATTGTCAGACTTTAGTTTTTTTCTGATCTGATGGGTATGAAATGAATTTCATTGTGTTTTATTATCTATTTCCCTGAGCATTGTTTTAAAAATGTCACTTGCCATTCAGATTACTTTGGTGAATTTTCTTTTGATAAGTTTTCCTGTTTTTTTCTTAAATTGAATTTTTGTAAGTTATTTCTATAAGCTGGCTATTAATCATTTGTTGTTTATAGGCATTTCAAAAATGTTATTAGATTCTGTGGTTTGTCCTTTTTACTTTTTGAGAATCTTTGGATTTACTGATATTTGGAATTTATAGTAAAAGTCATGAGTCTTTGTGGTTTGTGTATTTCTTGTTTAAAGAATCTGCACACACTTTGAAGTCATGAAGATAGTCTTCTATTTTTTTCTTCAAAAATGTTTAAAAATTTGCTCGTCACAATTAGGCTTTATTTACTTGAAAGTGATTTTTGTAAATGTTGTGAAATAGAGATCTTTTTTCCTATGGAAAATTTGTTACCTTGGCACCATTTATTAAAAGAGTTGTTTTTCTCCACTGATATACAAAACGTCTTGTATATCAAGTATGCATGGATCTTTTTCTGGTCTGTATATCTGTTCCTATATCAATTCTGCACTGTTTAAAATACTACAACTTTGTAAGATATTTTGATATCTGAAGATGAAACTCCTCCCCTTCATCTTAAAAATTATCCTGGCCATTTTGGATTCTTTGCTCTTCTACGTAAATTTTAGAATTTGTGTGTCAGCCGGGCATGGTGGCTCACATAATGCCAGTACTTTGGGAGGCTGAAGTGGGCAGATTACCTGAGGTCAGGAATCCGATACCAGGTTGGCCAACATGGTGAATTCCTGTCTACTAAAAATACAAAAATTAGCTGGAAGTGGTGGTAGGTGCCTGTAGTCCTAGGAGACTGAGGCAGGAGAATTGCTTGAAGCTGGGAGATGGAGGTTGCAGTGAATGGAGATTGCGCCACTGCACACCAGCTTGGGTGATGGAATGAGACTCTGTGTCAAAAACAAAAAACAAACAAACAAAAATTTGCATGTCAGGTTTCACAAAAAGCTTTTAAACAGTCAATTTTATTGAGATATAGTTAATGTATACAATTATGTGAGTTTTAAGGAAAGTACATATCTATGTAACCACTATTACAATCTACATCTAGATTTGTGCCATCACCCTAAGTGTTTCTATGTGACTCTTCTAGTCAGTTCACAAGTACTCCCAGCCCTGGTCAACCACTGATCTACTTTCTATTTTTATAGATTAGGTTTGCTTTTAGTAAGTTTCATATAAATGGAATCATAAGTATGTACTCATTTGTGGATGGCTTCTATTGATCAACATGTTTTTGAGATTCATCTGTTTTACATGATCAATAGTTTATTCTTTTCTTCCTTGCTAAATAGAATTCCATTATATTGCCATACCACAATTTTGTTTATCCACTCATTTGTTGGTGGACATTTGGATTGTTTCATGTTTGGGGCTATTACTGAAGTTGCTATAAACATTCATTTAAAAATCTTTATGTAGACATGTTATCATTTTGCTTAGAAGTAGAACTTTTAGGCCATATAGTAAAGTACACAATCATGTGTTGCTTAACACATGATTAAGATATGTTGTGAAAAATGCACCCTTAGGTGAACACTGGAGAGCATACTTATGCAAATCAAGGTGGTATAGCTGACTGAACTACTAGGCTGTGTGGTATAGACTGTTGCTGTTAGCCTACAAATCTGTAGCCTCAGTATAGCATGTTACTGTACTGAGTACTAGAGGCAACTAACACAATGGTAAGTATGCATCTAAATGTATCTAAACATAAAGAAGGTACAGTAAAAATATGGCATAAAATATAAAAAATGGTACACTTGTATAGCACACTTACCATGAATCGAGCATGCAGGACTAGAAGTTGCTATAGGTGTATCAGTCAGTGAGTGGTGAGTGAATGGGAAGGCCTAGGACATTATACTACCATAGACTGTATAAACACTATACTCTTGAATTACACTAAATTTATAAAAATATTTTCTTGCTTCAATAATAAATTAACCTTAGCTTACTTTAATTTTTTAAGTTTGTAGAGGTTTATATTTTTTGAACTTTTGGACTCTTAGTAACACTTAGCTTAAAGCACAGACACGTTGTATAGCTGAACACAAATACTTTTTTTCTTTACATTGTTATTCTATAAGTTTTTTTCTGTTTAAAATTTTAAATTAAAAAAATTTTTTTGTTGAAAACGAAAACTAAAAACTTTTTGTTAAACTAAGACAAATATTATCTTCTACCTCCATATGTTGTCTCGCTCTAAGGTCTTCAGGGACGAGAACATGTATGGAGTTGTCAACTTCATATGTTACAGAATTTCTTCTGGAATATCTGCAATATCTCCTGAGGACATACTTGGGGCTATTTTACAGTTAACTTATTTTTTAAATAAGTAGAAGGAATGTACTGTAAAATAACAAAAAATATAGTGTAGTAAACACTTAAATGAGTAACATAATCATTTATTATCATGATCAAGTATTAGGTATTGTATACAATTGTATGTGCTATACTTTTATGTGACTGGCAGTACAGTAGATTTGTTTGCACCGTTGTAGCAAGTTTACACTATCGGCCCTATAAATGTAATTCGTTGCACTATGACATTATAATGGCTATGACATCAATAACAGGAATTTTTCAGCTCAATTATAATCTTCTGGGACCACCATAGTATATGCAGTCTGTCATTGACCAAAATGTTATGTGGTGCATGACTACATTTAACTTTATAAGAAGTTTCCATACTATTTTCCAAAGCAGTTGTATCATTATACTTTCCCAGTAGCAGTACCGGTACTTGGTAATGCCAGTGATTTTACTTTTAACCTTTCCAGTGGGTGTGTAATAGTATCTTATTATATTTTAATTGGCATTTCCCTGATTACTAGTGACATTGAGTGTATTTTCATGTGCCTATTGGCCATTTGTACATCTTCTTGGTGAAGTATGCATTCACATCTTTCGCTCATTTTAATATTCATTTTTCCAGCTTTATTGAGGCATGCTTGAAAAATAACTTATATATATTTAAGATATGCATAGTAAACTTTTGATAAATATATATGCTGTGAAATTGCCACAATCTAGCTGATTTTCACATATGTATCACCTCATGTAGTCTTTTTTTCTTAGTGTGGTAAGAACATTTATGATTTATTCTCTTAGTAACTTTCAAGTATATAATACATTATTCACTATAGTCATCATGCTATGTACATACTATGCTATATTTATAAGTGCTACATTTATAAGTGAAAGTTTTACCCATTCCCCAACATCTCATTTTCTCTACCCCCTGACCCCTATGATCACTTTTCTAGTCTATTTCTGTGAGTTCAACTTTCCAAGATTCCATTAATAAGTAAAATCATATAGCATTTGTCTTTCTGGGTCTGGCTTTTCACTTAGCATAATGTCCTTCAAGTTCATCTATGTTTTCGCCAGTGACAGAATTTCCTTCTTTTTTTAAGTCTAAATGATATTCCATTGTGTGTACACCACCTTTTCTTTATTCATTCAGCCATTGATGGATACTTAGGTATCATTGTCTTTGCTACTGTGAATAGTGCTGAAATGAAAATGAGAGTGCAATTATCTTTTCAAGATAGTGGTTTTCTTTCTTTTGGAAATAAAATAAATTCCCAGAAGTGGGAATATTGGATTATATATATGGTAGTTCTATCTTTAAGTTTTTCAGGAATCTCTGGATTATTTTCCGTAATGGCTGTACCAATTTACATCCCCACCAACAAGGTATAAGTGTTTCCTTTTCTCCATATCTCCAACAACAGTTTTGTCTCTTGACTTTCTGATAATCGTTATCCTAACAGGTGTGAGGTAATATCTTATTATAGTTTTGATTTGCATTTCTCTGATGATTGCTGACGCCGATACCTTTTCATATACCTATTGGCTATTTGTATGTCCTCTTTGGGAAAATGTCTGTTCACGTCCTTTGGCCATATTTTTAATTGGGTAATTTTTTTTATTCAGTTGAATTCCTCATATATTTTGGATATTAACTCCCTATCGGATGTATGATTTTCACACATTTCTCCCATTCCATGTGGGAGAATGCTTTTCATTTGGCCGATTGCTTCCTTTGTTGTAAAGAACTTTGCAGTTTGATATAGTCCCTCTTGTTTGCTTTTATTGTATGTGATTTTGGTGTCATATTAAAAAAAATTTACTGCCAATACCAGTGTCATGGAATTGTGCTCATTTTAAAATGAAACAGTTTGTCTTATTGAGTTTTAAGAATGCTTTATATATTCTGTATTGTTTGTGAAAATAGGATGTTGAGAAATAATTATTTGGGTTGATTTCTAGGCTGACCACCTGCATGTAAGAAGTGAAATGAAGCAGAGATGAGAAAAACCTTAGTATTTAATTAACATTTATTTATTGTCAATTTTAATGCAATCCAGTTGTTTGAATCCAAGACTTGAAACAAATATGTTACAGTCAAATTAAGGAACTACATAGCGGTGGCAGATACCCTTCCTTTTCATCTGGGCATGGATGATATAATTTTAGGTGGAGATGTTATTGAACTATAGTAGCAGGTGGGAGTCATTGTATTTCCATGGAATAACTCCAATGTGTTTTCCGATATTGAGCAGACTCTTAGAAATAGGGAGCAAGATCTTTCTTGCTGAAATCAAGTTAAAGCCCACATTTGAATGTTTCTAATTCTGAACTGATAAATACCTGTTCTTTAAGAAATAATGCTCTTGCTAACTGGCCAGGGAAAAGCCCCTAATGCTACTTTTTATGCCACTAGTTACCTTACTGATTAAAGGTATATCCAAGAAAAGGGACTTGATGGTTTTCATAAGGAAAGACACTTTCAGTGCTGCATCTTTGCTTTTAGAGCCTTCACCTTCTGCCACAATACCAAAAATTGGGAAACACCAAACATGGGACACACTGAAAATTAGGGTACAGTAATTGCTGTAAAATAAAGTGTTGTATCCAGGACTGGTAATGCATTTCTAATATTTCGCTTTCTAGAAATGAATATTTTGCTTTTTAGAAATGTAAGCTTAGCTTTGTCACCATCTAAAATTGAATGATTACACTCCAAAAAGACAGCTCCAAATAAACCCAAAACTGTTTTAAAGCTTTCTATTATCCCTCAAAGTTTAATCCTCATACTAACCAGTTACTCCACTCAGTATTTTCTAACAAAGTAGCCCAAATGCCTAAAAGTCTTTGGAAGGAACCCCATAAAAAGACATGTGCTATAGTTATAGGCTTAAAAGAAAAAAGATAAAAATGGATAGATTCACTTTTAGAAAGAATTTATGATGGATTGCTCGTTTTTCATGATGAATTCATAGGTGAATTTTTTATTTCTTGAATTGCAACTTGAGTAAATTGCATTTATATTTATTATTCATCCCTAAGAGTAGCACCTCTGCTCTTGGACATATTCATAAAGTGAAGTGCCACTATGAAAACAGAAAATGTGAGCCTGAACTTTCCCCTTCACTGTTCTTTTCTCTTTTGCAATAGGAACACCCACCTTGATTATAACCCTCATTGCAAATTGACAATTTATCGGTAGTACTTACTGCATCTAGACTGTCAATTGGAGGGTACAAATTGTCCAAAGCCACCAGCTGAGGGGCTTCCAATTTCTCTATAACTACTTCTTGATGCCCCTCAAATACAATTCAAATGGATACAGCAAGATTCAGGCTAAATTCGACTTATAACACTTTTAATAGACTAGGTGCATAAATAAAACTAAACAGATTCAGATGCATTTTTGAGAGGAAGACACCTGAGAGGAGTGAGAAAAGTTCTGTTAATTGCCATAAAACAAACCACAACCAGAGCAGCATGACACAGATATAGATGACTAAAATTCCAGAGACCCATATTATCAAGAACTAGAAAAATGACAGGAAAAAAAGCACAATAAGGATGAACACGAGACACAATGATATCTTTCAAAATGAAACAAATGGCCACAAACACATGCAGGATGCCTGTAAGTAGAACACTACCCTAACGCAGATTCCTATCAGCTCTAGGTTTATAAGTCTTGATATAGAACAATGTTCCTGATAGCTAGAGGAGTAAATAGGGCTAGAAATATGACAATAAACAGAAGGTTGATCTGAACCAGACTCACGTTGACTAAAGCAATGAGACAGAGTGGAGCCAGAATCATGGTTGCCACAGCTAAAGAATAGATTTCAGTATGAATCAAGTGTGCCACAGCTGGAAGACTGACCTAAGTGAGACCCATGTTGGCCATACCTAGAAGAACCTGAGCCAGAGCCGTATGGCCATGACCCAGCCCACATCAGTCACACCTAGGAGAGTGGACAGAGCCAGACCAGAGTTGTCCAAGACCCGAAGGCTGCTGGAATCCAAACAGATGCTGACTACAGCTGGAAGACTGATCAGAGCTAGAGCCACGTTGGCTGCAGCTTGATGAATGCCCTAACATAGATCCATGTTGTCTCTGGTTAAAGCAGTGACTTGAGCCAGAACGAAGCTGATTATAAACAGAGGAATTTTCTGAGCCAGATTCATGTTGACAAAAGCCAGAAGACTGGCCTGAGCCAGACGCATAGGGGCAGTGGCTGGAAGAACACCCTGAGACAGGCACATGTTGGCCACAGATGAAAGACTCTCGTAACCCAGAACCAGGTTGGCCACATCTAGAAGACTTGCTGGAAGAGCCGTGTCGGCCATAGCCAGAAGACTGACCTGAGCCGGAGCTGTGGTGGCCGTAGCTGGAGGACTGACCTGAGCTAGCTCCATGTTGTCCACAGGTTGATGACTGTCCTGATGTAGAACCATGCTGTCCACGGCTAGAGGAATGACCCGAGCTAGATCCACGTTGACTGTAGCCAGAGGACTGTCCTGAACGAGACTCGTGTTGACCTACGCCGGAAGAGTGACCTGAGCCAGACTCATATGGGCCACGGCTGGAAGACTGCCCTGAGCCAGACCCATGTGGGCCGTAGCTGGACGACTGCCCAGAACCAGATCCATGTCGGCCGCGGCCAGGGCTAGGAGACTGGCCAGATCCAGAGCCATGTCGGCCGTGGCCTGAAGACTGACGGGAGGCAGACCCATGCTGCCCGTAGCCGGAAGACTGACCTGAGCTAGAACCCTGTTGTCCGTAGCCAGAGGAGTGACCTGAGCCAGATCCCTGCTCACCGTAACCAGAGGACTGTCCTGAGCCAGACCCATATTGGCCGTAGCTGGAAGACTGGCCCGACCCGGACCCATGTCGGCCGCGGC
>CM052667.1:37937726-37978661 GCA_028533165.1 Leontopithecus rosalia | reverse complement strand
CAGGTAGGCCACGGCTAGGAGACTGGCCAGCTCCAGAGCCGCGTCGTCCATGCCCTGAAGACTGACGGGAGCCAGACCCATGCTGACCATAGCCGGAAGACTGACCTGAGCTAGATCCGTGTTGTTCGCCCCTAGATGACTGTCCTGAGCTAGAACCATGTTGTTCGTAGCCAGAGGAGTGACCTGAGCCAGATCCGTGCTGCCTGGAACCAGAGGACTGTCCTGAGCTAGACTCATGTTGACCGAAGCCAGAAGAGTGGCCTGAGCCAGACTCATATGGGCCTCGGCTGGAAGAAGAACCTGAACCAGAGCCGTGTGGGCCATGGTTGGAAGAGGGCCCCGAACGAGACCCAGACCCGTGTCGGCCGCGGCCCGAAGACTGATGTGAGCTGGAGCCATGCTGACCATAGCTGGAGGACTGCCCCGAGCTAGATCCCTCCTGGCCGAAGCTGGAGGACTGTCCTGACGTGGAACCATGTTGTCCATGGCTAGAGCCGTACCCTGAGCCACTTCCGTGCTGACTATAACCAGAGGACTGTCCTGAGCCAGACGCATGTTGTTTGTAGCTGGAAGACTGTCCTGACTTGTACCCATGTTGCCCATTGCAAGGAGACTGGCCAGCTCCAGAGCCTTGTTTTCCATAGCCAGAAGACTGACTTGAGCTGGAGCCATGGTTGCCATAGCTGGAGGAGTGAGTTGACCTAGCTGCATGTTGTCGACAGCTTGATGCTTGTTTTGATGTAGAACCATGCTGTCCATGGCTAGTGGAATGACCCGAGCCTGATTCGCCTTGAGTGTGTCCACAGGACTGTTTTAAACGAGACTCATGTTGATATAAGTCAGAAGAGTGACCTGAGGCAGCCTCATGTGGGCCATGGCTAGATGCTTGCTCTGAGCCTAACTCATGTTCTCTGTAACTTGAAGCATTTGGATTATTGGAATTTGACCAACCTTCTTGTTCTTCAGAGGTTTCTGAGTTGAATTCATGGTGTTGCTTAGTAGGAGAATGATTTGATTTTTTCTTATGTTCTTTCTTTCTTAAGGATTCATTTGAGTCAGACCAGTTTTGTTCAGAACTGGAAAATTGGTCATCTGAGTGTTGTGTATGCTCTTGTTGTCCATAAGTGTCAGACCAAGTTGCTAAGTTTGATGATTTTCTGCAATTGCTTGTATTAACATAGCCACTTTCTTCACTTTCAGACCTTTCTTTCTCATGAAACCCATTTTTGCTTTTCTCACCACTCTTGAAGTCATTTAAGGTTGAATGTATGTTTTCTTTAGATCTTTTCCTGTGCCCAGAGCTTGACAAGTTTCTTTGGTAATGCAAGCTTCTGGATATGAATTTAGGCCTATGTTTCTTGCTTCCTCTGGAGTTCCTGGAATAGGAATCGTTCTCTCCTGCACTCCAACTTGAATGACTGGAAGAGGATTCTTGCCCTTTGTCTTCCTCTTCTTCTGTTTCGTTTTGTTCCTCTTGGTGCTGGTGACTGTCATCTCTTAGCTTTGACCCTGAAGCTTGGTAGTAATCTTTGCCAATGATTTTATTATGAGCCTGAACCAGCTGGAATATCATCAGAAGATACTCAGTAAAATCCACTTTCTTGTTATGGTCTCGATCCAGACTTTGCAAAATCAGCTCCACAGTATCTGGATCATCTGGATTCTGTATAAGAACAAGGTACAAAGCATAACTCTGTTAGTATAGGCCAAACACCAGCTAAACAACTGAAGGTAAGTTGTGAAAATGTAAATATTTGGCCTAGTCATGTGGAACTTATTCATATAGTCTTTTAGTCTGGATTGCTGTATCCAGACCGGAAAGAGAAAAAGGAGTATGTAGTGAGTAACATGGTGAGAAATAGCTAGAAAACAATGCAATGGAAAGATGAAAGGGAACAAGAGGGCTGATTATTTTTGGTAAACAATGGGTCAAATATGAATGATTAGCTAATTTATAAGTAATTTTGTACCCACTTTAATTTTATAAATTTTCTTTTTTGTCCAATTAAATTAATTAGCTAAGTAATTAATTTACTCACTGAATGAAGATTTATTATGCTATTTGCCTAGCATTATGTTATATGTGAGTATAAATCAGCAAACAAGTTTGCTTTCTGAAAAAGATGGAATTTCAAATTGAGTTGGTCAGATATACAAACAAAATTATAATTTATTGTGGTAAGGTTTCTACCAGAGTACATCAGAGAGGAACCAATGTCGATCTTATAAAGTTTAATGACAGTAAATGATGCCTTTTTAAGGATGGACTAGAATTAGCCAAACAAAGGAGTAGGAAGATGAGGAGAAGGGGAAAAGATTGTTCTAGGCAGAGGGAATGATATGAACAAAGGGCTGGAGGTTAAGAAGGCTTGGAGCATTTAACGACCTGAAAGAAATCCAGGATTGCTAGATTTTAGAGTTTGAAGAATTAAGAAATGTGGATAAAGAGATAAATAGGAACAAGATTATGACTCTTAAGTAATGTTAAGGAACTTTGTACTTTAAGAGCAATTGGGAGCTGTTGAAGGATTTTTAGCTGAGTAGTTAAATGATTATATTTGCATCTAAGGCTGAGATAAGTAGTAGGTGGCCTGAACCAGAGGACTAAAAATAGTGATGAAGAGAAATGGCCTCTGAGAGATTATTGATCAGTTAGATGGAGGTTAAAAGGTAGTGGTATCTGCTGAGAGAGAGAAAATAAAAAATGACACTAGATTTTTGCCTTGGGCAAAAAGATGAAGAAATAAGGTTTGAGGGGAAGATTATGAGATTCATAGCTGACACAGTGAATATCTGACATCTGATATCTGAATATCATAACTAAAATTTATAGAAATCCAAATAACAATATTCAGTAAGCGGACTTAAGTTGGACTTAAGGAATTGGACTTGAGTTGGACTTAAGTTGGAATTCCTTAAGTTGGACTTAAGGAAGTGAAACTCAAAAGTCTGATCTAAGCTTCGAAATATTCATTTCTAGAGCTGACATTTATAAGGTTGTGGACATATTCTTGTGTGATTCAGGGGTAAATGCTAATTTCCTGAAATCGGAAATCTAGGCATTTACCTAGGTCGGAAAATTTTTCTGAGGCAGACTGTGTTTGTAAGAATTGGTCACTTAGATAGAATATTATTTAATCTATGTGTTTTGTTTGTTGTTTATTAGCATCACTTCCCTTAGTTATGCTGTGGAAACCATTATGGATCTGCTCTTGACTTTATCTTAAACCTTTACCAAACCCTGTTCTCTATCACCAAGTAGGGAGAATCCTTTAGGATGTTTGCCATCTGTGACAAGAAGGTGGAAAGGGATGAAGAAGAAAAGTCCTACATAATTTCATCTTGGCATGGAGTTCTTACCTTCAGAATTTGATGAAACTCATTTTCCAAAAGTTCTTTCAGCTCTGCCTTGTTCAGCATATCATACTCCCCATGCTGAGTGGCATATTGGTAGAAAACATCGATGACAGTGATGATGCCTTGCAGGAGTTTAGGCATTTTGTTTTTCAAGTTTGAGCAACCTAAAGGGAGGAAAAAGAGGGACCAACCCCTTACTACTCTTATTTCTTGTTGAAACACATAAATAGATCTAATTATTTATAATAATTGTTCAGAATTAGGCGTGTTTAAATTTATTGTGTTGTAATTGTGTTCCACAATTTATTGTGTGGAACTAACCCAGAGTTGAATGACTTGTTCAAGTCTTGTAGCAAGAGAGTGATGAAAGTAGGAAAGTAATCCATGGGTCTTATTTCCATTCCTGAATGAATATAGGAAAAATGGCTTTCTGTTTTGATTTTCCTGCCATTACCAGGGATAATATCAGCTTTGTTCTGTGGTTTAAAAGTCCTGAGTGTTCCACTTCATCTGCTTCCTCTTTTTCTCTGGGTTGCAGTAATGCTGTGGGTACAGGTCCATCTATATGACATGCCTGACTCCAACTAAGGAGCATCAGTGGCTGAGCTGAATTCTCAAGACTTTTAGGTCAGATAAAGTAGACAAAGTGAGCATACCCAACAACAAGCCTAGGTGATATGAAACTAGAGGCAACTACTATTAGATTCAGCTTCTGTTTTCATTCTTCAAGCAGGAAGTGACCCTCAGACCTTGGTACACAATAGAAAAAGCTGAGCAGTAAAGAAGGCAACCTGCCTGTGGATAATTAGAATTCCATGATATCCATGATATTAGGGAAATGACCTTAAAGAAAGGAGATAATATACATAGTCCTAGTCATTGTTTCATTTTTCTTTTCAATAAACTTAAACTTATACCAAAGTTGCCCAGAGTATACTAAAAAGAAGCCTTGTATCTAGTGCCTCTTTGCTTTAGAGCACATCCTGAACTTTCTTAATTTATAACCCTAAGTACCCTTGAGCAGAATGGAACTCCTGCTCACTTACCTAGCTCACCAGAGGAACAAGTAGGAGACAGAAGCAGCTTGCAGGGTGCTGCTAGTTTGGCAGACTGTCCTTTTTATAGAGGGAATAATGGTCCATTTTAGGGAGGAGCTGCTCTATTTGAGATGTCCTAATTTACTCCTAAACAAGCCCATCTCCACCTCTATCTTCACCTCCCACATGTTTACCTTCTTTCTCACTTCCTTACATGTTCACCTAAGATTGCATTAGCAATTCCCAAATCTGGGCTACTTACTTTCAGCCCCACCTGCCAAAGTGGCACTTTCCAGAAAGGCCTCTTTTTGTATCCATCAAACTATCTAGCACAATACATTGACAACAAATTGTGTGGATTTTAATAGAAGTTTAGTGGAGTGTGTGCTGGGACATCATGGCCCAAATGCCAAAGAATCTTGGAAATTGATGATCTAAAGGACTGTAAAGATTATCTAGTCAAACTCTCCCATTCTAAGCTTAATTTTCTTAAATGGTATTCCAGCCAAAGCGTCATCTGTGGTATTTTTATTACCTTTTGAAATGGATAATGGTGCCAGAGGCCATCCTTTTATGTCTTTACTACCTCAATTTACCAGACCCCTTATTGGTCATACATCAATGTAAATTTTATTTCAAACACCATATAACCTTAGGAAGAAATGCATAGTTATTAGCATGGTACCCATGGTTCTTCATGATCTGGGCTGTGGGTTTTTTCCAGGTCCATTTTTCCCCTCCATATTTCTCTTTGTGCTCCACCAGTAATTATTAGTACTTCAAACTTCCTCAATATGCCATGTTATTTCATATTTTTTCTTAGAATATCTTTCCTCGTTATCTGCCTAGTGAACCAATTATTCTTCAAAATCCAGCTTAGGCTTCCCATAGGAAATTTTTCTTTAATTACTCAAGAAAGACTTGTAATTGTGTACCTTGTTTATATTTATGATTGTATCAATCATACTATATTGTAATCTTTAAACTTGTTTTACCATACAATTATTGTTTAATATAAAAATTAGAAAATATTGATAAGCAAATAAGATGGAATCAAAATACCTTTAAAGTCACTACCCCAAAATAACTATAGTAATTTGTTGTATATCCTTGACTTACACATGTGCACACACACACACACACACAGACACACTCTCTCATTTGTGGACTTATATCATTTCTAGACTATGAGCTCCTTGAGAATAAGGAATGGACATTATATATCCTTATATCACTTGGAGACCTAGTATACCACTTGTCTCACACAAAGGTCTCCAATAAATGTCAGTTTGAATTAAATTGAAAGAGAAGCAAGGATCAAGACTATAGTCCTCTGTATTGGTCAGCTTCTGCCTTTTCACAGTAGGACAGGGTCTGCCCTCTCTCTTGCCATCTTTGCCTCAGAGGACATGATTTTACCTGAATATAAAGTGAATCTTAGCATTGAGAATCAGTGAGTGGCTCTCTGCTTATTTTTGAGGACCTTGCTCTGCATTTCATCCATTGCAAACATGGAACACACATTTCACTGAAGCTGTGTGAAGTTACATGGACTTAAAACTTGTGCAATATGGTAATCAGGATTTGAGAAGTTGTGGTAGCAAGTGTTGGCAAGTGATAAACTACATGATTCCAAATTCAACTATTGTTAGGCTATGTGTTTTCTTCTAAGAATTGCCCAGAGGGCTGCAGAGTCAGTATCCATTCTGTAGCCATGTTTCCTCTGGATGTTTGATTGGGCTAGGTTTTCATGCTTCATCAGAGCAATGACCTTTTTAAAGGTGTGGCTGGGACTGTGGGAGTAAAGGGGAGGTGGAATTTGCTAAGTGAAGACGGATTTCCTGCAGGAGCCAGGTGTTGTCATGAAGGGAGGAGAGGGTTGTCAGTGAGGACTATTCCAGGTGAACGTGCTCTTTGGGCCAGTGTTCTCCTAAGATACAGGTCAGCAAACTTCTTTTGTACAGGGCCAGATAGTACTAAATATTATCTCTGCAAGACAGATAGTTTTTGTTGTAACTACTCAACTCTGCTGTTGTAGCATAAAAGCAGCATAGATGATATGTAAACAAATGGGCACGGCTATGTTTCAGTATAACTTATTTATTAATACTGATCTTTGAATTTCGTATAATTTCACATGTCATATATTTTCCCAACCACTTACAAATATAGAAAACCGTTTTATCCTGTAGGCTACACAAAAATGGATGACAAGACAGCTATGAACTGCAGGCTGTAGATTAACACTCTTAGCTCCTCTTCTGTATTTGGTTTTCGGGGAGATTCTCCAGGAGAGGAGAATATGAGAGAAAAGAAGGACTGAAAAGTGTGGGACATTAGAACTACTTACTCTTTCATGAGAGCAAGAATCAAGGTGAATTTGTGAATGTCAGCATGTATGGGGTGGTAGGGAAAGAGAACAGAACAAGGGACCTTTGGCTGCTCATAAAAGGGAGGTAAATTTTGATTTGATGTATGGGAGACATTTTTAATATTTGCATTGACTGAAAATGCAATGAGCTTTTTGTGAAGTAACTGAATTTATTGTCAAGTATCATATGAATAGTTTTTTACTATTAAAGAAAAAATTAATCTTTTCAGTACTTTATTTTCTGAATATACTCACCAATTAGAATTTTGTTGGGCTTTATTTCCTGGTTTGTATCATGAAAATAAGATGTATATTACATATGCATTTTGGTCTCTTCACTCCCTATTGAGAGTTACTTATTAAAAGTTGGACTAGATTATCACAAAAGTCACTTTCAAAACAGATTCACGATTTTTTTTCAGAGTGTGTGCTCCACAGTAACAGGGTTGGACATGAAGGTTCCTCCATCATAGGTTTGGTTAGCGGTTTTCTTCCCCTTGGAGAGGATAGGTTTCAGGAGAAAAGCTTTTCTACGGTATGGGCCATGTTCTAGGTTTTTGAATGCCTTTTTCTGTGTGTTGGCAGAAGAATGGAAATTATATTTCTTTTTATGTCAAACACAGTGCTCTGTGTGCAGGTGTACATTGTTTCATTAATTCTTACAACAACCCTGTTATCTAGGTGTTATATTTTCATTTTGCAGATGAGAAAACCTAGGCTCAGATGAAATCTATAACTTGTTTCAAGTCACTTAGCTATAAAGTGGAGGAGACAAAAGTTAAATTCAAATCTGCTTTTTCGGCCAGGCACGGTGGCTCACACTTGTAATCCCAGCACTTTGGGAGGCTGAAGCAGGTGGATCACAAGGTCAAGAGATCGAGACCATCCTGGTCAACATGGTGAAACCCCATCTCTACTAAAAAACCAAAAAATTAGCTGGGCATGGTGGCACGTGCCTGTAATCCCAGCTACTCAGGAGGCTGAGGCAGGAGAATTGCCTGAACCCAGGAGGCGGAGGTTGCGGTGAGCCGAGATCGCACCATTGCATTCCAGCCTGGGTAACAAGAGCGAAACTCTGTCTCAAAAAAAAAAAAATCTGCTTTTTCCTAGAAATAGCAAGTGGGGAACTGTTCATGTCTTGGTAAAGGAGGAGTTTTGGAGACAGTTCTTGAGGAATGGAATGTTTCACCTAGGAAAAACAAAAAAACAAAACTAGCAAGGATAAACGGTGAAGTTCCTGTACCATTGGTGTGCACTCATTTTTTTCTACCTGTCTGGAAGGCAGAGTAATGTGCCTATTGCATCATCTCCTGGGTCAGATCTTTTTTTCATTGCCTTTTCTATCCTTTTTCTTCACAGAAATTATTTCATGTAACTTCTGACAGTTCTGTGTAGCCAAGTCTCTCTAAATGAGGAGACTATGTAGAAAATAGGGGTATGTTTGTCAGAAAGGTTGATAGTCGTGCTTTTGGGTAAATGGAATCAAAAGAAGTTAGCTATAATACAAAACTGGTCAAATAGTGCTTCCTTCTTTATTCTTCTGATTTGATATGAGTCCTTTTTACTAGTATCTCAAAAAATCAAAATTGATTGGATATAATTTTACAGCCTAGTATATATTCCCTGGGAATGAGACAGGCATGGTGACATATTTTTCAGCTTCAGACCCACACTCTGGAATATATTCTGCTTCACTACTGGTCTTCCTCTGGAGTTGTTTCTTTCTCTCTTAATCTCTCTTAATATCCTCCATTTTCTCTTCCAAGAACTCCAAAGTGCTCCAAATGCCGGGAATCCAGAGCTCATTTATACTTGTATCCTCTTATTTATTCAGTCAATATCTTTCTTTAGTATATCTTTTTTTTTTTTGGTCTTGCTCTGTTGTCCAGGCCAAAGTGTAGTGGTACGGCCATGGCTCACTGCAGCTTTCAACTCCAGGGCTCAAGAGATTCTCCCACTTTATCTTCCTGAGTAGCTGAAATTATAGGTGTATGCCACTATATCTGTCTAATTTTTTAATTTTAATTTTTGTAGTGATGAGGACTCACTGTGTTACTTAGACTCCATGTTCTTATCTTGATGTTTGATGCTAATACTGGCTTGGTATTAATTCATAGCCTCTATCCCTTAATTTGTACTACCGAAAACTTTCAGAATGCAGACCTGGTCCATTAAAAGTGGACAAATGGAGAAGAGTGACTGGAAGCGATTCATGAGCCTTTCAAGTGTTAGAAATAGTACCCCCCAAAAAAATATGAGATATAAGGACCTTGATTATTGGAAATCAATCAAGAACACTTGTCTTTTCATTTGTGTGCATGTGGGGGTGGGGTGGGGAGGGATTGGTGGTGGGATGGGAGATAGAGAAGGCAGAATGAGGCATTGTAGTATGAATTTAATGAGTAGCAAACTGATTAGGTCTCTATTTCCTTTCTGGCCTCATCTTCCACCACTCTTCCCTCCTGGTACCCTGCTGAAGTCATATTAGCCTCCTTGCTATTCTCCAAAACCTCCAGGCATACTCCTTTTTAAAAGAATTTTTGCCAGAAATGCTCTTCCCCTAAATGTCCATTTGACTATATTCCTTAATTTCTTTAAGTCTTTGCTCAGACATCACATTCTCAATAAAGCCTACCCTGACCCTTTTATTGGATATATACTTCTAACATACCGTATGGTTGCCTTATTAATTAGGTAAGGATTTAAGCAGAGGAGTGGCATGATCTGACTCATTGCTATGTTGACACTAGACTGAGAGGTGAGATAGAATAAGGAAGATGAGTTGGATGACAGATGAAGGAATAGAAATAATTAAGGCTTCTGGCTTGGATGGCAGTATGTATAGTGGTAACATTCACTAAGAAAAACAATAAGTGAGAAAGAGAAGGTTTGAGATGGGGGAAATAATGAATTATTACCATCTAATTTATGTCTATTATCCATTTCCATCTCTTATTAACTGAACTCCTTAAAAGAGCAGTTGGCACTCCTTGTCTTAAACTCCCTTAACTTCCACTTACTCCTCAATGCTTTATAGTCTGATTTTCACAGCCTCTTTCAGGCTTTTTGAAGGGCTTTTCTTTCATGGTCTGTGTTTAAATGTTTTTACTCTCCAAAGTTCCATCTTTAGCTCTTTGCCTGTTTGGATGAGTTTCCAGTCTTACATTTATAAAGTAGGGTAATGGAGCAGAATAAAGACAACACACATTGTTAATTCATATATTTTTATTGGCAATTGTTATGCAATTGGAATGTCAAAACAAGAGCATTAGAAGCTCTATCTATAAACTCGTGTATTACAGTCAGTCACAGTGATGCAATGATACTATAAGACTTAATGCATCTCTGCAAAAGTCATGTATATATAAAATTTGGCAGCAACTTTGAAACTTGGACTTTTGTATTTAATGCTCTAATGGAAACCCAAACAACAAAATTTTTCTTTAATATTAAAATTGAAACTTACACCACTTACTTATGCTGAGGAGGGCAAGTATGAACTGTCCTTTAAAAGAAGATCAACATTAAGCAGAAGGATTAAAGTAGGATTACATTTTTTAAAGAAAAGGATACAGCCAGATAACTTTGTCCTCAGAAAGAATTTGTCACAATAAATTCCTGTTCTTTATGTTTTTCTTCTCATGTCTTGGTTTTTGTGTGAGTTCTTCTCCTGTTGGTGTCTCACTTATTAAGGTAATGGTCATATTGCTTGTGGATATATTTTTAGAGTGTAGCATTATAAAAAAATAATAAAAACCTACTTTTTGCTTGCTTCCATTGTTTCTTGCCACGGAACTATTTTTTAAAATTAATATCCTCTGTGTACTTGTTAATTTGATTTATAAATAATTAGACTTTAATTGTTTGAATCGTTAGGTGAAGTATTAGTATTTCTGTCCTACAGACAGTGAAACTGAGGTTTAACAATGTTAATTAACTTGTGAAATTACACAGATACTAAGTTGCAGAGGTAGAATTTGAACTCAGGTTTCTGACTTTAAATCAGGACTCCTAACTCATAAAAGACTCAACTCTAAAGGGACAATTGCACTGGCAAGAATATTTAAAACATGCAGCATATTAGTCTGAATCAACAGTATTGTGTAGGTGGAATTGTGTAATTATATATATTATAAACTATCATAATTAATGGTAATAGGCTTTATAATTATAATTTACTAACCTAAGTTATATAATACAAATATGGAGTTACTATTTGGTTAGCAAAAATGTTAATTCCAATTGTCTTTGCTTGCTTCTTATGGTGTTGGAATTCTGCAAGGCTCTCTTCTAGATACACTTAACTTTTCCTTTAATTTTTTAAATTGATAAATAATGATTATACATACTTATCAGGTACATGTGATATTTTGATACTTGCATATGATGTGTAATAATCAAATCAGGGTAATCAGATATTTATCACCTCTAACTTTTATTATTTCTTTGTATTGGGAACATTCCAAATCTCTTCTAGCTATGTCGAAATAAAAATTAATTATTGTTAACTATACTCCACCATACGATGGTATTGAACACTAGAACTTATTTCTTCTAGCTGTATTTCATACCCATTAACCAATCCCTCTTTATCCTTCCTTCTTTCTACCTTTCCCAGGCTTTGGTAACCATCATTCTACTCCACTTTCATGAGATAAGCTTTTTTAGCTCCCACATTTGAGTAAGAAGATGCAATATTTGCCTTTCTGTGTCTGGCTTATTTCACTTAACATGTCCTCCAGGTCCATCCATGTTGCTGAAAATTTCATTCTTTCTTAATGGCTAAATAATATTCCATTGTGTATATATATATATACCAGTTTTCTTTGTCCACTCACCCTCTGATGGACACTTAGATTGATTTCATATTGTGACCATTGTGAATAGTGCCACAATAAATGAGGGCATGCAGATATCTCTTCAATAAACTGATTTTCTTTCTTTTGAATAAACACCCAAAAGTGGGATTGCTGGGCCATATGGTAGATCTATTTTTAGTGCTTTGAGGAACTTTCATACTGTTTTCCATAGTGGCTGGACTAATATATATTCCATCAACAGTGTATAAGAGTTCCCTTTTCTCTGCATCCTTGCCAGCATCTTTTCTTTTTAATAATAGACATTTTAAGTGGGGTGAGATGATATCTCATTGTGGTTTTCCTTGATAATTAGTGATGTTGAGCATTTCTTGATATGCTTTTTTTGTCATTTATATGTCTTTTGTGAAATACCTACTCAGCCCACTTGTAAATTTTTTTCTTTACTATTGAGTTGTTTCATTTCCTAATATGTAATGGTTATTAATCTCTTGTCAGATGGATAGTTTGCAAATATTTTTTCCAGTCTGCAGGCTGTCCTTCATTATGTTGATTGTTTCCTTTGCTGTGCAAAGCTTTTTTTTTTTTTTTTTTTGAGACGGAGTTTCGCTCTTGTTACCCAGGCTGGAGTGCAATGGCGTGATCTCGGCTCACCACAACCTCCGCCTCCTGGGTTCAGGCAATTCTTCTGCCTCAGCCTCCTGAGTAGCTGGGATTACAGGCATGCGCCACCACGCCCAGCTATATTTTTTGTATTTGTAGTAGAGACGCTGTTTCACCACGTTGACCAGAATGGTCTCATCTCTTGACCTCGTGATCTACCCACCTCGGCCTCCCAAAGTGCTGGGATTACAGGCGTGAGCCACCGCGCCCGGCGTGCAGAGCTTTTTAATTTGATGCAGTTCCATTTATTTATGTTTGCTTTTGTTGCCTATGCCTTTGAGTTGTTACCACCAAAAATTCTTTGCTTAGTTAAATGTCGAAAAGTGTTTCCCGAATGTTTGCTATCAGCAGTCTCCTGGTTTTAGGTATTACCTTTAAGTCTTCAATCCATTTGGAGTTGATTTTTGTATATAGTGAGACATAGTGGTCTGTTTTTATTCTTCTGCATGTAGATATCCAGTTTTCCCAGAACTATTTCTTGAGAAGATATTCTTTCTCCAATGTATGTTCTTGGCACATATGTGAAAGTGAGTTGGCTATAAAGATGTGGATTTCTTTCTGGGTTCTGTATTATGTTCCATTAGTCTATGTGTCTTTTTGTGTCAATACCATGCTGTTTTGATTGTAATAGATTTGTAGTACATTTTATGTCAAGTAGTGTGATGATTCAGGCTTTGTTCTTTTTGCTTAGGATTGCTTTGGATATTTGGGGTCTTTTGTGGTTCCATACAAATGTGAGGAATTTCTTTTTCTATGTCTGTGAAGGATGTCATTGGTATTTTGGTAGGAATTGCATTGAATCTATAGATTTCTTGGAGTGGTATGGACATTTTAACAATGTTAATTCTTCAAATTCATGAGCTTGGGATATTTTTCCATTATTTGCCTCCTCTTCAGTTTCTTTCATCAGCATTTTATAATTTTTATTGAAGAGATCTTTCACTTCCTTGGTTAAATTAATTCCTAGATATTTAGGGGGGTTTTTTGGTAGTATTATAAATGGGATTATAGGATGGATTTCTTGATTTCTTTTTCAGATTGTTTACTGCTGATGTATATGAATGCCACTGAATTTTCATGTTGATTTTGTATCCTGCAACTTTACTGAATTTTTTTTTTCAGTTCTAAGAATTTTTTTTGGTAGAGTCTTTAGGTCTTTCTAAATACAAGATTATATTGTCTGCAAACAAGGATAATTTGATTTCTTTCTTCCCAGTTTGGACTCCCTTTATTTCTTTCTCCTTCTTAATTGCTCTGCCTAGGTCTTCCAGTACTGTGTTGAATAGGAATTGCGAAAGTGGTCATCCTTGTTTTGTTCTAGAGCTTAGAGGAAAGCCTTTGTTTTTCTCCATTCATTATGATGTTAGCTGTGGGTTTGTCATATATGGCCTTTATTGCTTTGAGGTATGCTTCTTCTGTACCCAGTTATTGTCAGTTTTTATCATGAAGCACTGTTGAATTTTACTGAGGACTTTTTTTAGAATCTATTGATATGATCATGGCTTTTATTCTTGATTCTGTTCATGTGATGTATGACATTTATTGATTTGCATTTGTTGAAGCATGCTTTTATTTCCAGGGTGAAACCCATGTAATCATGATAAATAATCTTTTTAATGTGTTGTTAAATTTAGTTGACTAGTATTTTGTTCAGGATTTTTGCATTTATGTTCATCAGGCATATTGGCCTGTAGTTTTCTTTTTTTTATTGTGTTTCTGTCTGGTTTGGGTAGCAGAGTAATGCTGGCCTTACAGAATGAGTTAGAGAGAATTCCCTCCTCTTTAATTTTTGGGAGCAGTTTTAGGAGAATTGATGTTAATACTTCTTGAAAAGAGTGACTGAATTTGGCAGTGAGGCCATCTGGTCCTGGACTTTTCTTTGTTGAGAAATTTGTTGTTACTGATTTTATCTCACTAATCATTATTGGTCTGTTCAAATTTTCTCTTTTTTCCTGATTCAGTATTGGTACACTGTATGTTTCCTGGAATTTATTGATTTCCTCTAGATTTTCCAATTTGTTGGATAAAATTGTTCACATGATCTCTAATAATCCTCTGTATATATCTGTGGAATCAGTTGTAATGGCTTTTTTTAATCCTTGATTTTTCTTGGGTCTTTCCTTAGTCTAGCTAATGGTTTATTGATTTTGTTTATCTTTCCAAAAAATCAAATTTTTATTTCAGTCACACATATACACACACACACACACACACACACATTTATATATAGTCTCAATGTCATTTTTTTCTGCTTTAATTTTTATTATTTCTTTTTTTCCACTAATTTTGGATTTCTTGAAGTGCCTTATTAGGTTGTTTGTTTGAAGTCTTTCTACTTTTTTTGATTGTAGGCCTTTATTGCTGTGAATTTACCTGTTAGAACTACTTTTGCTATATTCTATAGGTTTTGGTACATTGTTTATATTCATTTTTTTCCTTAAATTTTTTTTATTTTCTTTATTGACCTATTTGTTGTTGAAGAGCATGTTGTTTAATTTCCATTATTTTGTGCAATTTCTATTGTTTCTTCCATTATTAATTTATAGTTTTAATCTATTGGTAGAAAGATACTTTGATATGATTTTGATTTTTAAAAATGTATTAAGATATGTTTTACTCTTTGAAAGTTTATTTGAATTTGGCAGTGAAGCCATCTGGTCTTGGACTTTTCGTTGCTGGGAAACTTTATTACTGATTCAATCTCATTACTCATTAATTGTCTTTTCAGGTTTTCTCTCTTTCTCATTCAATCTTGGTAAGTTGAATGTGTCCAGAGCTTACACATTTCTTCTAGGTTTTCTAGCTTGTAGCGTACAGTTCATAATAGTCTCTGATGAACATTTATAATTTTGCAGTATTAGTTGTACAGTCTCCTTTTTTATTTCTGATTTTGTTTGGGTCTTTTTGCTTTTCTCCCTTGGTTAGTCAAACAAGTGTTTTATTGATTTTGCTTATCTTTTCCAAAAAACAACTTTTTATTTTATTGTTCCTTTGTATCATTGTTTAAGTCTATAATTCATTTAGTTGTTCTCTGATTCTTACTATTTCTTTCCTTCTACTAATTTGGAGTTTGGTTTGTTCTTACTTTTTAGTTCCTTGAGGTGCATTTTAGGATTGCTTATTTGAGACATTTCTGGTTTTTGTTTGTTTGTTTGTTTGTTTTTTACTGTACGTGTTTATTGCTATGAACTTGTTTCTTATTGCTGCTTTTGCTGTATCCCATAGTTCTTGGTATATTGTGTTTCACTTTTCATTTGTTTGAAGAAATTTTTTATTTCATGTTCATTTCTTTCTTTCTTTCTTTTTTTCTTTTTTTGAGATGGAGTCTGCTCTGCCACCAGGCTGGAGTGCAGTGGTGAGATATCAGTTCACACAACCTCTGTGTCCCAGGTTCGAGTAATTCTTCTTCCTCAGCCTCCTGAGTAGCTGGGACTACAGGTGCACACCACCATGCCCAGCTAATTTTTGTATTTTTAGTAGTGATGGAAATTCACCATGTTGGCCAGGATGGTCTTGATCTCCTGACCTCATGATCCATTCACCTTGGCCTCCCAAAGTGCTGGGATTACAGGCATGATCCACCATGCTAGACTCATGTTAATTTCTTTCTTGCCCCAGTGGTCATTCAGGAGCATGTTGTTTAGTTTCCATATATTTGTACAGTTTCCTGAGTTCCTCTTATTATTGATTTCTAGTTTTATTCCTTTGTAGTCTGAAAAGACACTTGATATGATTTTAGTTTTTAAAAATATATTAAGACTTATTTTTTTGTCCTGACATATGGTTCATACTGGAGAATGTTTCTTGTGCCAATGAGAAGAATGTGTATTCTATAGCTATTGGATGCAATGTTCTGTAAATGTCTTTAGGTCCATTTGATCTAGAGTGTAGTTTAACTCTGATATTTATTGATTATCTGTCTGGATGATCTGTTTATTGCTTAAGGTGGGATGTTTGGGTTCCCCACTATTAGTGTATATTGCAGCTAATCTCCTCTTTTAAATGTATTAATACTTGACTTACATATTTGGATGCTCTGATGTTGGGTGGGTATGTATTTACAATTGTTATATCCTTTATATCATTATATAATGGCCTTTAAAAAATCTTTGTCAAAATCATTATTGATATATAATCTCTCTTATCTGAGCATAGCTGAAGTACCTTTTTTCATCTCTCCACTTTCAGTCTGTGCATGTCTTTATAGGTGAAGTAAGTTTCTTATAGATAGCATATAGTTGGGTCATTAAAAAAATCCATTCAGCCACTCTCTGTCATTTAATTTTAGAATTTAACTCATTTATATTAAAAGTTATTATTGATAGGTAAGGTTTTACTATTGGCATTTGTTATGTGTTTTGTAGTTCTTTGGTAGATTTTTTTTCTTTCTCTCCTTGTTTTCCTTTGCCGTTAAGTGATTTTTCTCTAATAGTATGTTTTGATTTTGTGCTATTTATTTTTAGTGTATTTATGATAGGTTTTTGCTTTTTGATTACTGTGAGGCCTACAAACAACATCGTACATTATTATAGGTTATTTTAAGCTGATAAAGACTTAACTTCATTGCAAATGAAAGAAAAATAACAACAACAAAAAACCCTTTGTACTTCAACACTGTTTCCTCCCAACCTTTTGACTTTTTGATGTTTCCATTTACATTTTTGTATTGCCTATCTCTTAACCAATTGTTTTAGTTATTGTTTTAATAGATTTGTCTTTTAGTCTTTATTCTTAAAATATAAGTGATTTACTTACTTCAATTATAGTATTAGAATATTCTGAATTTGTCTTTATTTTGCAGTGAGTTTAATAACTTCAGATGTGTTCTTGTACATTAGCATCCATTTCTTTCACATTAAGAACTTCTTTTAGCATTTTCTGTAAGGCAGTTCTGCTGTTAAGGAATTCTCTCAGCTTTTGTCTGTTTGGAAGTTCTTTATCTCTTCTTCATGTTTGAAGACTAACTTTGCTGGGTACACTATTTTTGGTTGGTGGTTGTTTTTTTTTTTCCCTTTGTCACTTTGAATATCATATCCTGTTCTTTCCTGGTCTGCAGAGTTTCTGCTGTGAATTCTCCTGAAAATTGTACTGGGGCTTCTTTGAATCTGTTATATTTCTTTTCTTTTGCTGCTTTGAGTATTCTTGATTTGTCTTTAATTTTTGCTAATTTAATTATGATGTGTCTTGGGGATTTCCTCTTCGGATTGAATTTGATTAGTGACTTCTGAGCATCTTGTACTTGGATAGCATCATCTTTCTCCAGATTTGGGAAACTTTCAGCCATTATTTCCTTAAACATGTTTTCTAGACCCTTCTCTTTTATTCTCTTCTGGAAATTCTTGTTATATGGAGGTTAGTTCACTTGATGATGTCCCATAATTATTATAGGCCCCTGATGCACTGTAAGTAATTCATGGTCTTCCACCTATGCAAAGTCCAGACTGACCATAAATATTGACAGTGTGTGTCTGTCCTTCATAGTACTCTGTTTAGAACTGTCTTCTAACTATCTGTGTCTCAACTATCTGTAATCATACTCAGACTGTCCATGGGTTGATAATTCCTATGTCTCCTGATATTACTATCACTACAATCATTGGATACTCAATGTTTGTTTATATTTGAGTCAGACCTTGTAGGTGCAGATTGTCTGTGAGCAGATCTGGAACATCTAGAATGATCTGCTGGTTGTCCATAATTAGATACATGTCATTCTATTATACCAGACCCATATTCTCCTTGAGTGGACTCAGAATGTCCATGGATTGCTGTCTGGCCATGTTGACATCTTGAATGTCTAGAACTGTATTCTAACTTCCCGTGGTTAGAATCCTGCCTTTCTCTTGTGCTGGATCATGATTGCTTATGGCCATACTCAGACTGACTGTGGGTAAAAGCTGGCAGTCTATCTTATTTCCCGATTGTCATTCACTATCACTAGATTGACTATAACTGAATGCCTGTTTTCTGCTATTGGTAACAGACCATGTGGATCTTACCTGACTGTTTACTGCTATCTGACTATCTATGGCTTGATTCTTGTCTCTCGTTTCTACTGACTCAGACTGTTCATAGACTATTGCTAATTCTTAATCTGAGTCTCATGACGGTCCTTCACCAGCCTAATTGGATTCTTACCTATTTTTACTGATTCCAGACTTTGCTGGTAATGATTATTTATGAGCTGACTCCTAAGTATTTGGAGTTGTCTTCCAAGTGTTCACAGGTAAATCTGTGTCTTACTGTTTTACTGATCACTGCTCTCCATGACTAGACTGAAACTATCCATGAATTTATGTCTGGCTATGAAAAGACATGGATTGTCTAGAGCTGTCTCAGATCTGTTCATTGGCTATCTCTCTGACTTTTTCTAGTGATGGATGCTGATTGTTTATATGTAGATTCAGACTGACCATGAGTGGATGTTTGTCTCTGATAAGACCTAGCATTTAGAGTTTATAGACATATCTCTTATTAACCAACTGCCCATGGGTTGATTCTGATTATATCTCTTTGTCTCCAGATTGTATTTTATGGTCACTGGCCTGATTATAACTTTATCCTTGATATCTGCTTATTTTGGGTCCAGAATATGTTAATAGTGCTCACCTGTGAATTGACCTGAAGGTCCAGTGCTACCTTTGGATTGTCCATGGTGAACCAATTTCTTTTCCTTGCGTTGAACACAGATTCTTCTTGGAAGACTAGATTGCCCATGAATAGTTGTCCATTCTTGATGAGTTTCTAGCCTATCTTTTGACTGTCCATGGCTACAGCCATCTCTTTATTTATTTATTTGTTTATTTATATTATTTGTGTGTGTGTGTGTGTGTGTGTGTGTGTGTGTGTGTGTGTGCTGGATCCAGATCGCCTATGCTTAGACACAGCTTGACCATAAGAGTAAGTGTGTATCACAGTCTTCTAACTATGCTTCATTACTGGACAGAGTAAATTTAGATCTCTGCTGTCTGTTTATGCTATATGTATACTGTACAGGTGATGATTATGAGATTATGAATTTCCAGAGCTCTCTCCTTATTGATTATGGCTGGATCCATGTCTTCTTGTGTTGGGTCCAGATTTTCCATGTGTATACCCAGACTATCCATAAATAGATGTCTGTCCTGAGAATCTAATGCTCTCTTTTGAGTATTTGTGGTGAGAGCCTCGTTTTCCTATTATATTAGATTTCTTTGTTTGTGGCCATATCCAGGCTATTTATGGGTTGATGCTGACGGTCTGAGTTTTCTGATTGTCTTTCAATATTATTATATTGACTATACCTGGACACCTTGGTTTACTTGTGCTGACTCCAGACTCTGTAGGTAATGATTGGTTATGAGATGACTTGGCACTCTCTCCTGACTGTCCATTGAATCCATGCAAACCGTCAGTGACTGGTTATTTGGCCCTGCTGAGATACTGACTATCTAGAGCTGCTTCCTGTTTTACCATGACTAGGATTTTATTTTCCTCTTTTGCTGGATCAGTATTGCCTATGACTATATTGAGACTGGTCATAGGTAGATATTGACTGTTCTTTTAAATCTCTTGATTGTCCCTCACTCTCACTGGACTAACTATAGCCAGAACTACTGGCATACAGATGGCATGTCAAAGGACTAGAATGAGACTCCCTAGGGAAGAATGTGTAGATATATAAGACAAAAAAAAGGCAACAGATAGAACTCTGGAGACTTTCAGTCCTTAGAGGTCAAGCAGAGGAGGCAAAGCCAGTCAAGTAGACCCAGAAGCAGTGGCCAGGGAGGTAGGAGGAAATCCAGGAAAATATAATGTCATGGGAGCCAAGAGAAAGAAGGATGGAGAGGTTAGCTAAATGCTAAATGCTGCTAAGATACTAAGCAATTGAAATGACCATTGAATTTAGCAATAGGAATGTCACCTAGCTGCTTGTTTGGCATTATAGATGTTGATAGGCATTTCAAACTTGATGTCACCAAAACAGAGCTCCTGATTTCTCTTTCATCAAACTATAGTGCACCTGTTGTTCTCCATCCAAATAATCATAAAAAATATCGTCATCTACCAGCTTGGTCAGACTAAAATGTTGAGTCATCATTTCTCTTTCCTCATCTTTTATTTACAGTCCATCAGCAAACCCTACCAGTTTTCTCTCAAAAAAATTTTTTTTTTCTTTTTCAGACAGGGTCTCACACTGTCATTAAGGTTGAAGTGCAGTGGTATGATCTTGGCTCATTGTAACCTTTGCTTTCCAGGCTCCTCCCACCTCAGTCTCCCAAGTAGCTGGAACCACAGGTGCACACCACCATGCCTGGCTAATTTTTATATTTTTGACAGAGATGGGGCTTTGCTATATATCCCAGGCTGGTTTTGAACTCCTAAGCTCAGGCCATCCACCCACCTTGGCCTCCCAAAATGCTGGAATTATAGGCATGACCCACCACACCCAGCTTCAAAATATTCTTAATTCGTTTTTTGGTTTTGCTTTGTTTTGTTTTTGATTGAGTCTTGCTCTGTCACCCAGGCTAGAATGCAATGGTACAGTCTTGGCTCATTGGAACCTCTGCCTCCCAAGTTCAAGCAATTTTCCTGCCTCAGCCTCCTGAGTAGCTAGGACTACTGGTGCCTGCCACCATGCCCTACTAATTTTTGTATTTTTAGTAGAGATGGGATTTCACCATGTTAGCCAGACTGGTCTCGAACTCCTGACCTCGTGATCCACCCGCCTTGGCCTCCAAAAGTTCTGGCATTACAAGCATGTGCCATCATGCTCAGCCTCTTAATCCATTTTTATTTCCATCTTTACTGCTAATAATCTAGTTCATGTTGCCATCATCTCAGCTATACTATTGCAACTAATCTCTGCTCTTTATTCTTTCTTCATGCCACAATCTACTATCCACACAGCAATCAGCATGAAGTTTAAAAAATGTAAATCAGTGTTATTTACCTGCTTAAAACACTTAAGAACTTCTTATTATACTTAGGATAGTAGATAAACGTTTTACTATTATTATCTTTGTGATTTGACCCTCATCTGCCTCTCTGATGTCATTTTGTATCTCCCTTCTACTTGTTCACTATGCTGTGGACTCACTGACCTTTCAGCTAAGAAAAATATGGTGGCTATTCTGCCTGTTCTTTTCTAAGGACCCTGTGCTCTGAATTGTTTGATGATGTCTTTTTCTCCATATAGTTTGTGTCTGTATGTCTGGTTTCTGTTCAGATAATGTCTCCTATGAGTAACTTTCCTTCCTATCTCTGGTACATTTATTTTCCTTATGTCATTTTATTACCATTTGAAATTGGATTAGTTTCTGTCTCCTTCTCCAGAATATATAAGCTCTTTGAGAGTGATAATTTTGTCTGTCTGTTTACTACTGTAAACTCAGAATCTAGATTAGGGCCTTGCTCATGGCAGGCTGGTACGTATCAATTATTGTTGCATGAATGAATGATTATTGTTGCATGATAAACAAGTAAGTGTTTTTGTCTGTGTAGAGTTTCCTTCCTTCATTTTTCTTTAGCACATTGTTTGCGTTGTTTTCTTTGCATGCCTGGCACGTCATTCCTCATATAGCATGTAGTGTACTGAACTACAGTTGGCATTTTATGGAGTTGTCTAATATAATAAGTGATCTTTGTGAGACCAGTGATTACAGCTTATTCATGTTAGCATCCGTGTTATGTATCAAAGTACCGACTCAGCGATAGGACTCAATTACATGAATTAATTGATGAATTATTCCATTAGAATTCAACCATCATGAATTCAGAGAATAAAGAATCAGAGGATTGGTTTCCTGAAATCAGATTCTATCCTGCTGATACTGATCTAACTCATCTTACTGATCCTGTCTAAATTATCATATATCTAAAAGGATGCAGGATATAAGCATTCTCTGCATCTACAGATTCAACAAGAGGCATGACTCATCCAGTCTGCAGTAAGAGCTGCATGATATTTAGACAAAGCCCTCTGAAAGTAATGAAGACAATCAATAATGCTGTATTTCTTTCAGCCCACCATGTCTTAGGGATGTACAATGCAGCAATGCAGAGTACTGAGTAATCTCAGAGAAGGCACATTACTGTCTTCAATTTCCTTCTCTATTAGAGAATCTTATGGTAACAGGGGACCTAAAATAACTTTTTTACAATGCCAAGCATCCAGTAGTGTTATGCAGAGTACATCCCTAGATTTCCACCTTGGTCTACAATAAATAGGAATAGTTTGATGGATTCCCTCGTACTCAGTTCACCAACATACATGTAGGATATTGACTGAAGCAGTGGCAGGATACTAAAGGTCAGGAGAGTGGCCTTTTATACCTGTTAATGATCCCTGCTCAGGAGAAGCCACCCTTTGTGAAATGGTCTGATTCATCATATTCTGATCCACCCATATCTCCACTCTTCTTTCTCTGTTGTTTATTTCCTAACTTCTTCAAAAGTACTAATTTCTGCTTGTATTAGCAGCTTGCAGGCTTAGGTTGACATTAGTCCTGGCTAGCATAAATTTTACAGAAGGAAATCATAGCCTCCTTTTGTACATCTGTCATCTTTTATACTTTCTTATATTTCCCATATTGACCTAACAAATGCTTGAGGCATATGTGCTGAAGAGCAATTATCCTTGAGCTGAGGTAGTAGAATGTGCATGTGTAAGAGAGATCTGAAATCCAAAATAGGTGAAGAATTTTGGAAAATTCCCAGCTAGGATTTAATCTCACGTAGTTTGTTACTGTGAATTCCATATCTGATTATTATAGAAATATGCCTGGGAGATAATGAACTGCTCTTTGATATGTTGTTGTAAATGGAAATGAGAGGATATTGGAGGTGGGCAAATTTAGTGGATTATGCCAAGTTGAGAAGTGAGGTCTACTTTTCTCTTTTTATCATGGTTTTTAACCCAGAATATCAAATGTACGCTGCATGCTCTGACTTGGTGAACCTTGACAGAGTATGTTTACTCCTACAGTCATGCCTCTAACTCTATGCAGGAGACTCTCATAGACATTCTCAGTAGCTATGCAGGAGATTCTCAACCCTGGACTTTTCGTTTCTAGTCATTTGTGTCTCACTGCATATTTAATCTCTCCACTTGGATACTTAGATACTAAAATATCCCCATCATCTCAAACTGATCCCATTATAATACTTTCCCCAGATGAATAATATTTCTTCTGTTGTCTCCTGTCACATATCAGTGACATTCTTTTGTGTTTCAGTCTAAGGACTCTATAGTCATTCTTTATTTCTCCCTTCTTCATCCTCACACTCACGTGACCACATTTTGTCAGTTTTACTGCAGATGTAGCTCCTGGGTCTAAGCCTCCTCTCTGTCCTCGGCATGGCTTGTTTGATTCTGGCTCTGGCTACCTTGTATCTGGATGATTTCCAGAATTTTTCTAATTAGTCTTTTTCTATCATCATGATATCTTCATATCAGTCCTTCTTCTGCATTGCTGCAAGATTCATCTTTCTATAAACAAATATTATCATGTCATTTTCTTGCCTTAAAGCTCCTGGTAAGCTCTCCTTTGTCTAGAATAAATTTCAAATTTCTTACCTTGGCATGCAAGCCTCCTGAAAATCAGGCATGAACGTTCACTTTTTTAGTCTTTTCTACTACCACTTGCCTTTGATGGGATTGTTCCTTTGAATGTTAATAACAATCCTGGATCATTTCTTATCTAATTAATGTCTTTGCACATGTTATTTCCTCTGCCATTTTTCTTCTCCACCAGACAAGCTTTCTTACAAATCCTATAAGATCTGGTGGGAAATCTCATCTCCTTTATGATACTTTCTGTGACATTCTCTGCAGCTTAAGCAATTCCTTCTAGTGAAGTTACTTGCATTCAAGTAGGGTTCTCCCATAGCTCCTGTCACATCATGTTATAATTGTTTGTTCATTTGCCTGTTGGCCACCATCCCTTTCACCTGGCCCCCATCTCTATGCCAGTAGGTATGATTAATATTTTGTGAGCAATAATCTTTAGTAGTTTGGGACCTTTAGGGAAGGCACAGATGGTCCTCCTCTTGTAGCCACAGTGTACATTAACCTCTTAAAGGTGCTGACTCTGAGAAGCTCTGTAGAACTTAAGACCCTGTGTCTAACCAGGTTTCCCAAATATATGTATATATATACATACATATATATATACATATATATATATACATATATATGTATATATATATATATATATTTTTTTTGAGACGGAGTTTCGCTTGTTACCCAGGCTGGAGTGCAATGGTGTGATCTCGGCTCACCGCAACCTCCACCTCCTGGGTTCAGGCAATTCTCCTGCCTCAGACTCCTGAGTAGCTGGGATTGCAGGCACGCACCACCATGCCCAGCTAATTTTTTGTATTTTTAGTAGAGATGGGGTTTCACCATGTTGACCAGGATGGTCTCGATCTCTTGACCTCCTGATCCACCTGCCTCGTCTGGGATTACAGGCATGAGCCACCACGCCCAGCCTCCCAAATATTTTTAACCAGGGAACTCTTCTTTTGAAGAACATCTATTATTAATCAAGGAATTCAGTAAGGGAAATGTTCTGCATCAAATACTCTCTGAAGCATTAAAAAATGATAGTCAAAAGCCATGTTTTTGCTTCGTTGTCAGCATTAGCATCTTTACCTCTCCTGATTTCTTCTCTTTTCCAGAGGCTTTTATCATTTTATTACTCCAGCCACCTAGTTGGAAATGTATGATATGGGTAATGCCCTCAGGGGACTGGTACCCTGGGTTCTGTTTTTACAATGGATAGGCTTCCAAATCTTACTGATTCATAGGGGCTAATAGCTTGAAAGGGAATTAGCTATTATGTTGAAGGACAATTCCTTTGAATATATGTAGATCACCATTTTAATCAGTGACTCGAATAACAGTGTGAATTGATGGCAGATATGTTATAGGTAAGATTCAGGATGCATGAAGAAGGTTTTATAGGCTGGACTGAAATGGTGGGAAAATCTAGAATAAATAACTTTAATAGTTGTATAAAAAAAGTATCCTGGGCTGCGAGCCGCTACATAACTAGAATAATCACTGAAGTACAGTTCCAGAAGTCCTTGAGTGTGGACTTGTGTCAGCAGTGATGCACTTTTATGCTGAAGCCATAGATTCCTCAATGAATGCTGATCTTGTGATGATGAAGACTGGCCACGTGTCTCAATCAGCATTTTAAATCTTTTATTGGTGTGAACTGCTCTTACAATTTCCTGCAGTTTTCCAGGAATTCATCCCTATTTTAAGATTCCTCAAACAACTTGCGGCAAATTCTTCCAAGGCTTGATCAGACATGTTTAATGGCATTCCCAGCAGTGGTAAGCATATGAGTGAAATTAGGTGGAACACATGCCTTTTGAGTTTTGACTGCTTCAGGTTGAATTTTTTTCTCCTCTGGGGCACTTTTAAGGGGTTTTGGGGGTTTTGCTATCTCCTTCTTCAAAATTTTTGATCTACATGACCTGGAATGAAACTCTTTTTCCCACTTATTACTCTTTCTTTATTGGAACCCATCAGTACTCATGCAAAGTGTACTCCTGTCAGTTAAAATAACTATCACTGAATTATGCATAATTCATTTGTAGTGTGGGTACATTTCAACTAATATTTGTATTTTTCTTATGCAATTTATATATTTTTTGAAAAAAACTTTTAAGGTAAGTATACGTGATTGGGTTGACTTATCTAATGCAATCTGTCATTATATTGGAATGCTTCTTGAATAGTCCAGGCCAGCCTGCAGCCAGAGTCTGGCTCTGAGTTTGCTTCCTGGCTTTTCCATTTACTGTTGTATGACCTTGGGCAATTACTTAGCTTTTCTTAATCTGTTTCCTCATTATCAAAGTAAGGATAATAATGCCTATTTTAAAGGCTGTTGAAGTATTAAGTAAGCTAATTATGTCAATTATAGGACACATTGTGTAACATTTTAGTTACATTAACACTCATAGCTATTATTATATAATTATCGGAGTTTAGTTGTTATCCTATTATTGGCTATATTAATTGTGTGAACTTTTGTGCTTGTTTGTATTTCCAGTAAGAGAGCTTCTGGGAATGTAAATGTCTTTTTCTTTTTCAAGGATTTTTTTCTCTTAGTGGTTATCTCCTTGGAGACCTCATGAAGAATGATGTGGGTTCTATAGGGTACAGTGTGATCTTGGTCTTGCATAGTCTCCTTTCTAAACTTCAGAAAATCATGGTAGGTTTTCATGTCTTATGGATAAAGCACTTCAGGGAAATTGTGACTTCCAAGTAGAGTTCATTCAAATATTGTCTTTTACTTTTTTATTTTCTCTGTATTTTCACACCCTATGAATGAGAACCTTATTGGAAAAGTGGAAAAAATGTAGCAAAAGATCCAGGAACATTATAAGAAGAAAGTAGTTAGAGGAAAGGGATAAGAGTGGGGAGAAATAGTGTACTAAATTGTTAAAAACAAACAAAAAATTGCATTCATCCCTTTCTCTTATTGTCCCTGCTGACTTCAGGTGTACTTTGTTCTGTGCTGTCTCTCCCTCAAATGTAATGTAATCTTCTACCTAACATCACATTGTAAATACTAATATTTAATGTGATTTTATTTGGGAGGCATAGTTAGGGACTTGGCCAGGGTTCTGGCTGGCTTGAGCCTAGGGATTGGAGCCTGCTCTGTAGCTTGAACATTAATCTGCCTTTCTTTCTGGCTACACTCTTTGGCTATACTCTCTCATTTCTTTCTTTCTAGCTACACTCTTCTTCTTTTCTACCAAAACTTTTAGATGTCAAAGTTCCCAAGCTGAATTTCTAGAGGTCTTTTCTTCTCTTAAGCTTTCCCACCATGCTGGACCGTTCTCTTTCACTCCTAAAATTATTTCATGATCTTGCGGGATTAACCATTAGTTTGTGCCCTAAACTTTCTGGCGTCTTGTGGTCTTCAGTATTTAGGGCACTGAAGCCTAATTTTGACATGTGGAACTGAAGACAGAATTAGGAAGTAATTATCAAAGAGTCCTCAAATGGTTAGAGGATCTATAAGAGAGGGAAGCATGGGGAAAAATACAAGTCAGCCTTTGGAGGGGATGGACAGTAAGACAGGGAGAGTAGGGAAGAAGCATGAGGTATTCTACTTTTGATTGTCTGCATCCTAATCTGTTTTGTTTTCTGTGAGTTTTTAATTGAAATAATATATATATAATACTTTATATATGTATGTAAATATGTATATATACAGAAAAGTATACAAATCAGAAGTGTACCAATGGATGAATTGTCTCAAACTGAACCATCCATGTAACCAACTCCGAGATTACAAAATATAATATTACTAGCACCCCCAGAAGCTCCCACTTATTTTTCCTGTCTGGTACTCCCCACTCTCTGAAATAGTAATAATTATCTTGACTTCTAACACCATAAATTAGTTTTACCTGTTTTGGGCTTTATATAAAAGGAATCATATAATGATTTTATATTTAACTTCTTTGACATAACACCCATGTTTATGCATGTAGCCACTGTTCATTCACTCTTTGTTCTATGGTATTATATTATATGAATGTGGTACAAATGATATGTTCTTCCTCTTAGTGATGGCTATTTGGGTAATTTCCAGTTTTTGATTAATAAAAATAGTGCTGCTATATATGTTGTTGTATGTGTCTTTTGGTTAACATGTGTATGCATGTCTGTTTCCTTCTCTTCCTAGTGTGCTGACAGCTTTTAATCACAATTCAGTAATAAATTTTATTATAACAATGAATATTTATTTTGTCATTGACAAGTAGCTTATTGGGTATGTTTCCAAATGAGTACATAGAAAGTGTGAAGCTCAGGCAGAGAAGCAGTAAGTCACAATATTAACCATTGGTTATTTATCAGTGTTGTTAATTTTTTAAATTATACTTTAAGTTGTGGGATACATGTGCAGAATGTGCAGGTTTGTTACATAGCTATACACATGCCATGGTAGTTTGCTGCATCCATCACCCCATCATCTACATTGGGTATTTCTCCTAATGCTATCCCTCCTCTATTCCCCCACTCCCTGCTATTCCTCTCCTAGCCCCCCACCCCCTGACAGGCCCCAGTGTGTGATGTTCCCCTCCCTGTGTCCATGTGTTCTCATTGTTCAGCACCCACTTATGAGTGATAACATGCAGTGCTTGGTTGTCTGTCTTTGTGTCAGTTTGCTGAGAATGATGGTTTCCAGCTTCATCCATGTCCCTGCAAAGGACATGAACTCATCCAGTGTTGTTAATTTTAACCTTTAACTATTTATCAACATTGTTAATATTCTTGCAAATCCAGTCATTTGAATTCATGACAACAGACAGCGTGTCAATAAGTTCAAGAGTTTCTGGGTACAGGAGGCCAGAGAATTGAGATAGGAGATGGTCTGTGTTCTTAACTAGAAATCTCTTTCCTATCCATTTATCATGTAAGGATGCAATATTGTGTAATGGATAGGAATAGAAGCTTTGGCATTTTACTGCCTGGGAATAAAATCTGGTACCATTGAGAAAAATTATTATGCTTTAATATCCTCATATCCAAAATATACATAATAACAATACTTACCTGAATATTATTGGAAGATTAAATGGGTTACTCCATGTAAAATCCTCGGTAGAATACTTGGCATATATAAAACTTTATAGTGTAATATGCTACAAGGTGTACAGCAGCAATTTTAGATTCCAGAATTATACATCTAGGCCTGTAGTTTTTAATTTTTGGAGAATTGTGGCCAACTTTTATAAAATTAATTTAAAATACCCAAAAAAGCAAATAATTTTAGCTCGGAGATTAAAAAAAAAACATTGAGCTGGATCTCAAATGAAATAAGTGTAGGAACTCCATCTAGCTTAGGAAATGGTGGGCTTGGTCAGTATCAGTTTAATCGTAATTTTTCTCTCATTTTTCTTCTACTATATTCATCCAGAGAAGCTTAGGTACTTATAAAATGCCTCATGCCAAAGGGTAAAGTTGCATTTTGAAATCAGCTAAAATTCTCTTTGGAAAGTCCTGCCGTTTAGGTAAATAAAATAAGTACTTGAATTCAGTGCAGTGCCCTAGGTGATGGCAAGCTCTTAAGCACTTTATGCTCTGCAGGGTCCTGAGGTAAATCTAGGAGCTTTATTCTCAAAGATTTTATTGACTCCTTCCCCAAGTGACTTTGTTCCAAATTGGGACTTGAGTATCAGGATCTTACAGTTTACTTTTTTTTCTTTGTAGTACCTTGGAGTTGTGGACGCATGTTTAGAAGCAGATCAGAGTTTTGCCACACTGGAATTTATTTATTCATTGAACAAATACTTGCTACCTACAACAGTTCTCTCTTTAGCTGTAAGTATTTGAAATGTATGATATGAATTTGACCCCATTCCTGGTTTGGTTGTCACTGGTGAAATTTTTATTAGTTTGTACTCTATTTTGTCTACTTTGTAGAGAGGGACATTTTGTAATGTGTCTTGGTTGAGAATATTTTTCTCACCACTGTCCTTCAGTATATCCTAGAAAGGGGCTGTAGTGTTAGAGCTGTCCACTTGAGAAATATCCTTCATATGCTTCACTCTTAACTTTTCCCTCAAAGTCTCCCAGCCAGGTCATCTGCACAATATATTTTTTCTTTCCTCCTGTAAAAAACTGAGCACTATTTTCACTGGAAAAGGTGAAGTGAGAAGAGGGGTTGGAATTTCTTTCTTTTTTTTTGTGGAGTTATGGTAAGGATTAAACAAGGAAAGGCCTATTAATTGCTTAGCTTGGAGTCTTGCACTTAGTAAGTACTTAAGGAGAGGTAGCCGTGATGATGGTGCTGTCATCACCCAGAAGCATGTGACTGCCTCCTGGCCCGCCTCTGTGCTGGGTCTCTGGGCCCTGGGTGTCAGGCTCATTCCTCATTTCCCGACCTGGAAGCTTCCCAAGGGCAGGGCTCACATGCATCATCTTTTTTTTTTTTTTCTGGTTGGACATCTCATCCAGTCAGGTGGCCTGAGATAGGGGATCTGTTTAAAGAAGCAGTCTGGTTGCCCCTTGGCTGAGGAGATTTGGCAACACTGGGGAGAATCCACTGCATCTGGACAGCCAGCATGCTGTAAAGACTAGGTCCACTGAACACAAGACCATGGCTGCCCCTCCCCCCAGGGGCTCCTTCACATGGATATCAAAGTTCTGTCTGTAAACCCCTTGCTGGAGGTTTGGGGTGGGGCATCAGTGGTGACTTCAGGCCCAGGTGTCAATATCCTCTATGGACCTACTGTGAGATCCTGACCCTGACCCTTCATTTTTATTTTATTTCTGATTTTTTTTAAAGAAAAAAAGGAGTGAAGGAGAGAAAGAAAGAGGAAGAAAAAGAAGGAGAGAGAACGGGAATATTGCTTTATTCTAAAAATGGGTATTAATAATGGCCGATCGATATTTTGTGTATTTAAGGTGGAGAATATATATTTTGTGTATTTAAAATGGAGAGCTCTATAAATATTTATTGAGTTTACTTGGAATTTCTACTTTAGCCTCCTGAACATTCTTAGCTGTTTCAGGATGGTCAGAAGACCCAGCAGTGTTATCTATAGACTTCCTAATCCATAGTGTTTCTCTCTTCTCTCTAAGAGAGGTTTTTTGGTTGCTGTATAACAAACAATCGCGATACTTAGTGGTTTGAAGCGCCAGTCATTCTATTGTATTTCAGTATTCCATGCATTAAGAATTTGGGCATAGCTCAGCTGGGTAAAACTTCTGGGTAAAACTTGGCTGGAATTAGTAGTGTTCAGCCATGGGCTAGGCTGAACTCCACTCACATAGTCAGAGCTCCGGCATGATGACTAGAAGACTGGGCTTGACTATCTCCCCTTATCTATATATTCGGGGATTGTCCACTTGATTTTTCTAGCAGGGTAGTCAGAATTTTTACATGTCAGCAGGAAACCAACAAGTTTTAAAAATAAAGATCAACCAAATGAAAATAAGCAAATGCTATTTATTCAGAGTTTGCTATAGCAAACGAGTCAGCTACTGTGACTTTAAAAGGCCATTCCACCATTCTGTCAATCCAGCTGCTTCAGGATGATGGCAAACATGGTAAGACCAGTGAATTCCATGAGCATGAGCCCACTGCCACATTTCTTTAGCTGTAAAGTGAGTGCCTTGGTCAGAGGCAATGCTATATGGAATACCATGAAGATGGATAAGGCATTCTGTGAGTCCACGGGTGGTAGTCTTGGCAGAAGCATTGCATGCAGGACAGGCAAACCCATATCTGCAGTGTCTGTTCTGGTGAGGACAAATTGCTTCCTTTTCCATGATGAAGGAGGTCCAATATAATCAATCTGCCACCAAGTAGCTGACTAATCACCCTGAGGAATGATGCCATGTCAAGGGCTCAGTGTTGGGACATTGCTGCTGGCAAATTGGGCACTCAGCAGAGGACATAACCAGATCAGCCTTGATGAGTGGAAGTTCATGTTGCTGAGCTCACGTGTAACCTCCATCCTTACCACCATGGGCATTGTTCATGGGCCTACAGGGTGATGACAGGGGTGGCTGGGTAAAGAGGTTGAGTAGTATCCACAGAATCATTCATCCAATCCACTTGATTGTTAAAATCCTCCTCTGCTGAGGTCACCCTTTGGTGAGCACTCACATTAAATACAAATATCTTTGCAGTTTTGACCACTCAGAGAGGTCCATCTATATGCCTCTTCCTCAAATTTCTTTGTCACCAATTTTCCAATCATGCCTCTTCTAAGTCTCTGACTATCCAGCCGAACAATTGGCTATAGTCCATGAATTAGTATATATTCATACATCTGGCAAATTGTCTTTTCAAGCAAAGTACATTGAAGTTCTGCCCACTGGGAAGATTTTCCTCACCACTGTCCTCAGGACATCCTCTAGGACAGCCCTTTCTAAAGGGGCTGTAGCGCTACAGCTGCCCTCTTTCAGATGGTACCTGCATATTGGCATATTGTGCAGAGCCATCTGTAAAACCAGGCCCTAGTCTTCTCTTTCTCTGTGAACTGATCATAGGGGACTCCCATGAGGTCATCAGTGTAGGCTGGGGAGAGAGAAGGCAGGGTGGCAGGAGTGGCAATGAGGTAACTTACAATCATGGCAGAAGGGGCAGCAAACACATCCTTCTTCACATGACAGCAGCAAGGAAAAGAATATGTTTGCTTCCCCTTCCATCATGATTGTAAGTTTCCTTGGGCCTCAGTAGCCATGCTGAACTGTGAGTCAATTAAACCTCTTTTCTTTGTAAATTATCCAGTCATGGGATATGTCTTTATTAGCAACATGAGAATGAAGTAATACAATGATAAATGCTGCTCTGCTATTTACCTGGGTAGTACAATGGTCTCCTCACTAGTCCTCTTGCCTCTGGTCTCATATCCTTTCTTTCTTGCTGCCAAAATATTTATTATGTGACTTCTGATTAAAACCCCTTTTTCCCCTACTGTCAGATGATAGAGACCTAAAATGTTAGAGTGTATTATAAGGCTCTTTTTGATCTGGTTCCCATGTTTTCAGAATAATTTTGTGCCATGCCCCTCACACTCACCATATATCTTGATGATACTGAACTGCTACTATCAGTTTCTTGAGCCCACCTTTATTTTTCTTTGGGATTTTGCACAGGTTGTTTAATCCCCCTGAAATACTTTCCATCCCAAATTAAGCTGGCACATTTCCAGTCATTTCTAGAGTTTCAGTGCCCATGTCTGTTAAATTCAGAAGTTTTATCTGAGCCATCTCTTCCATACCACTAAACACAGTTAGCTGGTACCACTATACTTTATATTACCACTGCATGTTACTAATAGTTTTAAAAGATTATTTGTCACACTGTTGGATTTTTCCTCCCTGGTCAGTGAACTTCTGAAGGACGTATCTGTCTTTCCAGTCTTTGTATATTCATCTGGTTTAGAGCCTGACAATTAAATGCTCAATACTTTTCTTCTAATGAAAGCATGAGGTAATATTGCAGCAAGAGCCAGATAACCACATTATTTACATTCTTATGAGTCTAAGCCTTATTTTTAGCCTTCTATTTAAAGATTTGTGGAAGTGCGTTTGGCACATAGATAGAGCCCAGTCTTGTATTGCTACGTTTTGTCCAGTTTTTCCTCACATGATAGTGGATCAAGTCTTTAAAGGGAAAGAGCAATAGAAACTGATGGCAATATGTCCCAACAAAGAGCTAGGGATTATATTACTCATTTTCATATGAAACTATATAGATACATTATTTGTTAAATTGTAAACCACAATCTTATTGCCTATAGCTAAGTCACTTTGGTAATAGCATAGGCAATGACTATACATTTTTTTGTTTTAATACAGTTTTATTTACAAAAGCAGATAACAAACTGCATGGGCCTTTGGGCCATAGTTTGCCAACCACTGTTCTAATACATAAGCATCGTATATCTCTCCATTTATTTAGGGCTTCTTAATTTCTTTTAACAATATTTTATACTTTTTGATCTTGTGGCCTTATACATTTTTTGATTAAATTATTCCTAGGAATTTCGTGGTTAAATTTATTCCTAGAAATTTTATGTTTTTCTAAATTGACACAATATTTTATATATTTATAGGGTACGTATGATATTTTGTTGCATGCATAAAATGTGTAATTTTCAAGTTGGGGTATTTGGGGTAGCTATCACCTTGAGCATTTATTATTTCTATGTTTTGGGGACATGTCAAGTTCTGTCTTCTAGCTACTTTAAGATATTTAATTCATTGTTGCTAACTATAGTCACCCTACTCTGCTATCAAACATTAGAACTTATACCTTATATCTACCTATGTATACCCATTGGCCAACCTCACTCCATTCCCCCTCTCATCCACACTTTTTCCCGAGACTGTAGTATCTATCATTCTACTCTCTATCTCCATGAAATCAATGTTTTTCTGCCTTACATATGAGTGAGAACTCATATTTGTCTTTCTGTGTCTGGCTTATTTAATGTAACATAATGATGTTTGTTTCCCCCATCTTGCTGCAAATGACATTATTTCATTCAATTTTATAGCTGAATAGTACTTCCCTGTATATTTATAAGTCAGGTTTCTCCAGAGGAACAGAATCAGTAGTATACATACATATATATGTATATATGTGTTTGTATATATAGATACACACACATATATATGTATATTATTATAGTAATCAAAACAGTAAGGCACTGGTGTAAAAACAGACTCATAGACCAATGGAACAGAATATAGAATCTGAATGTACATATGCATATATCTAATATATACATATATATATATATATATATATACACAAATATATATAAAAACATGTTTATCAGGAAAAATTACCTTATACAACTACAAAGGCAATGTCCCATGATAGGCCATCGGCAAACCGGGGAATGAGAAAAGCTGCCAGCATGGCACAGTTGAATTCCAAAAAACCCTCAAAACCAGGGAAGCTGACAGTGCAGCTCCCAGTCTGAGGTTAAAGGCCTGAGAGCCCCCAGGCAGCTGCTAATGCAAAATCGAGTTTTCAAAGGCTGAAGAACCTAAAGTTTGATGTCCAAAGGCAGGAGGCAAAAAGGTTACTTGCTCTGACAGAGAGAAAAAGATGAAGCCAAGCAAGCTGAATATCCTCCTCTTCTGCCTGCTTTGTTCTAGCCCCACTAGCAGCCAATTGGATGTTGTCTGCCCACATTAAAGGCAAGTCTTCTCTTGCAGTCTACTGACTCACATGTCATTCTCCTCTGGAAACACCCTCACAGACATACCCAGAAAAAATGCTTCACCTGTCCACATAGGCATCCTTCAATTCAATAGACCTGACACATAATATTAACTATACTCCAGTTTCTTTATCCATTGGTCCATTGGTGGACACTTAGGTTGGTTCCATATCTTTGCTATTATGAATAATGCTACAATAAACATGTGAGTGCAGACATCTCTTCGAAATACTGATTTCTTTTCCCTTGGATAAACACCCAGTAGTGGGATTCCTGGATTATATGGTAGTTCTACTTTAGTTTTCTGAGAAATGCTTGTACTCTTTTCCATAGTGGCTATACTAATTTACATTTTCACCAACAGTGTGGAAGAGTTGCCTGTTCTCATCCTTGCTAGTATCTGTTATTTTTTGTCTTTTTAGTAATAGTCATTCTAACTGGGATAAGATGATATCTCATTGTGGTTTTGAGTTGCATTTCCCTGATGATTAATGATGTTGAGCATTTCTCATATACCTGTTGGCCATTTGTATGTCTTCTTTTAAGAAATACCCTTTCATAACCATGAGCATGGAATGTTTTTCCATCTGTTTGTGTCCTCTCTTATTTCCTTGATCAGTGGTTTGTAGTTCTCCTTGAAGAGATCTTCTACATCCTTTGTTAGTTGTATTCCTAGGCATTTTACTCTCTTTGTAGAGATATTGTGAAAATGGCCATACTGCCTAAAGTAATTTATAGATTCAATGCTATTCCCATCAAGCTACCATTGACCTTCACAGAACTGGAAAAAAATGCTTTAAACTTCACATGGAACCAAAAGAGAGCCTACATAGCCAAGACAATCCTAAACAAAAAGAACAAAGCTGGAGGCATCACGCTACCTGACTTCAAACTATGCTACAAGGCTACAGTAATAAAAACAGCATGGTTCTGATATCAAAAGAGAGATATAGTCAAGTGGAACAGAACAGAGACCTCGGAAGCAATGCCACACATCTAAAACCATATGATCTTTGATAAACTGGATGAAAACAAGCAATGGGGAAAGGATTCCCTGTTTAATAAATGGTGTTGGGAAAACTGACTAGCCATATGCAGGAATCTGAAACTGCACCCCTTCCTTACACCTTATACAAAAATTAAATTCAGACAGATTAAAGATCTAAACATAAGACCTAACACCATTAAAACTCTAGAAGAAAACCTAGGCAACACCATTCAGGACATAGGCATACGCAAGGACTTCATGACTAAAACACCAAAAGCAATGACAACAAAAACCAAAATAGACAAATGGGATCTAATTAAACTTCAGAGCTTCTGCACAGCCAAAGAAACAATCATTAGAGTGAACCAGCAACCAAGAGAATGGGAAAAATATTTTGCAATCTACCCATCTGACAAAGGGCTAATATCCAGAATCTACAAAGTACTAAAGCAGATTTACAAGGCCAACAAACATATGAATAAATGCTCATCATCATTGGTCATTTGTGAAATGCAAATCAAAACCACACTGAGATCCCATCTCATGCCAGTTAGAATGGCAATCATTAAAAAATCAGGAGACCAAGAGCAGAAAATGAAACACCGTATATTCTCACTCATAAGCGGGTGATGAACAATGAGAACACATAGACACAGGGAAGGGAGTACTACACACTGGGGTCTATTGGGGGGAATAGGGGAGGGACAGCGGTGGGGGAGCGGGGGAGGGATAGCATGGGGAGAAATGCCAAATGTGGGTGAAGGGGCAGAAGGCAGCAAAACACACTGCGTGTGTACCTATGCAACTATCTTACATGTTCTGCACATGTACCCCCAAACCTAAAATGCAATAAAAAATAAAATAAATAAAAAAATAAATCAGGAGACAACAGATGCTAGAGAGGATGTGGAGAAAGAGGAACACTTTTACACTGTTGATGGAGGGTAAATTAGTTCAACCGTTATGGAAGGCAGTGTGGTGATTCTTCAATGATCTAGAAATAGAAATTCCATTTGACCCAGCAGACACATGTAAACTCAAAATAAATAGATGGAGGAATATTTACCAAGCAAATGGAAAGGAAAAAAAAAAGCAGGGGTTGCAATCCTAGTCTCAGATAAAACAGACTTTAAACCAACAAAGATCAAAAAAGACAAAGAAGGACATTACATAATGGTAAAGGGATCAATGCAATAAGAAGAGCTAACTATCCTAAATATATATGCACCCAACCAATACAGGAGCACCCACATTCATAAAGGAAGTTCTCAGAGACCTACAAAGAGACTTAGACTCCCACAGAATAATAGTAGAAGACTTTAACACCCCGCTGTCAATATTAGACTGATGAACAAGACAGAAGATTAACAAGGATGTTCAGGACTGGAACTCAGCTCAGGACCTAGTGGACATCTATGGAACTCTCCACCTTAAATCAACAGAATATGCATTCTTCTCAGCAACACATAGCACTTATTCTAAAACTGACCACAATTTGATTCTTCCTATTTATAAGCATGAAATGTTTTTCCATTTTTAGTGTGTCCGCTCTTATTTCCTTGAGCAGTGGTGTGTATTTCTCCTTGAAGAGGTCCTCCACATCCCTTTTAAGTTGTATCAAATAAAATAAGTCAAGCAGAAAAAGATAATTTTCACATGTTCTTATTCATTTGTGAGATCTAAAAATTAAAACAATTGAACTCATGGAGATAGAAAGTAGAATGATGGTTACCAGAGGCTGGGAAGCATGTAACACAAATAAATGATAAATGCTTGAGGTGATGGATACCTCATTTATTTTGATATGATTATCATACATCTTATGCCTGTATCAAAATATCTCATGTATCCCAAAAATATATGTATACCTACTGTGTACTCACAAAAATTTTTAAAAAAAGATTATCCCAAGGAAAAACTTAGAATCATGTAGTTATTTTGCAGAAAAATTGTTGATTTATGTATGAGAGAGTTGGCTGACCGAGTTAAGGAAAAAGGTAAAAAACAAATTTTATAAAGGAAGGAGAGAGGACAGAGAAAAATTGATGTTTCAAGTAAATCTTGTTGGCATCTTTTAAGGTAAATTGATTTTCTTTCAAAGAACAAAAAGGACTGGTCAACATGGTGAAACCCCGTCTCTACTAAAAACACAAAAAATGAGCTGGGCATGGTGGCTCATGCCTGTAATCCCAGCTACTCAGGAGGATGAGGCTGGAGAATTGCCTGAACCCAGGAGGCGGAGGTTGGGGTGAGCCGAGATTGCGCCATTGCACTCCAGCCTTGGTAACAAGAGCAAAACTCCGTCTCAAAAAAAAAAAAAAGAACAAAAAGGAGTGTCTGGTATTTTTATTTTTGAGTGGACAGGGACATGAAAGAAAACAGTTTCAGTTGTTTATGAGTTCTTCAGAAAACGTGAGAATTCAGCTATCATAGTCCACACATCTCACTAAAACTATTTTAACATCTGTGTGTACTTCATCAGTACCCCTACAATAGTTAGACTAGTCATTATAATTTTTTTTCCTTAGCCTGTTAGTTATGCCTAGCTCCTTTACATGGGAGCTACAGGAGGGAGCTGCAGAAGCTGCTGGTGAGACTTGGGACAAGGTGGAAAAGTGTATCAGAGAAATGGACAAAGGCATCCTCCCTATGTGTGTCTGTGGCAGTGCAATGAGTCCTGAAGATATGATACCTTACAGAGTTTGCAGCTTTCTTGGGGAATTTGGGGCAACATTTCAAGCTGGGAAGCTGGCACGTAGAGAACAATTACAGACATATTGTTTAAGGCTAATTAGAAAAATGAGCTTTTATTATTATTATTATTCAGTCCCTGCATCTATTGGGAATTATTGAAACTTTGACAATCAATTTCAATTTATCTTGGTTTACTGAAGTGTAAGTTCAATAAAGGCAGCTTCTTGGAAGTGCTTTTATAAAATTACTAAACACAGATTTGGAGACTTTATATCTAAGTGCTACTTTGGTATGGATTATTTGCATAATAGACTCATCTGCAAAATGTGCACACTGGCCTACATGTCACTTCTAGTCTGATACTATGTGAATGAAAATTTGGGTATGATTCTTACAGAAACATATTTATCTAATGGTCGAACTTCATTTATATTTTTACTATTCCTTTTTCCACCTCTTCATCTACTTAGTTAAAGCATAAAGATACATATATTTTCCTTCTAGGCCAGGAGGACACTTCTTTTTAATTCTTTTGCTTTGCCAGCATATTTCAGCACAACTTCTCTGCCCCAACTAGCCTCCACTGCAAAACATCTAGTGTCTTTGGCAGAAGAAACAATGTTCAGTAATTCAGTTTCCTGATCTTTATTTGATATGGCTTAATAGTCACCTAAGTTGATGATTTCGTATTAATAATAGTGATAATCATGATTAAGCAAGGCATGTTTTTTTCCTGACTATGACTGGGGAGACAATGATTATGACGAAGAAAAATACAGTCTTTGACTAAAGTTAATATTGTATTATTTATTACTCACTATTTTGAATGTACTGTATCTGCTCTATGGTCATATACCTTTACAGGGATATAGAAGACAACATCTCATTCTGGTTATGGGGAAGTATGTCACTTGGGTTTATGAGAAATAAGCATACAAGAGACAAACAGTATTATATGATTAATAGTTTATTTCTAATTTTAATGCAGTTTAACAAAATACCAATTATGTCCAAGATTATTTTTTTGAATACAGAATCAGAGAATTCCAACAGAAAAAGAATAGAGAAAGATTTCCTAAGCTCTAATGTTGACATACCCACTTTGGTATGCAAAAGAATAGCTTCATATTTCTAGCTTCTGCAGTATTTCTGGAAAAAATTAATTTAGAAATTTGGAGAATATCTAACACTTCAACTCTCAAAAACATCAAACATTACTTGACCCCCAATCTCCTAAAATACTCCTGTTTTCTGAAGTTAGCTCTCCATAATATTGATATCTTAAATTTATAATTTCCAAAATATAAAGTTTAAAGACTACATGCTAAAAATAAACTACCACCAAACCAATGAAATACTGTAGAATATTTTAAACAGATTGACAGGAAAAAATAGCCTCCCTGAAAGTATTATGAAGTTTCTAGATTGAAAGGGTTTTTGCCTGTTTCTTCTGTTCTTGAACAAATTCCTTTGCCATTTGTTTCTTACTCATAGAAATAGTATCTCTGTGACTCACTAAATCCCAGCTGCTTTGACATATCTCTTGAACGCCCATATAAACCTGGGTACCTATTAATATACGATGCATGAAACCTTGGATGATCTTCAACAAATGACTTTGCTTTTCTGATTTTATATCTTTCCATAAAAACCTCTGGGTTGGAATTATAACTAACACTTCCATCCTGAGAGTGACTAAACCCAGACTGACCATAATCATAATCTGCACTACCATAGCTGCCATGTCTCCAAACTAAACCTGATTGACCTCCACGCCTTTCAGTACTATCAGAATGAAAGCTATGAGAACAAGAAATGTCATCATTGCCCCGTGGCTGTATTCCTGACCAATATTCCGAATCTTTTATAAGACTACTACGGTGAACACGTTCCTTGTTGGTATTAGAGTCGGAAAAAACAGAGGAAGAGGGCCCATAACCAGCTCTATTGGCCTGTTGGAACTCAGTGTGCCTAGAGCCATCATTTGACTGCTCCCGAGCGGACCTACTATGGTCTCTGGAACCAGACCCAGACCTCCTCTCGGAGGCTTCTGAGTGTGCCTCGCTGTCACTCTCCTGGCTATCGCTGGATCCCTGGCGCCTGCTGGCCCTGGAGCCCGCTGATGGTCCCTGGCCCGACTGTGAGTGTCTGGAGCTGTCAGCCCGAGTGGAAACCTCGTGGTGATGCGACCCTGAGTGCCTGGGGCTGTCTCCTGACTGTTCCTGGGTACGTGTTTGTCGGCTTGCACTTCGGGATCCAGAATGGCCACGGGAAACATCAGACCTGCCCTGGGAGGCCGTGTGGCGG
>CM052667.1:37903648-37937226 GCA_028533165.1 Leontopithecus rosalia | reverse complement strand
CTGGCTAACGCTGGATCCCCGGCGCCTGCTGGTCCTGGAGCCCGCTGATGGTCCCTGGCCCGACTGTGAGTGTCTGGAGCTGTCAGCCCGAGTGGAAACCTCGTGGTGATGCGACCCTGAGTGCCTGGGGCTGTCTCCTGACTGTTCCTGGGTACGTGTTTGTCGGCTTGCACTTCGGGATCCGGAATGCCCACGGGAAGCGTCACTTGTTCTCTTGAGTTTTTTGTTTTTTTCTAATTTGTTATCATTTTCTTCATACTCTTCATTCATGATTGTGTAATATGTGGTAATATCTCCTGTTTCTCTCCATGTTTCTTTCATCGTTCCTGTATTTTCATAATCAAATTCTTCTTTCTCTTCCTCTTCTCTTCTGTAGGGACTTACGCTTCGTCTCTCTTCATTGTCTTCTAATCTAGTATTGTCAGTCTTGTTTCTCTTCTTATTGCTTAACTCATGTTGTGGTTTTCTATGTTTTTCCTCTTCTCTCTTTGTAGATGAATATTCTTTCCTTCCTCTTTTCTCAGGCTGTGATTCATGTCTTTTTCTTCCTTTTTCTCTTGGGCTCTTGGATCTTTCCCTATTTTCTTTTCTGTTGTTTCTTCTTTCCAGACTTGAGGGTCTTCTTTTCTTTTCTTTTCTTTCTTCCTCTTTGTCATCTTCATGTTTATCATGGTGACTCTGCCTTTTGTCCCTGTGTCCTGACGTAGGTAAATTCTGTTTTCTGTTCGACTCATAATATGCTTTTGCCAACTTGAATATCAACAGAAGAAACTCAGTGAAGTCAATTTTTTTGTTGTGATCTATATCCAGGTTGTCCATGAAGATGTCAACTGTATCTGGGTCATCTGGATTCTGTACAGAGGGAATTCACAGTGGGAGATTGCATCAGACAGTTTCAGTATTAGCCAATTAATTCCATGTTAATTTAGGAAATGTGATCTCTGAATATCAAAAAGTAGGATAAATTCTTTTTGTTTTTCTTTTATATCTTTTTCATTTCATTCTCACTCAGATGTCAGATATGAACAGAGATGTTTTTAAAACTAGTAAGGTATCAAAATGTGATGTGGTAAGTACCTTGTTTACTTATTTTAAAAGTTAGAGGTATGCATAATTCATTATTTAGTTTTCTTTAATATATACCCTATTAATATGTTGATTTTGGGAGAATATTATACATACCAAATAGTAAGATCTGGTTTACATTAATTTTTAAATGAAATATTCATTTTTTTTCACTTAGTGTGTCTGTATGTTTATAATATATATTTAAGTATAGGAGAAGAAAATAAATTTCATATTTTTTGAGACAAGACTAACTCTGTTCCTGTTTTAAGAGAAGTAGTTTATACAGAGCTCAAAATAACTTTTGCTTAGATTATTGAAGAGAAACAGAAATGCTCTATCCCTTGGTCTTGTCAGTAACTCTTACCTTCAGGATTGGCCGAAACTCCCTATCCAGAAGTTCCTTCAGCTCTTTTTTGCTCAGTGTTTCAGTGTTTTTATCTTTTTTTGAATATTGCCTGAAAAGATTAATGATGCCAAAGATGTTTTCCAGGAGAGTGGACATATTTTGGCAATATGTGAACCTAGAAAGAAGAAATGAAAATGTGCTTTTTCAATATGTTTTTTCTGGGTCGTATTATTATAATCATTTTCCACACCTTAAATGTACATTTTCCCCTAAGTAATCCATCTTTAAGAACAGAAATGGCCATGAGAAATTTCTCTTTACCTACTACATAAAGAAAATGCATAGAGTTTTACTTACTTAAGTAAAATTGCCAATTTTTTTTGGTCTGGTGCCCTTTTACAGCTGTACTTAGGTAGTCTCACAGACCTCAGTGTACTCGAGATAAGATCATTTCTCTTGCTGATTTTGCCACTGCTCATAATAAGAATTTAGAAAGGCTGACTTGTTTTAAGCAGTAAAATTTATTCATACAAATTTACTGAAAATTTATTCTTTAAAAGCCAACTTAATAAATGATTCATTTGCTAAGACACAGTTTTCTGAAAGCCAGTTAGCCATATGGCAAGATTCTCAATGAATATTTATGCAATTTATTTCTTTTTAAAAACATGTCATGAAGTTTCTAATATTTAATTGGATAAGATGTATTTAATAGCTCTTCAATATTTGAAGAGAAAAGTTTTTCTAACTGGGTTTCATTTTGCCATTTAAAGAATGTTCAGTTTATCTTATTGGTGAAGAAATTAGTAAGCATGGCAATAAATGTAAACATGTATTGTATAAAGAATGATAATACTTTATTAGGTCTTACAAAACCTGGTGAAACTAAAATATTATAGAAGACAGTAATGTTAAGGACATTACTGCAGTAGTCAAAACTAAACCATTTTTGGACCTTGGGTTGTTTGGTACGAGGAACTAGATATTAATGAATTTTCTGTGGTTAAGTCATATATGTATTTTGGTAAGTTTATGGGTATTTACTAAAGGAATAGAATTTACCATTTCTAAACCACTAGAGATGAAAAGTGGGAATTAAGAAAGTTCAATAATTAAATAGAAGCTGGGAAAGAAGAAAATAAGAAGCATAGAAAAAGAAGGGTCAACAGAAAGCATAAAATAAATTAGTAGAATTACATATAATTTTATTATTATTAATTATAATACATATAAAATAGACCAGATCTTGCTAGTTAAAATATAGATTGTAAAGTTTGAATTTAAAAGATTATAGTTACATGCTTCTTACAAAAACCCTTCTAAAATGTATGATTAATTTAAGCCAGACTTATTTATGGTGATATTCTAGACCCTGCACTTATCTTTACTTGTGCCATATGCAAAATCTCAGTCTCAAGGATATATTTACTGCTTTATATACTCACTTCCCTTTTTATCATGGTTAGATATTATGGTTAATCTCCCTGAATGCTCCTTGTATACGTCCACTTGTCCCATTCATTTCCACTGGCCAAAACCTCCAACTTACTCTTTTCCTTTATCTTAGAAGATGTCCTTGATTTTTATTCCTGAGAACTTCGAAGCCACTGGAAGAGTTTCCTCATTCTCTCAATATCTGATCTCCCAACGTAATACATTTATATCCATGTACCTTGCCTTCACTTCATTGAGGGTGAAGGGACTGTCTGGGCTCCTCTCCTTTACTTTGGCCCTGAGCCCCACTCTCTCTTGTTTATCCAAACATTTTGCTTTTACAGTTGCCTCGTGTCTCTTCTGTGTCATTAATTCTTCTTCATCGACTGGATCATTCCCTTCAGCATATATTCATGCTGAAACATCTCTTATCTAACACCTACCTTTCCATCTCTCCCCCACCCCCAATCTCACATCTGCCTTAGGTACCGTCTGATTTATCTGTTCCCTTTTATAGTAAAATTTCCTCCAAAGATATGCCTATACATTCTGTCTTTACTTCCTCATTCTTGTTTTCCTTTACTCAAAGTATTTTTCTCTCTAAAAAAATGTATTAAATCTCTCACCAAGTAAAAAATATCCTTCATCTTTCCAAATCCACATATCCATTTTAATTTTACATATTACTTGACATATAAGCAGCATTTGATGCAACTGGCTGCATCCTTTTTCAGAGACCCCGCACTCTCAAGTTTCTTCTCCAACCCCAATGACCACTTTTTTCTTAGTCTCCTCATTCAGCTCCCCAGTTATTCCTGTCTTCCTGATTGCTCAAGTCACAAACCTGAAAATTAGTTGTGATTCTCCTCTTCTTACATCCTGTATCTATTTCAACATGTTCTATTGATTCTACTTTCAAAATATCCCTAAACTTAGTCCCTTTTCCCTACTTCCAGTCTGTTGCCTTCTCTACTAGTTTATTTTTATCATCACAGAAATATACTGGAGTATTTCCATCTTAAAACCCTTGCCTTGATCCAGTATTCCTCCCCGCCTCAATATTTCTCCCAACACCTTACTAACCTAATTAACTGCTTTTTTTCACAGGCGTCTTGGAGAAGTTTTCTCTGCTTTCTCTCTTAAAATGTCATCCGTTTTCTTTCTTTTTTTTTTTTTTTTTGAGACGGAGTTTCGCTCTTGTTACCCAGGCTGGAGTGCGATGGCGTGATCTCGGCTCACCGCAACCTCCGCCTCCTGGGTTCAGGCAATTCTCCTGCCTCAGCCTCCTGAGTAGCTGGGATTACAGGCACGCGCCACCATGCCCAGTTAATTTTTTTGTATTTTTAGTAGAGACGGGGTTTCACCATGTTGACCAGGATGGTCTCGATCTCTTGACCTCATGATCCACCCACCTCGGCCTCCCAAAGTGCTGGGATTACAGGCTTGAGCCACTGCGCCCGGCCCATCCGTTTTCTTTTTAACCTGCTTTTCTCAATTTTTTATCACCAAAACGCTACTGAAACTGCTTTGTGTCAAATCATGTGTGACCTCCAAGTTGCTGAATACACTGTCATTTCTCCAGCATCACCCTCATCATCATCTTACTAAATTTCTTGGTATGTGAAGTAGAATTAACCATTCCTTTCTTAAGGGAATCTTTTTGTTTCTTGGATCTCGTGACACCATAGTCTTCTGATGTTCCTGTTACCTATTGAATGCTGCTCTCTCTCAGTAATTTTTGCTAACCTCTCTTCTGCTCAATCCTAAAAGGTTGGAAATATCTATGGCTGTGCCTTACACCTTCTTTAAAAAAAAATCTACACACCTTTCTGAGGCAATCTCATTGGATCTCATGACTTCAGATACCATCTATCTGATTACTTCAAAATTGATACCTCCAGGCATAATCTTTTTCCTGAGCTCTACGTTCATTCATTCATTCATTTAACAAATATTGAACAGCTGCTAAAGGGTTAGGCACCATTTCATGCTTTGGAGATATAGTAGTGAACAAGATATAGATGAGGTATGTGACTACTTTTGTGAAGACAATAAACAAACAAATAAATGAATTCAACAATTAGCTATTGATAAGTGATACATACAGGATTAAACTAAGAGTGATATTATGTAGAATATCTTTGGGTACTTTAGGTTAATTAAAGACTATATTGTGATAGAGGGGACATTTGAGCTTAAAATGGAAAAATAAGAAGGAAGTAGATTGGCGGCCGCGTCAGGGTTCCACGCCGCGATTGTGCGGTGGACGGCCGTCGGCACCTGCGTGGGCAAAGTGGGGAACAGGTGTTGGGAGTTGCTGGAAGTCGGAGGTGGGGGAGCGGTCACTCGCAGTGAGCGCGGGCGGCAGCTGGGAGCAAAGTAGAGAGCAGTCCCTAGTTTAAACCTTTCCGTCGCCCTCCGGCACCGCCAGTACTACGGACTCCACCCTGCCGCGGCCCCTCGGCGACGCGGTGCAGCTGCCACTCGACCAGGTGGGTTCAGGTACCGCGAGGCACCCAGGCATCGGGCACGCACCCTCGCCGCCTTTTGCGGCCGTGGTGCCGCCAGACCGGGGGCCTGGGAGTCGGATGGGGACTGGGGCCCGCCGCTGCTGGAAGGGAGGGGGAGACAAGCCTGTCCCGGTGACCTTTCGCTCCCGCCGGCCTCCTCCCTACCTCCTTGGCGTGAGCCCCAGACCCCCATCCGCCACCCAGGGCCGGGGTGGTCCGGGCGTCGGTGCCGGCGACAGCCCCGGAGAGGGTCTTCATGTAGACGTGAGGGTATGCATGCTGGTCCCTGCCCTCTGCCGCAGCGGGGCTGGGACTCAGCCGTTGGGTCCCTTCGGGTGCACAGGCTGGGATGTAGACTTAGCGGAAGGCTGTGCTCTGGAGAGGCCGGCATGGTGGTGCCTTCCCAGCGGGTGGCTCTGAACGACCCCCGGAAAGGCTGAGGCATGGGTCTAGGTGTGAACGGTGCATTAGCGATGGCGTCGATGGGTGCGAGGGGCACAGAGAAGCTTAAGTGCTACTCCACTTTGGCGACAGTTTGCATTGGAGTGTGGTTTAAGAGAGACAGAGGCAACAGTTTCGGGGAAGGCCGAAGTTATGAAGAAAAGTGAGAGGGAGTTATCCCCAGGATTCTAGCAGAGAAAGATGCAGCCTTGTAGATAGAAGCAGCCACCCTTACCTCCTGGCCAGAGCCTCAAAAACTCACTTGGCAGTGTTCAGGGAAGGGTGGCATTTAAATGAGGCCAATTGAGTTTGATGGTAAAAGGGCCTAAGGATTTGAGAAATCAACAATAATGTGACGGGAAAAGCAGCGCCATTTTTATTCAACAGAGAAAGCTTAGAAGTATTTTGTTGCGATAATTCAGCATAAGATTTAAGGAAGCTGTTGATGCCGGGTGTGGGAGATTAGGTAATTGCTCTAGCCCCAAGCTAAAGGTAGTTGACTTTGGAAATTTCACTTACAATTGTTTGTAGTACTTAACCTAGAAGTAAGTGTTTGCACTTGACAAGGGGTACTGGTTCACTGTCCTCAGCTGGAATGTGCGCATGTTGTTTAGGCTTAGGGGATTTCACTTATAACACAGATTCTCTCTTATCCAGACTGCTTTTCCTAGCAGCAAGCTGGAAACCTGACATTAGGGTACAGGCTGCCTTGCGCTTTACTCTTTTAAATGAACTTACGTGGAACGAGTGTCAAATACAAAATAATTAAATAGAAAAAAATAAATAATTCTGCCTTCTGTTGAAATCTCTTATTGCGGTCATGCCCACCTATCTTTAACAGCAGTTATAATGTGTATCCTGCGAATAAAGTATTGGTAGTGAAATTAATTGTGTATTTGAAGAAAATACTGTTCTCTGTTTATTAATAAATTGATCAGAATTTAGTGTTTTCCATCTTCTCAGCCCTGTGGAAGATCATCACTGTTTTCCACCCTGATATGCAGTGTAGCATGTCACACTCCTGATTTAAACAGGTTGCTGCCAGTGTATCAGCAAATGCATGGTAGGTGTCTGTAAAAAAACATATTGCTGATGAGGAGCAAGGGAGATAGCCATATACATTTACATTTCTTTTAGGGAGACCGGCCTGTGTTCACATTCTCTTTCTCTTCCCCCTTTCTTTCCTTTCTCTGAACCAGTGTCTGCCATAGGCTTACCCCTCCCTCCTGTGCCGAAATATTTTCTTTCTTATGCTAATGTTGTACTGGCCTGAGCACAGAAAGTCAACACTAAGACAAAAGTATGCCAAATTGCAGGGTCTTTATTGCCGGCGGCCACGGAGGACTCGCGTCTCTCCAACCCGTGGCCCAAAAGGACGGCGTCAAGACATTTTATACCCATAAAACCACCTTGGGAGTGAGGGTGAGGGGCGGGGGCGGGGATGGGGGTGAGGGGCTTCAGACGTTCTGAGGGCTAATGGATTCTATGAATTACCTCCTGGGCGGAGATGAGCGTGAGGGGCTCCGGACACTCCGAGGGCCAGGGGACTTTTGACATTCTGATTGTTACTTAAGTGGTTCACAAGAAGGAAGTGCCCTGGTTAATTAATTGGAGAATTTTAGCAAAGTGAACAGTACAAAGATTCTGAGATGAAAATCAGCTTGGCATGTTAGTGATATAGAAAAATACCAACTCAGAAAATTCTAGGCAAAGCAGGAGTAATACAAGATAAAGTCAAAGATACAGATAGGGTCAGATAATGATGATTTTCTAAATAAAGGGACATTTGTGCATTTTATTTTAGGTATGATGAGACTAGATGATATATTTTGGTAAGAGAGTGATCTAATATGGTTTGATTTTTAAAGACTGCTTTGTACAATTATTTATTAGTTTGTTTCAGACTAACTGAATACAACTAGAAAACTGTGTGTGTGTGCGTTTGAAAGTATCACAGAGCTATCAAGATTGTGACAATTTTGTGGGGCCTACATTCAGATTTAAAGGGAAATACAGTATTTTGAGAATTAAATGACAGAATTTTGTAAGACTGATGAAAGATGTGAAGGCACAGGTTTAAAAGGATATTGTAAACTCCAAGTTAGAGATATAAAAGAAAACTAAATAAAGACACAGGATAATAAAACTGCTGAACATTTGAGGCAATGAGGAAATCTTAAGAGCATCCAGAGAAACGCTTGTATTACCTTCAAAGGAACAACAATAAGATTGATATCTGTCTTTTGCAAAAGAAGCAATGGGCGCTAAAAGACAATGAAATATTATATACATCTTTCTGAAGAAAAATAAGTTCCATACTAACAGTAAACCACCAGAAAGAAAACATGAAAAGCTATTGTCAAGCAAACAAAAACAGAGCTAATCACCAGAGACCTGCCTTAAAGAAAATATTAAAGGATGATCCTACTTGGAAGAACAGAGAAGCAGGAAAGAATAAGAACAACAGAAAGAGCATATGTGTGGAAAACATAGCTAGATATTGATTGCATAAAATATTAATATCTTTCAGGATTTAAGATAAATAGAATTAAAATACATAACAATCCCAGATAAGGCAGTGACAAAACGGAGTTCAAGTATTGTAGGACACTTGTATGATTTGGGTAGATGTTAAAGTATTTTTTAAAATAATATACTCTAACAAATCAAGGATGAATGCTATAATTTTTAGGGCTAGCATGAAAATAGTAATAGAGTATATAATTATTAAGCTTTAGTATAAAGACAATTAACTGGTAAATCCAAAAAAGTCAAGAATAGAAAAAAAAAATACAACAGGTGAAATAGTAGAAACCAAGTAGTAATACGGTAGACGTAAACCAAGTAGCTCCATAACACTGAATGTAAATGGAGTAAATACTCTAATTAAGAGACAAGACTGCCAGACTGGAATGAAAAACAAAACTGTATGCTGCTTATAAGAGACACACATAAAATATGATTAAAGTGATTGAATATGAAAGGATGGAAGAAAGAGATACCATTCAAACACTGAAAGAAAGCTGTTACTGTTACAATAATATCTGTCAAGTAGACTTTAAGGCAAAAAATATTGCTAGTAGGAAATTTTATAACAATAAAAGATCAATTCTCCAGGAGGCCTCAAAATACATAAATAAAAATGGACAGATATATAAGGAGAAATAGGCAATCTACAATCATGGTGAGGGATTTAAACATAGCTCCTTTGGCAACTGATAGAACAAGTAAAAAAGTCTGTAAGAATGTAGAATATTTCTATGAAATTATTAATAAAACATCAGCATGCATTGAGTACTACAGCTAACAACTGCAGAATACCCCTCCTTTTGAAATTGACCATATACTGGGTCATAAAGCAAGTTTCAATAAATTTTAAAGTGTTGAAATTATAGAGTTTGTTGTCTAATACAGTGGAATGAAGCAAGAATTAAATAATAGGAAGATAACTAGAAAAATCTTCAAGTGTTTGAAAATTAAGCAATAACTTCTAAAAAATTAGTGGGTCACTGAATAAATTGCAGTGCAAAATTAGAAAATAGTTTGAACTAAATGAAAATGAGAAACATCTGAACTTATGGAATACATTAATTCCATGCCTAATGTATATTTATTGCCTATATATAGGCAATAAATATCTGTATCTATCTATCTATCTATTTATAGAGAGAGATAGGCATTAAATATCCATTAGGCATAGAATTAATGTATTCCATAAGGAATTAATGTATTCCTATTCTATATATGTATGTAGGCAATAAATATCATATATATATATATATATATACACACACACACACACACATATATACATATATATATATACAATATATATATGAATGGTATCTTTTTTTCATCCTTTCATTTTCAATCACTGTTATCATATTTTATGTGTGATTCTTACAAGCAGCATACAGTTGTGTATATATAAATTATATGAAAGACTGAAATATTAATTACCTAAGTATATATCTCAAGAAGTTTTAAAAAGAACAAATTAAGCCCTAAGAAAGTACAATGAAGGCGATAATAAAATAACCGAAACTAATAAAATAGAAAATTTAGAGAATCAACAGTGCCAAGAGATTTAGTCTTTGAAAAATCTAATAAAGCTGATAACCCCAGCAAGAAAAGAAGAGTACAGGCCTAAGTACCAATATCAGGAAAGTAAAAGGGGACATTGCTATCGATGTTTTGGATATTAGAAAGATGACAAGAGCATGTTCTAAGAAAATATTATACCAGTTAATTTGAAAATTTAGATGACATAGAAGTGTTTCTAGAAAAATACTTGTTACTAAACCGAATCAACAGTAAATAGAAAACCTAAATAGTCTTTTGTTTATTAAAGAAATTGAATCTTAAATGCATTCATTTCCAGTAGGGGAGAAACTGCAGGTCAGATGGCTTTACTGAATTCTACTCAGTGTGTAAAAAAGAAATAACTATAATATCACGTAGATTACTTCAGGGAAAGGAAAAAGAAGAAACACCCATTTTATTAATCCAGCTTGGCCTCAACACTGTACCCTGACAATGTTATAAGAATCAAAATTTTCAGGACAATTCCTTTCATATAGATGCAAAACTCTGAAAGAAAATAATAGTAGACTGAATCCAGTGTTATATAAAAAGAATATTCATCATTCCTAAGTACATTTTATTCCAAAAATTCATGTTTGGATTAACAATTGAAAACCAACCAATTAAGTACTGAACTAGAATAATGGAGAAAATCATATAAACTTCATAATAGATATAAAATCTTGATGAAATTCAACATCAATTCTGATTAATAAATATAAGATTAATTATGTATATGAAAATGTCATAGCAAAAATTATATTTAATGGTGAAATGAAAGATTTCACCTCCAAGTTTGGGAATGAGACTAGTATTCCTGTATCATCCTATTGATATATACTATACATAGTATCATCCTATTTAACTTTGTACTAAAAGTCCTAGGTAGAGCAATAAGTTAAGAAAAGGAATTAAAAGCAGAGTAATCGGAAAAGAAGTAATAAAACTGTTATTACTTGCAGAATGATATAACTTTTGTATGTAAAAATCCAGTTGTTCTAATAAGTAAACTAAACATGTTTCTGGTTGTAACTATACAAAAACCAATTGCATTTCTATGTAACAGCAATAAAGAATTAGAAAGTAAAATAAGAAAGGATGCTATTTACAAAAACAAAAAAATGGGAAAATTTTAGGAATAAATCTATTAAGTCTCTGAATATTATAAATGTTGAGATTGTAAGTGTTGAGAAAATGAAATAAGAAAGGCTATTCATAAAAGCATATAAAAAAATTTTTAGGAACAAATGAAAACATGAAAGAGCTATACTCAGAAAACTGTAAATGTTGAGATAAACTAAAGATTTAATCATTCTCAGCAAACTGACACAAGAATAGAAAATCAAACACCGCATGTTCTCACTCACAGGTGGGTGTTGAACAGTGAGAACACGTGGACACAGAGAGGGGAGCATCACACACCAGGGTCCATTGTGGGGGGCGGTAGGGGGAGGGATAGTGGGAGGGAGGATGGGGAGGGATAACATGGGGAGAAATTTTAGGTATAGGTGATGGGAGGATGGAGGCAGCAAACCACTTTGCCATGAATGTACCTATGCATCAGTCTTGCATGAGTTGCACATGTACCCTAGAATCTAAAGTACAATTAAAAAAAAGATTTAAATAAATGGAAGAATATATAGCTTGTTTATGAATTGAAAGTCTCAATAGCATTAAGACATCAAATCCCCTCAAATTCATTTATAGATGCAATGAAATCACATTCTGAATATCTGAAGTTTTTAAAAAATAAAGATTGATAAGGTAATTTCTAAAATGTAGATGAAAATGTAGAGGGCCAAGATTAGGTAAGACAATCTTGAAGGAGACTAAGTTGGAAGACACACCAGATAGCAAGGTGTGTTATAAAGGAAGACAATACGGCATTGGTGCAAGGCTAAACAAATGGAATGATAAAAGATAATAGTACAAAATCAGTCTTATTTCACTGGACATTTGGTTAATGCCAAAGATGGTAGTGTAGGTTAGCAGGGAAAGAATAGCCTTGTGAATAAATGATGCTGGGTTAATCGAATTTTCAAATGAGGAAAAAGTTAGTTTCCAGATTTTACATATAAGCAATAAGAGAAGATAATATTGGAGTACATCTTCAGGACATTGGGGTGGGGAAATACTGAAATAAAATTCAAAAAGTACTAATCATTAAGAAAAAGACTGATGAATTGTACTGCACTGAAAGTAGGAATGTTTAGTATTTTAAAGATGCCATTAAAAGAGAGAAGGACAAGCCACACAGTGGAGGATGTTCAAAACACACTTAACCAATAAAGGAATCTGTCCCTGAATATAAAAATAACTCCTATAAATCAATAGAAAAAAATACAGTTAACCCGACAGAAAAATGAATCTCCGCCTTAGAAACTTTACAGAAAACGATATTCAGGTGGCCAATAAACATATCAAAAGTTCTCAGCCTTGTTATGCACCAGGAAAATGCAGATTGAAATAACGTATGAGACCAAAAAAATCTTTTTATTAAAAAGATAAAAAATAAAACAACCCTTGACAATACCAAATATTGGTGAGAATATGGAAAATTGAGATTTTTTTTAATATACTGCTAGAGGCAGCATAAACCAGAAGCACGTTGGAAAATTGTTTGGCAGTATCTAAGTCCTAGCAATTGACTCCTAAGAATATTCCCAACAGAAATATGTATATACGTGTAACCAAAAGTAATATACAAAAATGTGCAAAGCCCTGTTATTTATAATACCTCCCAAAATGAAGTGACCCAAATATCTATCCATAGAAAAATGGATAAGTAAGTTGTGGTATTTTCAGATAACATAATAGTGTTGGGAGAAAAGAGTATCCTGAATTAGGATGATAATGGTGGCGAGGGAGATAGATGGATAGATTAGCATGTTTATAGGCAGGGTGGACTGGACATGGTGATGAATCAGTGTGACGAGAAAACAGGAATCATGGGTAACTTCCGGATTTTGGTTTGAGCAGTTATTTCTCATTTCTATGATTTCCATCATCTTTCACATAAGTGTCAGCAGTCTCTCTCCATGTTCCTGCTCTTGCCTTCCTATAATCCTGTTTTCCACACAGCAACCCAGAGTGGTCTTTTAAAAACACAGATTATCTTACTCCTCCTTTTGCTTAATACCCTTTAAGTACATGTCAAAATCTAACATGTACCGTTTTAATTATACCGTGCCCCTTTTTACATGGCCTACTCCTGTCTAGCTCTCTGACATCACCATATACCACTGGTCCTCTTTTTAATTATGTATGTTCTAAGACACACTAGCTTCTTTTTGTTCTTTGAAACAAATTTACTCCTACTTAGAATCTTGCGCTTTGCCTTGGCTAGTTTCGTTATTAAGATCCCAACTCAAAAGAGAATTCCCTCGAGAGGTCTTCCCCTGGCCATGTAATTTAAAGCATCCTCCTCCTCCCTCCCGTCACTTTACTACAAGCTTGTCCAATCTGTGGTCCAGGACAGTTTTGAATGTGCCCCAAATTTACAAATTTGCAAACGTTCTTAAACATTATGAGTTTTGTTTTCTTTTAAAAAAGCTCACCAGCTATTAGTGTTAGTGTATTTTATGTGTGGCCCAAGGCAATTCTTCTTCCAGTATAGCCCAGGGAAGCTGAAAGATGGATTACCCCTGCTCTACTACGTCACTCTTTTATATTCTTCATTATTCTTACCATTATTTGAAATTATCTTATTCATTTATTGTTGTTTACTGAAGGTTTCCCCCTACTAAAGGTAAGCTGCTAGCAAGTTTATGTAGCTCCCTGCTGCATAATCAGAGCCAAGACCAAATAGAAGGTAGTTAATACATATTTGTTAAATAAATGAATAAATGAACAATCTAACAATACAAAGAGTATCGAACAGCACTATGGAAAGCAAATTTATGCCCTCATTTTCCTTCTGTATACAAATCAACCTGTTAGTGACAGTGCCACTAAAAAGAAAGAAAAAAAAACCCTAAACTTGGAGAGCCTTATAGTACTCACACATTCAGATTTCCACCTTGCTTAATAGTAAGGAGGCAAAGTTAAATGTATTCCTTCTTACCTTGTTCACCAAAAGAGCAAATATAATGTAGCCTGAAGGACCTTGCTGGGTACTGAAGTCTGAGATAATCGCTTTTTTATAGTAGTAACAGGCCCATGCAGGGAGGAGTCACCCTCTGTGGGATGGTCTGATTCATTCCTAACCAAACCTAGATCCACCCATAACTCCACCTCTATTTCTCCAGCAACATGTGTTTACTTCCCAGCTTCCTCACGTACTCATCTGTACTTGTTTTAGCAAGTTCCAAATTTAGGTTTACATATTGGAAATTTTATGGAAGGGTCCCTTTGGCTAATACAGCTTCTTTGTGTGCAGGGCCCACACCTACTTTTTTGTAACTCCACTTCGGTTTGGTAGGTGCTTGATAAATATCTATCGATAAATACACTTCCTGATCCTTGTCTCTAGAAGAGTAGGACATATTAATACATTTATAGAACTTGAAATTTAATTTATGATAAGAAAACATCACAAGCATCTATAATATGTTCCTTTTTAATCTATTGAACCCCCTCTTTGGGTACGGAGAGAACTTTCCATGAGATGAATGCTATCTTCCAGAAATTATTGATAGGCAAGTTTAATTTTAATTTTTCAAAGAAGAGCAAGAGTGTGAACAATTGAGTTAGAAGTGGTGATCACTAGAAGCATGAGTTTCTTAGGTAAGGATCATTAGTGTAATTTTACTTTGTTTTCAAGATTATTGCATCACTGCATCAGAGACATGTTCAACATACTCTCCCTTCTTAAACCATGAGTTTTCTCATTTATTGCCAAAAATATACAGGGGACTCCTATCCCTGGTCTCTCTTATGATCTACACACTGTTAAGTTGAGCAGATTCCATCTCCATGTGGATGTCTCATGGTGATCTCAATCCATACTATTGAAAACTGAAGTTACCTTGTGCCTCTGACCAAAATGTACTACCCTCCAGAAGTCCATATATTGGTAATGATGTCCCCACACACTGGGTGTCTCAAGCTAGACAAAGTTATTTTCATTTCTCCTTTTCTTTAACCCCTCATACTCATGTCACATCATATCAGTTCTACTCAGACTTGTGTTTTGTTATGTGGGCCTATTCTCTACCTCCACTGCTATAATTTTAGTTCTGGACTTGACCATCTTTCAATTGGGCATTAGTTTAAAAAAAAAGTGTTGTAACTAGCCTCTCTTTCTCTTATTAAGCTGGCTAATTCATCTTACCAACGTATGTCATTCCCTGTGCTGGTTTCTTCTTGCCTGCAGATTTCCAAATTTCTCTACTTGACATACAAGTCCCTTTACAATAGGCATGAATCTGTATCTTTCCAGCTGTCTCTCTTATTATCTGTATCTCAAGGAAAAGTCACTCTAGATGGATCAGTATTTCTTGGATGAGCCCGTATTGGTCCACTACTGTTTAAAATATTTGTGTGCTATCCTCCACTACCTTAATTTGAGAAACCCTCAACCTTAAGTTCTCTTTATCTTTTAAGATACTTCAGAATTATCACCTCCTGCATAAAGCCTTATCTGACATCTCCAGATTTATTACTGTTCCCTTGTATACTCTGTATTTACCTCTCAATAGCACTGGTGATATTTTATATTGATTACTTATTTATGTGTCTTCCCCCTGCCCCCTGGTGCCTCACATTTTGTTTATTCTCACCCTAGCATTGACTAAGTCTGAGTCATCCTACGTGTCGTTAGGCCCTATAGCAATGGCTGGGACATGATCAAATAAGAGTTGCAAGGGTGTGCCAATCTTGTTCAGAGTCAAAGAGATAAAAATACGCCAGAGTGTTTAAAACTGTTTTTAATGTCCTAATTCTTAATCTTATTACATCATTGATTCTTTGTTTTGTGGAGTATCAGTTAACACCTACAGAACACAGATCTTCATTTTCTATTTTTTTCTTCTTGGGTTTAATTTTTTTATGCCAGTAGTTATTGCATTTTTAGCTCTACCATGCTGTAATAATGATAGTAATCTATATTGTATACCTATTATGTGCTAAGAATGTGCTAATATTTTGCATGTATTAATTTTAATGATCAGGACAACCCTGTGAGGTCATTATTATTACCTCTACTTTCAAGACGAGAGAACTGATACTGATAAAGTGCCCAAGGTCACCAAGCAAGTAAGTTACAGAACTAAGATTTAATCTGAGGTTATTCACACTCCAACTCCCACATTATTTCCACCATGGCGTATTGTTCTGGGTGTGAAGTTTTGTCCTTTTTCTGTTAGCCTTATTTATATTTCTAATGTTTTAAACGGTGTTTTTTCTCCAAGTACCCACATCTTAAGTGAACTTTACTGTGGAAATCATTGCAAGATTAGCAAAAAGACTAGACTATGGACTATAAGTGAGGGAAGAAGGTAGAGTCGAGAGAGTGTCAAGAATGAGGCAATCTTGGATCTGACCTTTTAATGGCCAGAAGACCCCAAATCTTGCAGAATTATGTAAATACGGAGGGTAGTGTTTAGTGGTCTGCTCCAGGACTTTTTTCCAGACCATGTTATGCTCATTATATTTTATCAATAGCTTAGATGAAAATTTGGTTAGATGGCAAATATTTTTAGGATAGACTGAGGATTCAAGAAGATTTTAGCATGTTGTGCCAATGGCTTGAATCTGATAAATGAATATGATAGAAAAGTAAAATTCTGACTCCAGTTCCAAATTAACTTTACAAGGATAGGGTAGGAGACATGAGTAAAAGAAGCAGTATTCTGGCAGTGGCAGAGTGATGCCATAGCCAAAAAGGTAATGTGATGTTAGGCTGCATTGAAAGAAACACAGTAGCTGGAACAAAATAGGTAGTGATGTTCTTCTCTCAGCATTCAACAGATTGTTGCTGTAGCTCTTTGTTCAGTTCTGATGCGTATTTTTCAATAAGGATATGGACAAATTGGTATGTGTTCTGAGTAAAGTAGATAGAATGATTGTCTAGATGAGTGGCAAACAGAACTCAGTGGGATGGATGGATGGGTGGATGGAGGAGAGATTCAATATCTGTCTTTGGCTATATGAATGGATGTTATATAGAAAAGGGATTATACTTGGACTATATAATCCCAAGTCAGGTAGAACTCAGATAAATATGTAGAAACTATAGTAAAGTGGGGCCAGGCGCGGTGGCTCACACCTGTAATCCCAGCACTTTGGGAGGCCGAGGCGGGTGGATCACGAGGTCAACAGTTCGAGACCATCCTGGTGAACATGGTGAAACCCCGTCTCTACTAAAGATACAAAAAAATTAGCTGGGCATGGTGGCTTATGCCTGTAGTCCCAGCTACTCGGGAGGCTGAGGCAGGAGAATTGCCTGAACCCAGGAGGTGGAGGTTGTGGTGAGCCGAGATCGCACTATTGCACGCCAGCCTGGGTACCAAGAGTGAAACTCCATCTCAAAAAAAAAAAAAAAAAAAAGAAACCATGTTTTCACTTTTTATAAGTAAGGACTTTTTAAAAGAATTGTCCAAACATGCAAATAATTATTTTTGGAGACAGCGAGTTCCCTATTATTGCCTAGAGAATTTTGAACTGGATGGAATCTTGGCATCAACTAGTTCAATCTGCTCATATTGTAGTGGAAGACTAGAAGGTCTAATGTTGCATGGCTGGTATATTAAAAGGTCAAGACCCAGGCCTCCAACTCAGGGCTTTTCACTCCAAATCCTCTTCATGTTGCATCAGGTTGCATCAATTACAGGGAGATGAACATGAGACAGGGATCATTTAGAGAGGTGTTGAGTAGAGGAACATTGGGTAGATGTCTGGTAGTTGCCCCTTTCAACCTGAGAGCTACTATTCTATGATTGAAGCACATTTCCTTGCTTGACTCAGTACAGCTCAGTTCAGGTGGTTATTTGATCTGTGCAGTTTAATAACTGCAGGGGTAACAGAACTATCAACTTCACATTATATTGCAAACAGGAGGATAGTTCTTGGGTTTTTTATGCCACACTTCCTGCCAGTCCAGCTGATCCCATTTTCATGATAGGTTTTACCCTCAGAATCTCACAGGAATTTTCCCTCCTAAGTCTTTAAAATTTCTGTCTGTTGAATAGTGAACTCTGTGATGTGGCATGTCTTCTCTATCTCCACAGAGACCTTATTTCATTGCTGACACATAATGAAATGGTTTCAGAGGTGTTTTAGGTGTCTGTGGTTACATATTGTGGCTACCAGCGTTTGCTAAGGGGTGAAGAGAACTCCCCCAAGGCAGAAGTTATTGACAAATAATAAATTATAGGATTTCAATTATAATCATTCAATTGGTTGTCCCTCCCTTTTCCTACCCAGTAGGCTGGAAAGGCATTGTTTTGCCATCTGGCCTCTGAGCTGCTGATGTGGGTCAGGTTGTCACGATTCAAGGATCAGCCCTTTGAGACGTATGACTGAGGCTGTAGGAGTGAAGGGCAGTTGCAATTTGTGGTTAAATGATTTCCTACAGGAGCTGTAGTCATCTTTTGGGAGGTGCTGTTTGAGGTTAGAATTTTTCCAGGTTGAATATTCTCATGAATTCCATGGCATCGTTGAAGCTGATGTTCCTGCTTAGTTAGCCATACAGTGGTGGAGCAGTATCTGTCTAAAACACTTCCACTTGGAGCTAGTATTTTCCAGGACAATGGTGTTGATCCCAAGCAAACAAAATGTTCAAGTTACCTTTGACCCTCAAATGCTGCTTTCTTTATAGCCAATTCTCCTCTCTTTCTCTCTCTCTCTCTCTCTTTCTCTCTGTGTGTGTGTGTGTGTGTGTGTGTGCGTGCACGTGTGTTGTGTGTGCGTGCGATAGAGAGAGAATGAAAGAGAGACAGAGAGAAGGAGGTAAACGATTAGAGGGAATGAGTGTGAGAGAGAATAAGGCTTTTCTGGATATAAGCAAACCATTTTATGCCAATGTGGATTGCCTTTCAGTTTTTTAATATGCCCAACGTTTTCATTCTCAGATACGCATTAACGGTTTCCTTGAGGTTTGGAGAAGAGGAAATCAGGATGGCTGACAAGGCTGGAAATTGAGAATAGAATTGAAGGAAGACTGTGGCAGAGGTGTATATATTTCTGTGTGTATATGTGTGCGTGTGTGTGTGCCCACTTGTGCACGCGGTGGGGGTATATGTGACATATATGCTATTTCCAGCTACTACAGATGCAGAAGTCAGTGGACACACACACACACACACACACTGAGAATGTATGTGAGAGAGAGAGGCAGATATAGAGAAAACAATGATCAAATATGAGGTTTTTGTATAGTGAAAAAATATTCTCCAGGAAGTGCTTATAACAATAAAGTCATTTTTCCCAAATGTATGGTACTTAATTAAACTTCTCAGGCATAACTACAGAGATGGCCAGAGGCATCCTAAGGTGTGAAGGGAGGGGCATTCATGTAGTAACTGTGTTATATGAAAGTTTTCTCTAACAATTAAGGACAAAAGTAAGAACAGAAAAAATAATAGATAAAACAACTGATCATCCTGTGTAGTTAAGGGAAAGTGTCTTCATGACTTGAATTCATGGTTATAAACAGAGATTGTGAGATCTTTGGAGTGGCTATTTCAGCAATGACTAGTATCAGCAGTAAAGGATGGACCATTCACCATTTCGTGTTCCATAGAAACAAACAGTGAGGACCAGCGACAGAGTGATGCAGCATCAGGAAACTGGAAAAAAAAATCCAGGAGCAAGCCAGAATAGAGACATGATAGCTAGTCATGGCCAAGGGCTTCACCAATATTTTCTGTTCAGACACGGTCTAACATAGGCTAATAATTATAGGAGAATGTAGATCAGGAGGGACTGGAACTTGGAATAAGCTCTACTCTCCTTTCTCCTTTGTTTCCTTTGTATATAGGGATATGATGATTGATAGATAGATAGATAGATAGATAGATAGATAGATAGATAGACAGACAGATAGACAAGAATATATTCCAGAGGGACTATTTCTTCAGGTAACTCAGGGAAATTCAGACTAAAAGATAGGTCACAGTATTTAGGGATCATTTATTCATTCAGCAAACATTTGTTGCCAGTGACTACCTGCCAGTCACCACGCTTGTCACAGAACTATAAATGAAGAAGGCATGCTCCTTGTCCTCCAAGAGTTTATAATCTAATGAAGAAAGCATACATGCAAACAATATGATATGTGTTACAATAAAGGTATTTGTAAATTATTGTAAGACAGATGAGGAAGCAAATTATTTTCTTTTAGAGAGGTCACAAGGAGGTAATATTTGAACTGAACTTTAAAGAATGTGTTTATTGGATCGTACGGGAAAGAATAGGAAGAGGTAGCCTGAAAGGTCATAGGGAAAGACCTTGCAAGCCATGCTAAGTGATATAGATATTATTTATATTGAGTGGCAACTGAAGGGTTTGTAAGTGGAAAATTGACAGAAGCAGATTTTTATTCAGTAAACACAGCTACTAGAAGTATGGATGGTAGATTGAGCTGGATACAGGCAACTTATATAAAAGAAGGAAGAGAGAGTAAATTCTCAAACTAGGGCACTGGCAGTGGGATGGAAGAGAAGAAAGGTTCTAAAAGCAAATCTTGGTGATGCACTGGAGGTGGAAGATGAGAGAGGGTGAAGAACAAGAGGCAACAGGTTAGTGGGATGGGAAGCAGCCAGTGTGGGGCAAGTTAGGGAGGGAAATCCAGTGAAGTAGGGTCTGACAGGTGGCAGAACTCTGATGGAGAAGGCAGGAATAGGAGATTTCAGTGGGCAGTGGGTAATGGTATCAACAATATCATGTCATTAGGTAGCAGGACCTTAGGGCTCTTATTTTAGGCCAGGGCTTTACTCTTGGAAGTAGAGAAGACTAAAGAACAAAGAAAGTTTCTATCATGACCAGGCAGAGACTTTTATCATGACTGAGAAAGCTCAAAATCAGATTAGCAGCATTGTTGAACTGATGCGAATTAGTTTACTAATTACTTTAGGTAATTTCTATTCTGAAATTCTTCCTGCTGAAGATTAGTACGTATTCTGGATTATGGAAACCTCACTAAGCTTTCAATACCTGAAGACCCCTCCATCTACTCAACACTAACGTTCTATCAACTTGAACTTTATTCCCTCCTTGTAAGTCTCTTAGTTACTCATCCTTCATAATTCACCACCTACATTGGGTAGATCAGGCAGATGTTTGATTGATAATCTCCATGGTGATTGGTATAGCCCAACAGCAGGCTACACCACACTCCTCTTACCCAGGTGTAGTTAGGGGAGGGCCCAAAATAGTGTACATGGTTTAGCTGTAGGAGCAGAAGAGTTGCATAATCTAGTAGTTTGAGAACTAGATGGGTTCAGAAGGTAAACATCAGAACCACTCTGGAGTTGTACTCACATATTATTTACAATGTCTGCTTATAACAAAAGTTAAAAATATTATTCGAGACCCTAAACTACCATATTTCCAGGAGAATCACTGAGACCTAAGGTTCCAAAGTTTTCAGGTGTGAATTTATGAGACTAATGATGTTCCTTTTTGTCAACCTCATGGATTTTCATATCGGTAGTGATCCTGTTGAGTTAGAGGTGGACTCAGACCACCAACATTTCAGCTCATTTTATCAGCGTTCCCTAAAGTATGGCTTCCTCCATTTCTTTCTTTTTTTTTTTTTGAGACGGAGTTTCCCTCTTGTTACCCAGACTGGAGTGCAATGGCGCAATCTCGGCTCACCGCAACCTCCACCTCCTGGGTTCAGGCAATTCTCCTGCCTCAGCCTCCTCAGTAGCTGGGATTACAGGGATGCGCCACCATGCCCAGCTAATTTTTTGTAATTTTAGTAGAGGCGGGGTTTCACCATGTTGACCAGGATGGTCTCAATCTCTTGACCTCGGGATCCACCCGCCTCGGCCTCCCAAAGTGCTGGGATTACAGGCCTAAGCCACCGCGCCTGGCCCCTCCATTTCTTAGATAATTTATTATAAGGAATTCATTTTATTTTAGGATATCCAGACAACTTGGAGCCAAGTTGCCCACAGCTAGGTCAGACAACTTTTGGTGGCATCTCATAGTGTGGACTATCAAGCCATTGTATTAATATGGACCTGGGTCTTTTGCCTTTAGCCTTTTTCAGGATGACTTCTACTCCTCTATGGCAATACTTGAGAGGGTAAGGTAGTTTCTGTTCTCATTTTTTGTTTCATTGTTTCAATCCATATTTCCCAGAATCTACCTCTTTCTTTACCTCATTCTATCATTTTTCTAATCAGGCCATCGATTAGTTACTCTTGCAATGTGTACTCTAACAGCATTTCACATTTATGCTTAAAGTAATTCATAGAACAGGATGAATATTAATATTTGCATTTCTTTTCACAGTATGCATCTAGAAACCCTCAACTAATTTTTTAAATTTTCTTCATGAAATTCCTAATTATAGGAAATTTTCAGATGAGGTATGTGAAATGGTTAAATTCAAATAATACCATGTTCACCATATAGGTCCCCCAATTAGAGCCAGGATTACAAAATCCATGGTATAGTGTTGAAAGCACAACTCACACACCTCACAGCCTTGCCTTTGACTACTGGCTTCTCCAGTTGCCAGCTCTATGATTTTGAGCAAATGTCTTAATCTTTCTGGGTCTGTTTCCTCATCTTTAAGTGAGCATAATAATAGCTAATTTTCATAGTTCTTCAGTGTATTAAAAGAATTATATGTCAATGGTCTGGCACTTTGCCTAGTATGATAGCAAGGTATTCAATAATGGTAATTATTAGTATTATATAACTATGAAGTCTTACAAAATTAGTAAACTCAATATGAAGCACTCTTGTTGTGATTGAATCTTTGCATATGTATGTGTTTCCATCAAGAGACAAGAGCAGGAAACATACAACTTTTCCTTTTTCTTTTCCAAGAATTTTTTTTTTAATTGAGTCCCTCTCCCTGAGATTATGGCGGTTTTTAAATGTCCTTTAGGGTTCAGTGTGATCTTCTGGATTCCTTTACTGACTCTTGAAGATCAGGGAGAAGGTTTTTTAATCTGTTTTAGGAAAAGAGTAGCTTTAAGAGGATAGTGAATGTTGAATACAAATACTACAAGAAAGTAGTAAAAATTGCTCTAGGTGCATTTATCATTTTCTTCCATTGTATACATTTCACTTTTTTTTTTTCTGGCAACAGTCTCTGATTTTCATTTAGGAATCCAACCATTGGCCATTCTTACTCCTTGTGAGGAGGGGGTAGGGGGGTTATCTTTAACTTTTGAGAGTGAATGTTGCTTGGATATTAGTGGACAGGAATGGGTGAGCACGTGACCTTGGATGGTTAAGGCAGAGTGAATTTCAGGACTATTGTAGGAATTACCAGTAAAGAGGAAGCATTCGTCCTCCAATTCTCCCCACAACCTCTTGGCCCCCACACCTTGAGATTTTTTTTTTAATTTATTATACTTTAAGTTCTGGGGTACATTGTAGAACATGCACGTTTGTTACATAGGCATACACATACCATGGTGGTTTGCTGCATCCATCACCCCGTCATCTACGTTAGGTATATTTACCCTAATGCTATCCTTCCCCAATCACCCCACCCCCCAACAGGCCCCAGTGTGTGATATTCCCCTCCCTGTGTCTACATGTTCTCATTGTTTGACACCCACTTATGAGTGAGAACATGTGGTGGTTGGTTTTCTGTTCTTGTGTCACTTTGCTGAGATGATGATTTCCAGCTTCATCCATGTCCCTGCAAAGGACGTGAACTCACCCTTTTTTATGGCTGCATAGTATTCCACAGTGTAAATGTGCCACATTTACTTTATCCAGTCTATCATTGATGGGCATTTGAGTTGGTTCCAAGTCTTTACTATTGTGAACAGCGCTGTAATAAACATACGTGTGCATGTGTCTTTATAATAGAATGATTTGTAATCCTTTGGGTATATACCCAGTAATTAGATTGCTGGGTCAAATGGTATTTCTATTTCTAGATCCTTGAGGAATCAGCACACTGTCTTCCACAATGGTTGAACTAATGTACACTCTCACCTTGAGATTTGAACAGGGAAGAATGTAGGCCGAACTGCTGCAGCCATCTCACAACTATGTGTCAAAATTGGAGTCAACAGAGAGAAAAGCAGAGCTGAGAGACTGAGAAACTCACCCGATCTTGATGATATCCTTTAAGCCTCAGAGTGAGTACAGCCTACTAGCCTCATTTCAAGACCTTCCAGTAACATGAACCAATAAATTCTCCCTTTCACTTAATAAAGTTTCAGTAGTTCGATTACTTCAAGTAGAATTAGAACTGATATAATTGCTATTTACTTTTTGCTGTGTTCTGCAATCATAATAAATATAAAAAACATAGCAAAATAACCAGAGACATGTTAAGGCAAGATGGTAATAGAGAAAGGGGAGGAAGAGGAATAACAAGCCCTCCCTCAGTTCTTTCATGTCTCCTCTTTTTCTTCAGATCAAAGATCAGATCCCTGAAACAGTATTATCACATTATACTTTCCAAGTTTCATTTTGTTTTTAGTTGACATCTAATAATTGTGCATATTTATATTTAAGTGATGTTTGTATACATATATACCTTATGTAATGATCAAATCAGGGCAATTAGCATATCCATCGCTTCCAAAATTTGCCATTTCTTTATGGTTAGAACATTTAAAATTCTCTCTTCTATTAATAGCTATTTTGAAATATAGTTATTGTTAACTATGGTTACCCCACTGTGCATTAGAACCATCAGATAAGAGGAATATTATACTTTTAAAAGGATAAGTTCCTTTGGGGGCAAGAGCAGGGTCCTGGCTAAGTACATGAGGCCTGCCTGAGGAATGTCTGTGGAAACAGGAGTGTGTGTCTGTGGCCCTATCCCTGCTCAACACTGGAAACTACTTGGCAGTTTGAGCATGGTTCCTCCTATAAACTAAAAATAAATCCTAAACCCCTCTACTGACTGAACAGCCCCCTCCCACCCCTAAATCTTGGCCAAGTGGACCCTAGATAAATCTTAAAAACTGAATTCCCAGCCATGATGGGACAGGAAGTCAGACATATCTTATTATATCCCCTCACTTTTGCAGGGTTTAGACACAACTGGCCAGCACTGATGTGCAAATAGAGAATATAAGACTGATAGAACAGACTCTTTGTGGCAGTAAGATACCAAATTATAAGCAGAAGCTAAGACCATAAAAGGCAAGGGTTAAGTCACACACTTCTGTACTTAAAGAATAAACTATGTTCCAAATGCCATAAGGTTTCTATTTTTCTCCAGCAGCTAAACAAGCACTGGCCTCCAAGTGAGCAATATTTTACAAAACAATTTGTAGTTCATTTACTGCCAGATACTGGCTCCATCCCACTGTTCTGTAAATCAGAGCTACAGCTTTGATTAGACAAGAGACTATTTCAATAACTTTCTCCTGATAAGACCACTGACTGTGGATGGATTCTAGCCAGTTTACAAAGGCTACATACGTGAATGACTTTGTATCCTGAAAAGACCTTATAAAGCCTAATATTAATATATTTAAATATTAAGTGTCCACTCCAAAGTGAACATTGGTCGGATGTAACATGCACATTTATTCAGAATGTGTGCCTTAGGAGGACTACCTTCCTAGTCATGGCTCCTTCTGTAACCCATTGAATATGTATGTTTAGTCAATTGGTTCCACATAGAGCTCCTACCCCAGTTCCTCCTCCCTTGAAGTACCTGCCTTTCTGGCTTCAGCCAGAGGCCATGCTTCCCAGCCTGTCAGAATTTGCTTGTCACCATTATGACTATAACCCTTTATAAGAAATATAACTCTCCTTTAAAAATTTATAAATTGTGTAATTTTTAAGTTAACACTCCTGCAGAAAATGATTCAGTTTTCCTTGTCTTTCTTTTCTTTTGTCTTCTGAAGTCAGAGATCCAGAATTCGTTTGTTCTTAGGTTTCAGCCCTTTTATTTTTTCCTATGCCTTCACCGAGGATGTTCTATTGTTATGTGAGCTTGCAAAATGAACCCTTCATAGGCTTTGTCCTCAGACTTTTTGCTGAATTGAGACCATCAGCACTCAGGATATCAATGTTTATTGTTTTTAAATCCTAGGTATAGAGATTTGAGTTAATCATATTTCTTATTTCATGACACATTATAATTATTAAGCTCTGCAAATTAATCTTTGGAAAAGTTGGCTAACCTTCATCCACATTCTTTATTCTCAGTCCTCTCCTCCTCCCTCACCAGATAATTATTCTAATGAGTTTACTATGTATCTCTTTTTGTACAGGTGCTTGTAAAGTATGTATTGTTACTTTTATGTTCGCAGAGTTTTACTTTCATGTAAGTGCTATTTTATGTTAGATCTCATTTTTTTCCACCTTTTTAAAATTTAGTATCCATGTTGCAGTGTATATATCTAGACCACTGCTTCTAACTGTGCTGTTGCTTTGCATCTACTCAGCATACCTCTGCACTTCCCTGGTGATGAATACTCATATTGCTTCTAATTAATTCTTCAGCACTAAAAATAATGCTGTGATGAACATCCTCTTACATATATACCCATTATAGATCTCTGGGAGTTATTTTTGGAGGCCATACACACAGAAGTAGAACTTCTGGGCAGAAGGCTATGTGTATACTTGATATTGACTAGATACTGTCAGATAACTCTCTAGAACAGCTTTGCTTTCTTACCAGAAGTGCCTGAGGTTTTCTAAACCCACATCCTTGCCAACACCTAGCAATATCTAGTTTCCTAACTTTTTCTAGCCCATTTCACTGTTATTTTGATTTTCCTTATTCATGAGTTTCCACATCTTTATTTATATTTGTAAGCCATCTTGATTACCCTATTCTACACATTGCCTGTTCAAATACTTTGCCCATTTTTCTGTTAATTTTATTTTACTTTAAGACGTTCATTGTATGTTTTAGATATCAGTACGTTGTTGGTTTTAGATACTGCAAAAAATTTCAGTGTGTCATATTTCTGTTAACTTTGTTCATGTATCTTTCACCGAACAGAAATCTTCAATTATAATGTAATAAAAGTCATCATTATTTTTGTTATGTGTGCATGTGACGTTCTTGTCTATAATGTACTTTCCTATGCTGACATTATTGAGATATTTTCCCATATATTCTTCTCTCTACTTTGTTGTTTTAAGCTCACATTAGATATTTATTTCATTTGCAGTCTCTTTGTATGTGATTTGAGGTAAAGATCCAATTTTGTTTTTATCTACAGCATGAGCCAGGTTGGCAACTCCTATTAATCTCTCCTTTTCCATTGATGTATGGTGCCCACTTTACTATATATTAAGTTTCCATATAAACATAGTTATATTTCTTTTTTTTTTGAGATGGAGTTTCACTCTTGTTACCCAGGCTGGCGTGCAATGGCGTGATCTCAGCTCACCGCAACCTCTACCTCCTGAGTTTAGGCAATTCTCCTTCCTCAGCCTCTTGAGTAGATGGGATTACAGGCATGTGCCACCATGCCCAGCTAATTTATAGTTATAATTCTAAGCTCCTTATCATGTTTCACTGATCTATTTGTCATTACAATAATATTACATTGTTTTATTACTGTGTGTAGTATGTCTTAATACTTGGTAGGGCAAGTACCCACTCTGCCTTTTTCTTGAAATGTTGATTTACCTGTTCATGGATCTTTATTCTTCCATAAAAAACTTGAGGTTATCAAACTTCTCAAAAAATTCAACAAAAATATTTTGAAGTATTTGTGATTGTATTGAATTATTCATATTATTGATTAATATGAACTGACATGTTTATTAAGTCATCCTATCCAAGATTTGGAATGTCTCTCCATTTATTCAGATGATCTTCTATATCATTTATTAGATTTAAAAATTTTCTTCATGGAGGTATTATATGTTGTCATTATTTTCTAGTTATTTTATATTTTGTTGCTATTCTGAATGATATCTTGTTTTTAAATACATTTTGTAATTGGTTATTGCTGGAGAGAAAAGCACTTTTAATTTTTGTAACTTGACAGTTTCTGATAAACTTGCTGAATTATTTGTTGTAATACTTTGTTGATTAGGTACTTTTTTCTAGCTAGAGAGTATATGTTATCTGCAAGTAATATCATTTGTTGTTTTTTTTTCAATCAATGTACCTATTTCTTTTTCTTTCCCTATAGCATTGGGCAGGGCACCCCACTATGTTAAACACTAATAATGATATTGCTCCTGATTTTGTTTATAAAGGGAATGCCTCTAAGGTTGCTCCATTAATTATGAGGTATACTGTATTTTTTGATATATAACACTTAACAAATTAGTAAATTTCTATTTATTTATAGTTTGAGCATTGAGATTTGTCAAAAGTATTTTCTGCATTGAGATGAACATGTTATTTTAATCTTTTAGTATATTAATGTAGCAAATTTTAAAGATAGATTATATGATTTTTAAGTTTTTGTATCCTGTTATCATCCTGAAGTAATAATTTTATATATATATATATATATATATATATATATATATATAATAATTTTAAAATCCACTTTTGGACATAATTAGCTAATATTTTATTTAGGATTTAAAAATATATATATTCAGAGGTAAAGTGGAACTATTATTTTATGGCCCATATTATATTATTTTGGAATCAAGATTATATTATTTCATAGAATTAGTTGGAGAAGTTTTATTTTTTCTCTTTTCTGGAAGAACTATAAAATTAGAACTGTTCCTTAAAAGTCTGATAGAAATCTCTAGTGATCTGGGTATAATTTTGTTAAGGATGGAAAACAAGATCTTTAATTATTATTTAAATTTAAAAAATTATTTATTATACTTGTAAGTTCTGGGGTGCATAGGCAGAACGTGCAGTTTCGTTTATTTAAATTTTTCAATACTTAAGGTCCTTTTAAATTTATCCACTTTTTGTACCAATTTTGGCAATTTATCTTTTTTTTTCTGGGATTGATCCCTTTAATCTAAGTTTTCAAATATGTTGCTTCTGTTCAGTGGTCATGTCTCCTTTCTTGTTATATGTTTGATATGTTTGTGTCTCTTTTCTCTGATTGGCTCAGTCTTGGCACTTTGCCCATCTCATCAAACATTTCAAAGAAATAGCTTTTGTTTTTATTAATTCTCATCATTTTGTTCTTTAGTTCTAACTTTGTATTTACTATTTTGTTCCTTCTTGCTTTTTTCCTGTGGTTTTATTTGAATTACCTTTCTTTTTATCCTTTCTTTCCTGATAAATATTTTTTTCCATAAATTTTGCTCTAAGAACTGTTTTATCCCTGTCTCCAAAATTTTCATCACAATTTAGTTCTGTGGGTGTTTCTTAGTTCTCTTCATATTTTTGTTTAACCCAAAGACTGTGTGGTTTCCAAAGATATAAGCTTTTTAAAAAGTTATTCATTCGTTATTAATTACTTGTTACATTATAGTCATAGATTATATGGGCTGTATATGCTGATCTTCCAGAATTTGTTCCTTTATGGTCCAGATGGTCTTTTTTTTTTTTTTTTTTTTTACTGTATAATGTATTCTAGAGGAATGCATATTCTCAACTTAATAGATAAAGAGTTCTATGTTTTTAGTAGCTTGAACTTTATATTCTATATATTTTTTTAATTGTGCCTTAAGTTCTGGGGTACATGTGCAGATCTTGCAGGATCTGTTGCATAGGTACACACATGCCATGGTGGTTTGCTGTCTCCATCCCCCCTCACCCACATCAGGCATTTCTCCCAGTGTTATCCCTCCCCAACCTCCCATCCCCACTGTACCTCCCCTAGCCCTCCACCCCCCAACATACCCCAGTGTGATGTTTCCCTCCCTGTGCCCATGTTCTCATTGTTCCACTTCAGCCTATGAGTGAGAACATGCTGTGTTTGGTTTTCTGTTCTTGTGTCAGTTTGCTGAGAATGATGGTTTCCAGATTCATCCATGTCCCTACAAAGGACGTGAACTCATCGTTTTTTATGGATGCATAGTATTTCATGGTGTCTGTGTGCCACATTTTCTTTATACAGTCTATCACTGATGGGCCTTTGGGTTGCTTCCAGTCTTTGCTATTGTAAACAGTGCCGCAATGAAGGTATGTGTGCATGTGTCCTTATAATAGAATGATTTATAATCCTTTGGGTATCCTATTTTTTAGGTATCTTATATCTCTGATATCTCTGCTCACTTTTTGTCTGCTGGAGCTATTGTTTCTGAAAGAGTGTGTTAAAATCTTAAAACCACATTTATTTATTTATCTATTTATTGCAGTAGTTCTGTTAGTTGTCTGATATATATTGAGCCTGAGTCACTAGATACACATGTTTATGACAATTACATGTACTTTGTTCCATCTAATACTGTCCCAGATGCTTTTTCAGATATTAAGAGCTATATTCCAGCTTTACTTTGGTTCATATTAGCCTGATTATAAAAAAAAAATTCTTTTATTTCCATCCATTCTGGGTCTTTTGTCTTCGGCATGCATTTTGTAGGCAACATGTTGAATCGTTGTTTTTATCAACTATAAATGTCTCTGTCTTTTTGTTATTTATTTAGGCTATTTATGTTTTTGAAATTATGTTATTTTAATGATGTTAATTTAACTAACAGTATTTCTGCCATCCTAGTTTATACTTTGCTTTTTCTATAGGTTGTTTTAAGTTTTTTTTAAAGATAAAATGATTGGCTAATTATTTCTGTTAACAAATAAACTCCAGTTGAATAAATAAACAACCCATATTTGACTATTGTTTATTGAAAACATATCTAAAACAATGACAAAGTTAGGATTAAAAAAGAGGGACAGAAAAGACATGGCAGGCAAACATTAATACAATTAACAGCGGATAAAATAGAATTAAAGGTAAAGCATTTTTGGTAATTAAAGGCATAACATTTTGCAAAGGATTAAAGAAGAGTAAAAAGCAACAAATATAACTACAGATAAACTAATGATTTAAAAATAGAACATTATTGTCAATTATACCTTCAAAAAGCTGAAAAAATGAATATTATGAATAAGTAAATATCAGTAAAGTTGAAAACAACACAAAATGCCTAAGTTAGTAAGAAAATATAAACTGTCAAGGAATCTATATCTGACTTTCTATTTTCAACCATGAAAGACTGCTTCAACTCTCCAAAGTCAGTAGACCTACTAGTTTTAGCTAGATCTACCAAACCTTGAAGAAATCCACATTTTGCGTGAACTAGTCCAGTTCACAGAAAGCAATGAAAATTTCCCAAGCAACTTTATCAAGTTAGAATAACCTGGTACAAAAATTAAGTAGTGAAAGCCCAAGAACATAAAACTATAGATTAATTTCACTAATGAATACAAAAGTGCAAATATCCAAATAAAACATTAGCATATCAATTTCAGGAGATTCCCAAATGTATTTCCCAAATACAGTTTACCAGAGGATTACAAGATCAGTTTAACTTTTGAAAATCAATTAATATAGTTTTAAAAATGAATAAAAAAAGAAAAAATATATTTTTTCAGTAGATTGAATAAGACCTTTGATAAAATTTTAAACTCATTTATAATAAAAGTTTTCAGCAAACTAGGAATAGAAGGAAACTTTCTAAATCCAATATTGGTTATCTAACAGAAATGTATAGCAAACATTATACTGTATTTCAAATGCTGAAACATTAGGAAAATGCCATTGAAGTCAGAAAGAAGACAAGGATGCCTACTATGAGTACTAATATTTACATAGTCCTAATCAATAAGAAATGAGGTAGCAATTCCACTTGTGGGCATCCAAAACAATTGAAAGCAGGGACTTGGACAGATATTTTTTGATCCACGTTCATGGCCACATTATCGACAATAGCCAAAAAGTACAAACAACCCAAATGCCCGTTTTGTTAATGGATAAATGAAATGTGGTATTTATATCCAACCTTAAAAAGAAATGACATTCCAATTCATGCTACAACATGGATGAGTCTTGGAGAAATTATGCCAAGCAAAACAAACCAGACACAAAAAGACCAATGTTGTATGACTGCACTTAGATGGGGTACCTAGGGTAGTCAAATTCATTGAGACAGAAAAGAGAATGATGGCTGCTGATGGAAGGGGAGACAGGAGCGTTATCGTTGAATAGGTACAGAGTTTCTGCTTGAGGAAGATGTAGAATTTCTGGAGATGGAAGTTGATTGTTATACAACAAAATGTATGTACCAATGCTACTTAATGGTTTACCAAAAAATTAAAATGATAAATTCTATGTTATGTGTATTTTATTACAATAAAAAATTAATAACTGTGGAATCAATGTTGAAAGAAAGATAATTTGCTCATCAGTTTCAGACAAAATTAACCCTCCAAAATTAACTGACAAACATTTGAAGATAAGAAGAATGCAGCAAGATAGTCAAATACACAATAAGAATGAATAAGTTCATATCTTCCTATGTAATAGAAATCACCAACTCAAAAATATGATAGAAAAGTACCATTTATATTAACAACAGCATTAAACTCCCACATAAGCCTAATGAAAACGTGAAATACCTTACAGGGATAAAAAAATCTTACAAAAGGATATAAAAGAAAATTGAATAAATTCAGAAACACAGCATGTTAAGATGACCAGTTGTCTGGGGGGATTGTAAATTAGTACAGCCAGCCTGGAAAATAGTATAGGGGTCTTAAAAAAAATGGAATTACCATATGATCCATCAACTTCATCAAAAATTGTGTTGAAGAGATATCTGCATTTTCACTTAGACATGCCACTTAAAAATGTAAACTAAATGTTAAATGTTTTCTGTGTATGTATATATATATGTCTATAAAAATATATTTAAGGTGTCTGAAGAGAAGCCCAATTTCTCCATGATTATTCTTGGGTAGGGGAAAGAAATCACTGGATTTGGGGTGAAGGTCAGAGGAGGCTGTAGTGTATATCTACAAGTATTCAAACTTTTCAAAGGAAGAATTTAATTCTGTATCATTTCATAACTAAAATCAAGTTTTAAAATGTTTTTTACTTGTGATATGTTTCTGTTGAAAGAATGCATGGTATAAATTAATAATGATGTGTTCAGTAATTTTTATGCATATAATTAATAGATGGGAGAATAGTTTTGATGTCAATTTTATTTATTTACAGTAATATATTGGCTTATTTTACTGGCAGGCTTGATGTCTGTTTTTAGAGAAAAATATGGTGCATATTTATATAACATGTCTATATTAAAAAATAAGAAAAAACATTGATACCACTTGAAAAGATATGGTCTCATATTAAGTCACCTTTAACTTCAGCTACACCTACACTAACTCATTTTTCTTTTTTTTTTTTAAATTTTTATTGCATTTTAGGTTTTGGGGTACATGTGCAGAACATGCAAGATAGTTGCTTAGGTACACACGTGGCAGTGTGTTTTGCTGCCTTCTGCCCCCTCACCCATATTTGGCATTTCTCCCCATGCCATCCCTCCCCTGCTCCCCCCCCAGCTGTCCCTCCCCTATTTCCCCCAATAGACCTCAGTGTGTGGTGCTCCCTTCCCTGTGTCCATGTGTTCTCATTGTTCATCACCCGCCTATGAGTGAGTATATACGGTGTTTCCTTTTCTGTTCTTGTGTCAATTTGCTGAGAATGATGTTCTCCAGATTCATCCATGTCCCTACAAAGGACACGAACTCA
>CM052667.1:37880056-37896271 GCA_028533165.1 Leontopithecus rosalia | reverse complement strand
TCTTCCCTGAGCTGTGGATCCTGACTCTCCATGTTGAGATCCAGCTTGGCCATGAGTGTGTCCTGAATGTGTGTGTGAGACCCCTGAGTGCTCCTCACTGTCACTGGACTCTCTGTGGCCAGATCCCCTACTTCCAGTTGTCCAGGACCCTGTCTGTGTGGACCAACCATGACCAGACTGGCCATGTCTAGTGCTATCTCCCGTCTGTCCATGAGTAGTTCCATGTCTCCACTGAACTGTGGATCCTGACTCTCCATGTTGAGATCCAGCTTGGCTTTGAGTGTGTCCTGAATGTGTGTGTGAGACCGCTGAATGCTCCTCACTGTCACTGGACTCACTGTGGCTAGATCCCCGTCTTCCAGTTGTCCTGGACCCTCTCTGTGTGGCTTGTCCATTACCAGAGTGGGCATGTCCAGTAACATCTCCTGTCTGTCCATGAGTAGTTCCGTGTCTTCCCTGAACTGTGGATCCTGACTCTCCATGTTGAGATCCGACTTGACCCTGAGCGTGTTCTTCTGAGTGTTGTCTGTGTGAAACCCCTGAGTGCACCTCACTGTCACTGGACTCACTGTGGCCAGATCCCCTACTTCCAGTTGTCCTGGACCCTCTCTGTGTGGCTTGTCCGTAACCAGAGTGGGCATGTCCAGTAACATCTCCTGTCTGTCCATGAGTAGTTCCGTGTCTTCCCTGAGCTGTGGATCCTGACTCTCCATGTTGAGATCCAGCTTGGCCATGAGTGTGTCCTGAATGTGTGTGTGAGATCCCTGAGTGCACCTCACTGTCAGTGGACTCACTGTGGCCAGATCCTTTTCTTCTAGTTGTCCAGGACCCTGTCTGTGTGGACTGTCCATGACCAGTCTGGCCATGTGTAGTGCTATCTCCTGTCTGTTCTTGAGTAGTTCCATGTCTCCTATGAACTATCGATCCTGACTCTTCATTTTGAGATCCGGCTTGACTGTGACCATGTCCTGAATGTGTGTGTGAGACCCCTGAGCGAACTTCACTGTCACTGGACTCACTGTAACCAGATCCTCTTATTCCTGCTGTGCTTGACCCTGTCTGTGTTTCTTGTCCTTGACCAGACTGGTCATATCTAGTGGGATCTCTGGTCTGTCCATGAGTAGTTCTCTGTCTTCGGTGAACTGTGGATCCCGACTCTGGGTGGTGAGATCCAACTTGTGTGTGAGTGTGTTCTGCATGTCTTTGTGAGACCCTTGAATGCACGTCACTGTCATTGTTCTCACTCTGGCTTGATCTTCGTCTTCTAGTTGTCCTGGACCCTATGTGTGTGGATTGTCCATGACCATATTGGCCATGTCTAGTGGTATCTACTGTCTGACCATGAGTAGTTTCCTGTCTTCTGTGAACTGTGGATCCTGACTCTCCTTGTTGAGATACACTCTGGCCCAAGCCAGTTGATTGACCTGAGCCTGAACCATATTGGCCAAATCTAGTAGACTGACCTGAACCAGATATATGTTGTCCAGAACTAGAGAAACGGCCTGAACCAGACTCATGCCATCCAAAACCTGTGGTTGCATCTGAGCCTGACCCATATTGGCCATAGCCAGATGATTGACTTGAGGCAGTACCATGTTGACCATAGCTAGACTGACCTGATCTGTACTCATGCTGTCCAAAGCCAGAGGTTTGTCCTGTGCCTGACCCATGTTGTCCAAAGCCAGAGGACTGACCTGAGCCTGATCCATATTGGCCAAAGCTGGAGGATTGACCTGAGCCTGTCCTGTGTTGTCCAAATCCAGATGTCTGTCCTGAACTTGAACCATGTTGACCATAGCCAAATGACTGACTTGAGGCAGTACAATTTTGACCATGTCTAGACTGACTTGATCTAGACTCATGCTGTCCAAAGCCAGAGGATTGTCCTGAGCCAGACCCATGTTGTCCGAAGCCAGAGGACTGACCTGAGCCTGATCCATATTGGCCAAGGCCAGATGTCTGTCCTGAACTTGACCCATGTTGACCATAGCCAGATGATTGACTTGAGCCAGTACCATGTTGACCATAGCTAGACTGACCTGATCTAGACTCATGCTGTCCAAAGCCAGAAGATTGTCCTGAGCCTGACCCATGTTGTCCAAAGGCAGAAGACTGACCTGATCCTGAGCCATGTTGGCCAAAGCCAGAGTATTGACCTGAGCCTGACTCATGTTGTCCAAAGCCAGATGTCTGTCCTGAACTCGACCCATGTTGACCATAGCCAGATGATTGACTTGAGCCAGTACCATGTTGACCATAGCTAGACTGACTTGATCTAGGCTCATGCTGTCCAAAGCCAGAAGATTGTCCTGAGCCTGACCCATGTTGTCCAAAGGCAGAGGACTGACCTGAGCCTGATCCATGTTGGCCAAAGCCAGAGTATTGACCTGAGCCTGACTCATGTTGTCCAAAGCCAGATGTGTGTCCTGAACTCGACCCATGTTGACCATAGCCAGATGATTGACTTGAGCCAGTACCATGTTGACCATAGCTAGAATGACCTGATCTAGACTCACGTTGCCCAAAACTAGAGGATTGTCCTGAGCCAGACCCATGTTGTCCAAAGCCAGTTGTCTGTCTAGACCCATGTTGGCCATAGCCAGATGATTGACTTGAGCCAGAACCATGTTGGCCACAACTAGACTGACCTGATGTAGACTCATGCTGTCCAAAGCCAGATGATTGTCCTAAGCCAGACCCATGCTGTCCATAGCCAGAGGACTGATGTGAGCCTGATCCATGTTGGCCATAGCCGGACAATTGACCTGAACCTGACCCACATTGTCCAAAGCCAGAGGACAGACCTGAGCCAGACCCATGTTGTCCAAAGCCAGATGTCTGACCTGAGCTATACCCATGCTGGTCATAGCCAGAGGATTGACTTGACCTAGACCCATGCTGGCCACAAGTTTGACCTGAGCCAGATACATGTTGTTCAAAGCCAGATGATTGACTCAAGCCTGTTCCATGTTGTTCACAGCTAGTAGACTGATCTGAACCAGACCCATGTTGACCACATTTGGAAAATTCATTTGAACTAGAAGAGTTTGAAAAGTGGCCACAGGAACCATATTCATGTTGACCATTACTACAAGACTGACTACCTCCAGACCCGTATTGTCCACAAGAGGATTGACTTGTGCCTGTTCTCTGTTGTCCTCCACAGTTCTGTGGTTGACCATGTTCTCTAGCCCCATAACCTCTCTGACTGTAGGACTGGCCACAGGAGTTAGACTCAGGTTGACCACATCCAGAGGGCTGACCTCCTGAGACACAGCCATGGCCTTGTCCTCCATTAATTTCTGACTGACAGCCTGACTGAGTACAGCTAGATTGGTATCCTTGCCCTCCAAATCTATGTGACTGACAAGAACTAGAAGCAGTTTGTGGCCTTCCACACCCACCCAAATTGCTATAACCATGTGCATGACTTCGCCTCCCACTACCTCCTGAACCTGAACAGTTAGACTCAAGCTTTTGTCCTCTACTTCTTGACTGAGTAGAGTTTGATTCATGCTGACTAGTCTCTAGTCCACGTGACAGACCACCATGACCTTTTCTTCCCCAACTCTTTGATCCACATCCAGATTCATATTCTTCCCCAGATTCCCTAGAAGGGCTAACATGTGACTTGTTTATTCTTTCTCCCAGTTCTCCAGAGCTGGAACTGTGTCTCTCTTTGCCACTACTCCATGAGTGACCAGAGCTGGACCTATGGTGTCTTTTCTCAGATCTCTCTTGGTTCCCAGAGCTGGATAAATTACCTTGTCTTCCTAGCCTCCTGGAGTTGGACCCATGTCTACGTTTCACGGTTCCCCTCGAGCCCCCGGAACTATATCCATGCTCCGCTCCCTCACTCCAACTTGAATGTCTGTAACCTGATTTACGTCCTGGTGCATCCTCTTCATCCTCTTGTGTTTCACTCTCTTCCTCTTGGTGTTGGTGACCATGCCTACGCTTCTTTGACCCTGAAGCTTTGCAGTATTCTTTGCTGAGAACCTTGTTGCAGGCCAGAGCCAGCTTGAATACCATCAAAAGAAACTCAGTAAAGTCCAATCTTCTGTCATGGTCTCGATCCAGCATGTGCATGATGACATCCACTGTGTCTGGATCATCTGGGTTCTGTATGGGAATGACACACCAAGGGAGACCTGGTCAGCCTAGCCGGCACACTCAACCAACACATTCAAATAGTGCTATGAAATTGTGGATGTTTGACATTATGTAGTTTTAGTCCAATAGAGGATTACTTTAGGTTAATAGAACCCAGTAAATGTGAAGCATTAATAGAAAATAAAGACTACTGGGATCCTCAGAAGACATTTGAAGGATTTAAGCTAGAGGATTAAGTGCTTAGGTAAGGCCTACAGGAAGGAGTGGAATAAACCAAGTTCGGTAACTGGTACTTCTACGTTTTACATAAATTTTAACTATTACATGTTAATATAGTCCATGTTAGAATTTACCATCTATTATTTTTAAGTTACTAACTGAGTCATTCCTAAGTAGATGGAATAAAATGCATATATTTTATTGTTGATTCTTAATCATGGCTATTTGGTCCATTCCTCTTGTAGATGATTTCTCTTTCTGTACTTTTTTCCACTTGATAGGATAATTTGCTAATTCACTTCCTAGAACAAACTTATTTTCTGCTTTTTCTGAGGAAAAGCCTGGATGTATGAGAAAGTCTGAGAGTCTATAAGATGGAAGTGCATAGGAAAAGTGAAGATGAAGCATTCTTTTTTTTTTTTTAAAAAAGATGCTGCTTTAACAGACTTTCTGGTATCCCCAAAATACTGCTTATAGAGTTCGCTTAGAGTCCACTGGGGCTGTGCACTTTTTAGCTGACCTGGGTCATATAACAGAGCATGTACAGGACTCTGGCAGCCTTCAGTTCTGGCACATGGTTCTCACCTTCAGAATTGGACGAAACTCTTTCTCCAGAAGTTCCTTTAGTTCATCCTTGCTCAGTGTGCCACATTCTTCATCTTGCTTGGTGTATTTGTAGAAAACATCAATGACAGTGACAACACTTCTCAAGAGGTCAGTCATCTTTTTACAAGATTAAGTGAACCTGGACACAGAAAAACAAAGAACCCTATTATTCATATTCTCCCCTTTTAACTTATTAGCAGTTTTCATTTTAATAATAACCATCATGATTTTTTTAACCTCTTGTTTCTTTTAAATGTCAAAAAGTAAGGATGGGTCAAGGATGATCTTTACTGTTCAACACAATGAAAATTAACTTTGTTAACTTTGAGTTACTTTTCTAAGATCAAGTCCTGGCATGTACTGGGTCAAATGAGAGTAGATCTTAGGTCTCTATATTTCTTGTCATGGGAAAGTATAGTCTCTACATAGTATCTCTACACTTTGAGTGTGTTGGTGTTCTGGGTGTTGTTTCTAGAACAACTAGCTTCCAAAGTTTCTAGAACAAGCCAGACACCATTTACTCAATCCCTCTTTCTAGTTTCACTACTATTCTTGAGTCAAAAGTGACATAACTTCTACCATGCACATCTATTTATCCTCTGGGACCAGAAACTAAACTGGACCCTTAAGTCCTTAGCAAATTAAAAATGGGCAAAGGGGCTCAAAATATCTTGGTATTTCAGAGGCATAAGATAGCCCTAGGATATCCATAAGATAGTCCTAAGATAGCAGAGCTTAGGAACTCTCTGAATATCAAGAACTTGACCAAATGCTGTTTTCTTTCATTAATCAAGAAGAGGAGCTCAGCAATGCAGGCAGCAGTTTTAGTGGATTATTAGATCTTGGAGCTCTGGGAACCAACACTGAACAAGGGAGAGCCTCTGCAACAGTCCCAGCTGCTTCCTAGTTTGAGCTGAATGGCCCAGAAAAAAATGGCCTGGAAAAAACTGGGAACAGTGTGGAACGGCCTAGAAGAAGGCAACCTTCTACTTGCATTATTCTTCCCCCATAAAAATGAATTTATTTAAAAAAACCCAGAATAAACCAAAATAACTGAACAACCAAACAGAAAGAAAAGAAAATGAAGGAAGAAACAAAAAAGATAATAAATGCAAAATATATATAAACTCTGCCTTAGCTCATATCCCTAGATTTCTATTACAGACAACATGAAATATTCATAAATGTAGCTGGATGAATTTTTTTCTCACCTGGTTCACCAAAGGAACAAGTAGGATAAAGCTGATGCAGCTTGCAGGGTGATGATGGATTGGGGTAATGATCCTTATATAGCTACCCTTGACTGTGATGATAATTTTCCATCAAACGTAACTCCACCTCTAACATTTCCTGCCTCCTCTTCACATTGTCATCTATAGATGATTGCAGAAAGGCTGGTACCAGCTCCACCTTCCAGTATGAGGACATGGTTGCAAGATACTTTTTTTTTCAGGGTCATTCTCATGTGAAAAGCACAGACTTTGTTTTAGAGGACTCGTGTTATGCATTTCTTTTATCAAGTACCCACAGAAAGTAGCAGAGTATAAGATATGTGGAAGGTGCGCAATAAATGCTTATTCAATTGAAAGTGAACCTGAGCCACTAGGTTCACCTAACTCATGTCGTTTTGTAATAATAAAAACTTGACATTTATTGAGAATTTGCTATGTGCTAGATAGTGTGCTGAATACTTTAAACATATTATCTCAATCTTTTAAAAAAATCTATACTTTTAATTATGGGTACATAGTTATATATAATTGTGGGGTACATGTGATGTTTGGATATGGGCATACCGTGTGTAATGATCAAATTAGAATAGAGGAATTGGGGTATCCAGCACCTCAAGCGTTTGTCATTTCTTTGTGTTAGGAACATTCTAATTCCACTATTTTAGTTATTTCAAAATATACAATAAGTCATTGTTAACTTAGTTACCCTATAGTTAACTAACAGTAGATTGTACCCCCTCATTTAGTCTTCACATCCTTCATGTGAGATATGTATTTATTATCCCACTTTTCAGAGACAGGTTCTGAAAGCATAAGGGTCTTCTCCAAGGTCATAGCTAGTAGGCAGAGAAACCAGGATTTGAACCTGTATCTACCTGATTGCAATGCCATTGCTCTTTACCATTATATTAGCTTACCTCTGTGTATTTATCACATATGACCGTTATGCAAAAATTCTGCACAATTTTAGGAGTGTTAACACCCAATCCACAAATAATGTGAAACACAAACACAAATAATGTAAAAGGGGTAACATACAGAGTGCTGTCAGGAAGAGAGGAAACATTCTCTGGCCTTATGAAGACTTATTTCTAGGCTAGAAAAATATAATTGGTTATATATAGAAACAATGTTTTTGGAAATGTTCAGGGTGAATTTAGAGTGGGATTTCTTCCAGCACTCTGCTATCCACTGGTAGTCTGGCATCTTTGAGCCTGGATCTTTGGGAAAATGTCCACTTATATACAGAAAGTATATCAAATATACTCTAGGGTGATGAAAATAATCAGAGAGCTGTAAGTACTCAGCATGGAGAGCCTATTCTTCTGTACTTTGCTACCAGGTGATAATGGTGATGATGAGGAGGAGGATAGCAGCTACCGGTAAGTGCTCACTGCTTCCTATCTTCCATACATGGTAGGTTTACATACTTATCTATCTATTCCTCACAATAACCCATTTTATAGACGAGGAAATGAAAGCATAGAGAAATGTAAGCATTTGTTACGAATCAAAGCTAGTTAGTAGCAGCACTAGAACAGAGATCCACGCTATCTGATGCTAAAGCCTAGCACTTAACCACATATATTCTACATATGTGGAGTCAGTAAACCCCTATCTGGGCATTCCTTTGGGGAAGTCATTATATCTTATTCATTCCACCATCTGGGCAGCACCTAGAGCTTGGTAAACACTAAGAATGAGTGTCTGTTCATAAAATGTTGACGAAAATGCCCCTGAGATATATCAATTGCTCACATAGCCAAGGAATCCTAGACCAAAACCACACAGAAAGTTATGTTTGCTGTTGGATAGTGTGGTCATTTTCAATAATATGCATCTTTTAGAAGCACATTTTTGTTAACATGACTGCTGTGTCAGAAAGACTTTCAGGTCCCAGCCTCTACATGAGACAATTTTAGAGCCACTTTTGCACTGTCACTCCAGTATATAGTTTGGAACTCTGAAACTCCTCCATAGTTTGCCCACTGTCAGAACTCTATTATTCATTCTTTTGTATTCTTTGCATTTAGGTCTCTCTTCCTCTTCTCACTTGCTTAGCATAACGGATAAAATTATAGTCAGAAAGACCTAATTTATAGTCTCAGCTTTGCCTCTTACTGTGTTTCTTGTACAAGAATCTAATCTTCTCAGCCTCAGTCTCCCAAATTATAGAATGGAACAATAACACCTACCTAACAGGTGGCAATTACTTAACACGTGCAATTGCTTAGTAGCTGCCTGGCGTATAATGCATTCTTAGTACACTATATAATTATTACAAACTTATTTTGCTAAATATTTTATATAATCTATCACAGCATCTTACACAAAGAAAGTACTTGATAATATTTGGTAAAAATGAGTTAGAAGCCACTAGTAGTCTTTTAAAGGCAGAAATACTACATCTCTATCAAAAGCATTGCCTGGAATTTAAGTCATGGTTTTGAAAAAAAGCACCTATTTTTGGGATATAATTCATGTATCATAAATGTCAACCTTTTTAACCTCTTTTCTATTTGCCCCAGAGTACTGTGCTGGCAGTGAGCTGCACTTTTTTTTTCCAATTGAGAAATAGGTTAAAGTATACTCTGTATATGTGTGTGTGTGTGTGTGTGTGTGTGTGTGTGTGTGTGTGTGTGTACAGAGTATATGCAAGTGAGTTATGGTTTTTATGATGTCTGTGTCTTTCAGTGAGTTTCCTCACTTCTCAATTCCTTAGTTTTCCCTCTGTAATGATCATAGGTGTTATTAGTGTCTGGGTCCCAGTGGACACATAGCAGGTTATTGGAGCTGCAATTTTGGAGAACGATTATTGTCTCCATTTCACAAAAGCCTACACTCTATTTAGAAAGAAATCCAAGTGCTGGTTTTAAATATTGAGTTGATACCTGCAGAAACTTTTGCCCTCCTGGGTTCTGAAAGATTGTTTAGTTCAATGAAGCAGAGGCCTGAAGTCCAGAGGTAGGGTACAGCTTCAGTGACACCATTTTTCTCTTGCTCATTCCATATCTACATTGTTCAGGCTCTAGGCAATACCAGATTCTTTGATTTGAGGCCTTTCGGTGAAGCTCATGCACTGTTGGCCACCGGATTCTTGAAAAGGAAGCTATACCTTAGAATATTAAAAGTAACTTTAATTGGACCTGTGAACGTTTTAGATTTTGGCTTTTCCACTGCATGCCAGATGAACTTTGTTTCTACATCTCATCTTGTTTTTTTTTTTTTGAGACAGCACCTCACTTTGTCACTTAGGCTGGAGTGCAGTGGTGTGATCATGCTTCACCACAGCTTCAATTTCCCACACTCAAGCGATCCTTCTGCCTCAGCCTTTCAAGTAACTAGGACTATAGATATGTGCCACTATGCGTGCTATTTTTTCTTTTTTTTTGAGACGGAGTTTCGCTCTTGTTACCCAGGCTGGAGTGCAATGGCGCGATCTCGGCTCACCGCAACCTCCGCCTCCTGGGTTCAGGCAATTCTCTTGCCTCAGCCTCCCGAGTAGCTGGGATTACAGGCATGTGCCACCATGCCCAGCTAATTTTTTGTATTTTTAGTGGAGACGGGGTTTCACCAAGTTGACCAGGATGGTCTCGATCTCTTGACCTCGTGATCCACCTGCCTCGGCCTCCCAAAGTGCTGGGATTACAGGCTTGAGCCACCACGCCCGGCCGCTATCTTTTTTTTTAATCTTATTTAAGGTGGTGAAAGCTCTGCAAGTGAGAATAGTCTATTTTGCCTCCTGTCATGTTCAAATTAAGAACTTTCCTTAGGATCTGAGTGGGTCTTTGTCTATCAAAAGAACCAAATATTTTCTCTATGCTATAACTATTTGGAACTCCTATTTTGGGGGTTTTCAATGAACTCAACTTAGAGCTGATACCTGAGAATCGATCCAGGGACACTGATATGCATTGCATGCCTGTTTTCTGTAAAAGCAGTTTAGGGAGATGTTCTTGGCTTGTAGTATGATGTAGTAGAAAGAACATTGACTTTGCAGTAAGACACATACATCAAAGTGTATTATAGTTCCAACATAGACTACCTGTAATATCTCGGGAACATTTCTAAGTCTGTCTCTGTTTTCACACCTGTTAAATAGGGACAATTACAGACATCTTAGAATTTGACTTAAAAAGTCAAAAATCTGATTTTTAAAACCATTAATGTGCATTTAGACCTAAGTTTGTAAGTCAAGAGAATGATAAGGTTAAAAAAAAATGGGAGTTCATTGTTGAGTATGAAGTTAAAGTAACCAGACTTCCTTTGGTCCAGTGGCACTCAGCAATTTACTTCAGCAGGCATTTTTGTTTATTTGTTTTTATGAGGACATTCTATGATCTCATGACCCTTCACCTTGTAGGAATGTGCTTCCAGTGGTGAGGCAGTCTAAGAATGTGTGAAGCAGTATAATAAAGCCAGATCAGGATTGAAGCTTGGCCTGGGATTTGAGCGTCAGGAAAACTGTTGAAGGTTTATGTATACATAACCAACACACACACACACACACACACACACACACACACACACACACACACACTTCCATACTCCCACAACAATGTATAGTAATGTAATTAATATACAATGCAATGTAAATACATTGTTGAAGGTCTATAACACGGAATGCCTAGTGCTAAGTACAGTGTCCTCAATGAAATTATATTGGTTTGAAATTGTGTGTGAGTTTGGGATTATTTGTCACTACCCTTAAATGATCTTGACACCTATTTCAACAGGTATAGAGGATTTGTCATTTGATTTTGACCAGGGTATATTGTGCACAGATATTGTGAATATACATCTGTCTGTCCTTAAATTACTGTAAATTTTGTCTGGAATAGATTTGCTCCACAATACTGAGTAGGGCTGATATTTCATGCATCATGGATGAGGAAAGAATTGGCAAAGACTGTATCTTGGGCTGCCTCACATATCTTTGAACAGGATAAGGGAAAAATAAATATAAGACCTATGAGTTATGGCATCAGGCTTGAACATTAATTTATGATTTAAGACAACAATATTATTGATTATTGCAATTATCTATGTTAATTTAATTTATTTTTCTTTTAAAAAATTAATTATGTTTACATTACCTATTGTAAATCAAGTCACTTCTCCCATGCGCTTATTTCTTGACTCTGGAACTAATTATTCTTCAGTGCCCAGATTTCCTGGGACTGTTCATTTTAAGTAACTTCTGAACATTGGACTCTGAGAGGAAGGGCAGTATAGTGAGATCTGTGGAAAACCACATCTGCAAACGTCTAATATTTTTCTTCAGGATTAGGTTTTCTTCCTTAGAGACTCTTGTCTTGAAAAAATGATACTAGATCACCAGCTTAGCAAGATAATTACAAAAGGCAGATAGAGTAATTACTTTGCATAGCTATTATGGTGACTAAGATCTCAGGGAATGACTGTTCTGTAATCCACTTGCCCCATTCAATACCCCGAGTTTTACACAAGCCAAGGGCACTTAGAGTAGAGAGGCTCCAGGGCCTTGGCCTAGGGAAACCAATACTTAACTTTTAAGTGGTCACTGATGACATCCCACTCATGTCTGAGGTGGGTATGGTTTGAAAGGCAGGTGTCCTCATGGAGAGCAAGGATTGGGACCTTTGCTCCAAGAAGAGGAGCTATTAGCCTAGACTTTTCTAATAGGATCTTTCTCACACGTTTCCTAGGTCTTGTCCACAGAGAAGAAATCAGGGAACACATAGGGTAGGACTCTTAAAGGAGTATGTTTCTTGGATTTTTCCTAAAAACTAAAACAAACAAACAAAAATCCATAGCAAAGCAGTTTAGCCCAGTGACTAAGAGCATAGACCTTGGAATCTGACAGATCTGGGTTGGAATTCTGCTTCAGCCATTTACTAATTATGTAACTTCACATCTCTGTGAATGTGGTAAATTCTCTTTGCAGGGTTGTTACAAAGCTTAAAAGAGTTAAATCAAGTGCCTGGAAAAGAACAGTCATTCAATAAATGGTAGAAATAGTTTTTAACACAAATTTTTAAAAAGTACAATTTTTTGCATTTGTTAGAAAGACTATATTTTCTGTTTAGTGAATGACATCACCATCATAAAAATCACTGTTATAAGTTTTGTTTTGAGAACTAAAATCCCAATCACATTGTGTTGGGATTAATCAATATCTCTGGCCATCAAATACTGTATAAAAGTGGCCTGTGATTGGTCTGCTTGGAAGTGGATCTTGGTTCTGGCTCAGTTGGCTGGTAGGCCACACTGATTCAACATGATTACAGTGCCAATAATCTTGATTTTGTTTATGATGATAATGATGATGCAAACTCTGTATATGATGAAGATAGACTCCTCAGATAACACCCATTTATTTAGGGCAGCAGGTCAAAGGATAGGCCCTGGATTTGCCTGTAGGATACATAGATTCTCTCCTTCTTTCTACTCCATTTAGTCTATGACTGATTCTCTGGGAGAAGGGGATTTATAGTGTATTTATCCAACTTCTACAATCAATAATCTTATTTGCTTTGGCTGCACTCTAGCCCTTGTAAGCCTCTTCTTGGTCATCTGTGGTTCTTAGTCACCTCATCCTCACTAGGAAGACTTACTTGTCTCAGGTCTTAAATCTATGGAATCTTTTGGAGTTTTATAGATAGAAGAAATTTTCTGTTCCTTCTCTTTTATAAGGAGCCAGATTCCCGGTAGTTTCTTTTCTTTTCTTTTTTTTAAATTTTTATTGCATTTTAGGTTTTGGGGTACATGTGCAGAACATGCAAGATAGTTGCATAGGTACACACATGGCAGTGTGTTTTGCTGCCTTCTGCCCCTTCACCCATATTTGGCAGTTCTCCCCAGTAGTTTCTAATGAATTATAGATTTCCTGACCTCTCTAATTCCTGGTTCCTGCCCTCGCATCCTATAGAATTCTGATAGGAAGAAATGAATGGTTCAGCTTGGTCTAAGTAGCAGGAAGACATTTGTTGACTGAAGGTCTCATGTGAGTGTATGTTCTGCAGTTTTAAAGGCTTCATCTGCCTAAATGTAAAGCTGACATATTAATTTTAGCTGCTTCTCTCTCCAGCAAGTTTCTCAAGGTTGCCAGGAGCTGCAGTTCAGTGGAAGCAAAGCCCAACCAAATTAAGTCTTTGTGTAAAGCCAGAGGCAAGTTGAGGCAGGTACAGATCAGCCAAGTTGAGAACTTGCTTCTTGTAGGACTTGTTCCCTCACCTATTAGTTCCACAGCTCAGCAATCTGGAGTCTAGGCTGAGCTGTTTGTCAAATAGGGTTGTGAGTCATAAGGCAGGCTGTATCTCTATTTTGAGAATGATAGGTAAGAGAAGGCCCTTCAGATGTTAATTTAAATATAAAGTATGTGGCTTCTATCCTAAGAAACACAGAGATTGGCTCTTTGATCCACATCTCCACCAAACCCACTTTTCACCTTGAAAAGAGAGTCTCATATGCTTTAATTCTTACACCCAGTAAATTTTCACAGGAGCTAATATGTGTTGGGGCATTGGGAAAGGAATAGAAGAAAAAGCATTAAATATACAAGTGCTCATTCTGTAAAAACACTAATAGGACAGCTCACCCCCAGACCTTTTTGCCAAGGACAAAAGATAAATAGTATGGTATAATGCAAAGGATACTAGATCATTCTTAACTTCTTTTTTCCCTCTCATCCCCCCAGGTAAACTGTTAGTAAATCCTACTAATTTTGTCTTCAGATTATAATCAGAATCTGCATACTTTACCATGTCAAACTGCCATCATTTGTTGCTGGTGGTACTACCCCCCTGACTGACACAACTGGTTCTACTCTTAATACTCTACAGCAGGGGTATCTAATCTTTTGGCTTCGCTGGGCCACATTTGAAGAAGAACTGTCTTGGGCTCCATATAAAATACACTAACCCTAAAGAGAGCTGATGATCTATTAAAAAATCCCCCCCCCAAAAAAATGTCATATTGTTTTAAGAAAGTTTACGAATTTGTATTGGGCTGCATTCAAAGCCATCCTGAGCCGTGTGTGGCCTGTGGCCACAGGTTGGATAAGCTTGTTCTATGGTCTATTGTCCACTCAGTAGATAGAGTGAACATTTTAAAACAGAAGTCTGAGCATGTCACTCCTCTGCTTAACACCCCGTAGTGGCTCCCATCTTGCTCAGAGTAAGCCACAGGCCAGAGAGGGAATAAATGATCTCTGACCTCATCTCTTGCTATTCCTCTCACTCTCTCTGCTCTAGCCACACTGGCCTCCTTGATGTTCCACAAACTTGCCAGGTACATACCCATCTCAGAGTTTCCTCTCTCTGGAGTGCTGTGTCCCAGATATTGCTCCCTTATCTCTTTTAGGTCTATACTCAGTTATTGCCTTCATGATTCTCTGGCCATGATGGAATAATGTGAATTGGATTTACCCTCCCATTTTGTCACCTAAAATTAAAAAAACTTTTTCACCCACTGCACCATAGAAAAGATAAATGAAGGAAGCATTACAATTTCTCCACTTAAAGGCTGGAGAAAGTTTCCAGGTCACAGCACAGTAGAGGGAACCCAGGCAAGGTCACCTTAGCAAGAGGACATTACAATTCTAAGAAAAACTGATAGAATTGCAAGAAGAAATAGTCAATTATCATCAGAGATTTCAAAACCCATATCTGAGTAATTAATAAACAGAGACAGAAAATCAGTAATTTTATAGAAGCTTGAAGAACACTATCAACTAATTTGACTTAATTGGTATTTATAGAACACTCAATGACAGTGGAATACACTTCCCTTCAAGTGTACATGGAACATTTATCAAGATAGAAAAATTCTGAACCATAAAACAAGTCTCAATAAATGAAAATTATTCAAATCCTACAAAGTGTGTTTCTCTGATCACAATGAAATTACATTAAAAACAATGGAAGGGAATGTGGAAACTCAAATATTTGGAAACCAAAACACACCTTAAAATAAAATATAGGTCAAAGAAAAAATAGAAGAGGAAATTAGAAAGTATTCTGACTGAATAGAAATGAAAAAAATGAATAATATATCAATATGTGTGAGTTTCAGCTAAAGCAGTACTTAAATTTATAGCACTAAAATGTCTATATTAGAAGAAAAGTCTTAAGTCAATGACCTAAGCTCCTGTCATCAAAGCTAGAAATAAATAAGAGCAAATTTCACCAAAAATCAGAAGAAAAGAAATAATAAAGATACAAGAATAAATCAGTGAAATAGGAAACAGAAAAATAATAGAAAATCGATTAAGGCAGAATGTGGTTCTTGGAGAAGATCCATAAAATTGTAAAACATTTAGGTAGAGAGAAAGATAATACAAATTTCCGTATCAGGAATGAGAGAGAAAAAAATCAGTCTGCAGACCTTGAAAGGATAGTGAGGGAATATTGTGAATAACTGCAGGCCAATAATTTCAACAATTTAGATGAAATGAACAACGTCCATGAAAGATCTCAACTAGTAAAGCTTACTGAAAAAGTAACTGCTGACCTGAATAGCTTATATCTAACAAATAAATTAAATATGTAATTAGAAACCTTGCCACAAAGAAAATTCTAGGCCCAGATGGCTTCACTGGTGAATTTTACTAAACATTTAAGGAAGAAATGATACCAATTGTACAGAAACTCTTGCAGAAAACTGAAGAGGAGGGAATACTTCCCAACTCATTCTATGAAATCAACATTACCCTGATACTAAAGCCAGACAAAGAGATTATAAGAAAACTATAGACCAATAATCCTTGTGAAAACAATACCAAAATCCTTTAAAAATTTTTTAGCAAACCACATTTAACCATGTATGGAAAGTATATGTTAGACAAACGGGGTCTATCCTGGGAGTGCAAGGTTGGTTTGACATTAAAAAATCAGTCATCATATAACACTAAAGAAGACAACTCTTTGCTATTGTAAACAGTGCTGCAATGAACATTCGTGTGCATGTGTCCTTATAGTAGAACGATTTATAGTCCTTTGGATATATACCCAGTAATGGGATTGCTGGGTCAAATGGAATTTCTATTTCTAGGTCCTTGAGGAAT
>CM052667.1:37862024-37879556 GCA_028533165.1 Leontopithecus rosalia | reverse complement strand
TTCCCCATTTCTTGTTTTTGTCAGGTTTATCAAAGATTGTATGGTTGTAGATATGTTGTGTTGCCTCTGATGCCTCTGTTCTATTCCATTGGTCTATATCTCTGTTTTGATACCAGTACCATGCTGTTTTGATTACTGTAGCCTTGTAGTATAGTTTGAAGTCCGGTAGTGTGATACCTGGAACCAACCCAAATGCCCATCGATGATAGACTGGACTGGGAAAATATGGCACATATACACCATGGAATATTATGCAGCAATCAAAAATGATGAGTTCGTGTCCTTTGTAGGGACATGGATGAATCTGGAAACATCATTCTCAGCAAATTGACACAAGAACAGAAAATGAAACACCGTGTATTCTCACTCATAGGTGGGTGATGAACAGTGAGAACACATGGACACAGGGAAGGGAGCACTACACACTGAGGTCTATTGGGGGGAAATAGGGGAGGGACAGTGGGGAAGGAGTGGGGGAGGGATAGCATGGGGAGAAATGCCAAATGTGGGTGAAGGGGCAGAAGGCAGCAAAACACACTGCCACATGTGTACCTATGCAACTATCTTACATGTTCTGCACATGTACCCCAAAACCTAAAACGCAATAAATAAATAAACAAATAAAAAGAAGACAACTCTATTGTCATCTGGATAGATGCATAAAAGGCATTTGATAAATTCAACATCCATTTGTGATGTAAAAAATCTCTTAGCTAAATATAAATTAAAGAGAACTTTCTCAACCTGATAATGGGCATTGACAAAATTCCTCCCGCTATTGTCTTAGCTAATGTTGAAAGCTGAATGGTTTACCTCTAAGATTAAGAGCATGGACCAGGTGCAATGCCTTACACCTGTAGCCAGCACTTTGGGGGACTGAGGCAGGAGGATCACTTGAGGTCAGGAGTTTGAGACCAGCCTGGGTAACACAGTGAAATGCTGTCTCTACAAAACATGAATAGATTAGCCCAAGTGTGGTGACATGTCCCTGTAGCTACTTAGGAGGCTGATGTGGATCACTTGAGCCCCAGAGGGACCAAGGTTACAGTAAGCCATGGTTGCACCACTGCACTCTAGCCTGGGCTACAGAGTGAGACCCTGTCTCAAAAAAAAAAAAAAAATTGGGAACATGAATTTCACTGCTCATACTCTCATATTCAGCATCATAATGGAGATCCTAGCCAGGGCAATGAGACAAGGGATTAGGAAGGAAGAGGTAAACTCTCTTTATTTGCAGGTAACATGTTTGTCAATGTAGAAAATAACAAGGAGAATACTTGAGCCTGGGAGGCGAAGGTTGCATTGAGCTGAGATCGCACAACTGCACTCCAGCACGGGTGGCAGAGTGAGACTCCATCTCATAAATAAATAAATAAATAAATGAAATAAACACATACAAAAACCACTAGAAGTAATAAGTTAGTTTATCTAAGTCGCAGTACGTAAGGTTAGCATATAAAAACATTTAAAAATTCCCTTGCACTCCAGCCGGGGTAACAAAAGCGAAATTCCATCTCAAAAAAAAAAAAAAATTCCCATATATGATCAATAAACAATTGGAAATTAAAATTAAAAGTACTATGTAGAATATCATAAAAACCATAAATAGGTATAATTCTTAGAAGCATATACAATATACATGTGCTGAAAACTAGAAAGCACTGATGTAAGAAACTGGATAAATGAAGTCATCCTTGTTCATAGGTGAGAAGACTTATAATTAAGTTGTCAATTTTCCCCCAATTATTAGAAATACAACAACCCCCTAATAAAAATTCTAACAGTCTTTCTCTTTAATGGTCTGTTCTATATAAATGGGCAAACTGATTTTAAGATTTAAAGGGAAAGTCAAAGGAACTGGAATAGCCAAAACAAAATAAAAAAACAGAATTGGAAGAATCACACTGACTGTCTTCAAGACTTAGCATAAAGCTACAGTAATCAAGAAATTATTTTATTAGCAAATTTTAGTCACTTAGAACAATGGAATAAAGTCCAGAAATAGGCCTCTGCTGATACGTTCAGTTAATTTTCAATGGATGTACAAAGCTACCAATTGAGGAAAGATAATCTTTTCAACATATGGAACTGGGACAATTGGATAACCATATGCCAGAAAGAGATAGGGAAAGAGAGAGAGAGAGAAGAGAATAAAAGAGTTTTCTTCCACATTTTGTACCATATACAGAAACTACTTTAAAATGAATCATAGACCTCAATGTCAAACCTCAATGAATAAATTATGATTGGAAGAAAACAGAGGAAAAAATCTTTGTGACCTTGAGTTATACAAGCTTTCTTTTTTCTTTTTTTTTTTTGAGACGGCGTTTCTCTCTTGTTACCCAGGCTGGAGTTCAGTGGCGCGATCTCGGCTCACCGCAACCTCTGCCTCCTGGGTTCAGGCAATTCTCCTGCCTCAGCCTCCTGAGTAGCTGGGATTACAGGCACGCGCCACCATGCCCAGCTAATTTTTTGTGTTTTTAGTAGAAACGGGGTTTCACCATGTTGACCAGGAAGCTTTCTTAGATTGATTTCTTAGATTTGACATTGAAAGTACAATTCATAAAAGAATAAAAATTGATAAATCAAACATAAAAATTGAGAATTTCTTTGAAAGATACTATCATGAGGATGATAAAATAAGCCACAGATTGGGATAACATATTTGCAAATAACATATCTGTTAAAAGGCTTGTATCCAGAATACATTAAGAACTCTCAAAACTAAATGATTAGAAAATAAATGTGGGTGAATGGGAAGAAGGCAGCAAAACACACTGCCACATGTGTACCTATGCAACTATCTTGCATGTTCTGCACATGTACCCCAAAACCTAAAATGCAATTAAAAAAAGAAAATAAACAACCAAATGAATAAATGGGCAAAAAAAATCTGACATTTCACCTAAGAAGATACACTAAGAGGGTGAGTACTTAAAATGTGTGGTCCAGATCCTTAGGCCTTCCAATTTTGGCTTTTACCTTAAGTGAGATGAAGAGTCACTGTCAGGTTTAGTATAGGGGGTGGTCTGATTTCCTTTTCAAAAGTTTTACTCTACCCTTATGTTGAGAATAGATTGAGAAGAATTGCAGGGACCAGGTATGAAGCTATTGCAATAATGCATGCAAGAGATGATTTGTTAATATATAGTTATGATCAAATTTATTCTTATTTGCATAAAGAAAGATAGTAGGAAAAATCTTTTGTTTAAAGCACATGTTCTTAGGCTTTGAAAATATGATCATTCAGCTCCTGGGTGCCATAGCAGCCTGAGGGCCACCCGCCCCTGAAGCGAAGCAGGTTTGAGAAAATATGATCATTTTACCATATCACCTATATATCTAGCATGTAGATATATAATGAGTGCTGAAGCAATGATTATTAGTTGGTAGATTTGAAATCTTGTATTAACGGGATTAAAAGTTGTACAAGCCTTCTTAAAGAGTCTAAGATCATCTAGTTTTGCTCTGTGGGCCTGTGGGTAGGGATACACCTGGGACCTTTTCAAGCTGGGAGTTTTGGTTGTGATATGGTCAAGTCATGTGACGTAACTGCCTAGGGCTGCTGTGGCACAAATGCCTTCCCCGTGTTCCAGTGTTGCTACGCTGCATTTTCCTAACACCAGTCATGAACACTTGGCCCAGTACATAGCCAAGAACTGGCTTCCAGTCACTTCTGTAGCTGTGCCATATTATTCCTGGCTGTCAGCACAAACCGTGCCCCTGGCCAGCTCTCTCATCTGCTGGTTAGGATACAACCGGATTGGATTCTCCACTATCAATTTGCTTTTAGTGTCTGGGAAATACTATTTATTAAGGAAATTGAGGGTTATAGGGTGGTAGTGAGGGCTTCACCAGAACTGAGTTTGACTTAGTTAAGCGCACAAGATCTCAAGTGGACTAGATTTGAATTTGATTATCCTTTTTAGTATATAGCTGTGTCTCCTTGGGAAAGTGATTTTGAGTCTCCCTGACCCCAACGTTCCTCAACTATAAAATTGAGGTTTATTCATTCAATTACTCACACAAAATGTATTTATTAAGCATGAGGTAGGCATTGTGCTAGGTGCTGGGAATACTGTGGTGAGCAAGTTAACACAGTCCTTGGTTTAAGAGCATTTATACCTGAAAAGGTATTTTCAGGTTTTTATAAAGGTATTTTATATCCGTTTAGAGTGTCTCGAATGTACGCTGCTGAATTTGCAGTTCTCAGCCAACAGGGATTATTCCTCTGTTAACTTCCATATCAGAAACAGAGTAGGGGGTAGGCCTCTCAATTAGAAAAGGAAAAAGGGAAAAAAACAGTTTAAGGGACAAAAACAGGGAGATCCTGGGGAAAGAACCCCTTGCTTAGTGCAACTGGGTCTGCCTAATCCTCCTATCTTCCCACCATCACCCTCCAGGTGTGGATCGCTTCTTCAGTGCCTGGCTGCTTCAAAGTACAGGCTGACTCTCTTGTTAGCTACCAGTGCAGCTGGTGACTTTAAGTTGAAGCCAATGCTCATTTATCAATCTGAAAACCCTGGGTCTCTTAAGAATTATGCTAACATGTCCGGGCGCGGTGGCTCACGCCTGTAATCCCAGCACTTTGGGAGGCAGAGGTGGGTGGATCACAAGGTCAAGAGATCAAGACCATCCTGGTCGAAATGGTGAAACCCCGTCTCTACTAAAGATACAAAAAATTAGCTGGGCATGGTGGCGCGTGCCTGTAATCCCAGCTACTCGGGAGGCTGAGGCAGGAGAATTGCCTGAACCCAGGAGGCGGAGGTTGCGGTGAGCCGAGATCGCGCCACTGCACTCCAACCTGGGTAACAAGAGAGAAACTCCGTCTCAAAAAAAAAAAATTATGCTAACGTATTAAGAAATACATTTTGGAAGTTTACAGCTGCCATAAATAGTGATTCCTCTGATGGATCTGGGCAAAATAAATTGAAAACATTTTGGAAAGAATTCACCATTCTGGAGGCCATTAAAAACATTCACAATTCATTGGAGGAGGGCAAAATATCAACTTAACAGGAGTTCAGAAGAACTTGATTCCAGCCTTCATACGTGACTTTGAGGGGTTCAAGACTTCAGTGGAAGAAGTCACTGTAGTTGTGACAGGAATAGCAAGAGAACTAGAAGTGGAGCCTCCATATGTGACTAACGTGCTATTAATCTCATAAGAAAATTTGAATGGATGAGATGTTGCTTCTTTTGGATGGACAATAAGGTGGTTTCTTAAGATGGAATCTCCTCCTAGCGAGGATGCTGTGAACATTGTTGAAATGACAACAAAGGATTTACAATATTCCATAAACCTAGTTGATTAAGCAGTGGTGGGATTTGAAAGAATCCACTCCAAGTTTGAAAGCATTTCTACTTTGGGTAAAATGCTATTAAACAACATCACATGCTACAGAGAAATCTTGTGAAAGGGAGAGGCAATCAATGAGGCAAACTTCTGTGTTGTCTTCTTTTATGAAATTGCTGTAGCTACCCCAACCTTCAGGGACCACCCACCTCAATCCATCAGCAGCCATCAACATTGAGGTGATACCCTCCATTGGCAAAATGATGATGACTCACTGAAGGCTTGGACGATTTTTAGCATTCTTTAAGCAATAAAGTATTCTAATTGATACATAATAATTGTACATATTTATGGGATATGAGTGATATTTTGATACAGGCATACTATGTTCAATGATAAATCAAGGCATTTAGGATCCCTGTCACCTCAAACATTTATCATTTCCTTGTGTTTGGAATATTTCAAATCTTTTCTAGCTATTTTGAAATATACAATACATTATTAACTATACTATGCTATCAAACACTAGAACGTATTTCTTTTATCTAACTGCATGTTTGTACCCATTAACCAACCTCTCTTTATCCCCTCTGCCCTTTTCTCAACATTTAGTAACCACTATTCTACTCTCTGCCCCCATGAAGTCAACTTTTAAAACTCACATATATAAACAAGAACATGCAATATTTGTCTTTCTGTGTCTGGCTTATTTTATTTAACATAATGACTTCTAGTTTCATCCCTATTGCTGCAAATTATAGTATTTCATTCCCTTTTTTTTGGTCAAAAGTGTTGCATTATCAATATATACCACATTTTCTTTTTTCATTCATTCGTTGATGTACATTTAGGTTGCTTCCATATCTTGGCTATTGTGAATAGTGTTGCAATCAACACAGGGTTGCAGGTATTCCTTTGTTTGTTTTTTATTTTATTTTATTTTATTTTATTTTATTTTTTTGAGATGGAATTTCGCTCTTGTTACCCAGGCTGGAGTGCAGTGGCGCGATCTCGGCTCACTGCAACCTCCGCCTCCTGGGTTCAGGCAATTCTCCTGCCCCAGCCTCCCGAGTAGCTGGGATTACAGGCACGCGCCACCATGCCCAGCTAATTTTTTGTATCTTTAGTAGAGACGGGGTTTCACCATTTCGACCAGGATGGTCTCGATCTCTTGACCTCGTGATCCACCCACCTCGGCCTCCCAAAGTGCTGGGATTACAGGCGTGAGCCACCGCAGCCTTTGATATATTGATTTATAGTAATGGGATTTCTGGATACTATGGTAATTCTATTTTTAGTTTTTTGAGAAACCTCCATATTGTTTTTCATAATAGCTACACTAATTTGCAACATTGTGTAAGAGATCCCTTTTCCATGCATCCTCACCAGCATTCATTATTTTTTTGTCATTGTAATAATAACAGTTCTAAATGGGGTGAGATGATACCTCACTGTTTGATTTTGACTTGCATTTCCCTAATGATTAGTAATGTTGAACATTTTTTATATGCCTGTTGGTCATTTGTGTGTATTTTTTTTGAGAAATGTCTATTCCAATCTTTTGCCTGCTTTTTAATGGGATTATTATTATTATTTATTTTGCTGTTGAACTGTTTGAGTTTCTTGTATATTCTGCATAGTAGTTTCTTGTTGGATGAATAATTTGCAAACATTTTCGACCCTTTTACAGGTTGTCTTTCACCCTTTTGATTTTTCCCTTGCTGTGCAGGAGCTTTTTAGTTTAATGTAGTCCCATTTGTTTATTTGTTTAGTTAGTTAATTAGTTAGTTAGTTGCCTGTGCTTTTGAAGTCTTCACCACAAAATCTTTTTCTAGACCAATGTCCTGATACATTTTCCTTGTGTATTCTTCTAGTAGTTTTATGGATTTGGGTATTAAATCTAACTCTTTAATCCAGTTTGAGTTGATTTTTGCATCTCAAAATAGGGGCTTGTTTTATTTTTCTGCAAATGGAGATCCAGTTTTCCCAGCACCATTTATTGATGAGGGTGTTTCTTCTCCAGTGAATGTTCTTAGCATCTTTGTAAAAAATCAGTTGGTTGTAAATATATGGATTTATTTCTGGGTTCTCAATTCTGTTCCATTGGTCTATATTGCTGTTTTTATACCAATGCCATGCTGTTTTGGTTTATGGCTTTGTAGTATATTTTGAAGTCAGATCGTGTGATGCCTTGAACTTTGTTCTTTTTGCTAAGTATTACTTTGGATGTTCAATGTCTTCCATATGAATTTTAGGATTGTTTTTTCTGTTTCTGCAAAGAATGTCATTGGTATTTTGATAGGGATTCCATCCAATCTGTAGATTACTTTGGGTAGTATGGTCATTTCAACAATATTAATTCTGATCCATGAGCATGAGATAATTTTCAATTTGTTTGTATTCTCTTTGATTTCTTTCAACGTTTTGTAGTTTATATTATAGAGGTCTTTCACCTCCTTGATTAAATTTAATCCTAGGCATTTTATTTTATTTTATTCTTTGTGGCTGCTGTGAATGGGATTGCTATCTTGATTTTTCAGTTAGTTATTGGCCTATAAAAACATGACTAATTTTTGTATGTTGATTTTGTATCCTGCAACTTTATAGAATTTATTTATTAGATATGCGTTTTTTTGTAGACTCTTTAGGTTTTTCTGTATTTGAGATCATGTCATCTGAAAAGGGGGACAATTTGACTTCCTCTTTTCCAATTATTGTACTTTTTATTTCCTTCTCTTGCCTGATTGATCTAGCTAGTACTTTCGCTATGTTGAGTAAGAGAGATAAAAGTAGGCATCTTGTCTTGTTCCCGTTCTTAAAGGAAAAGCTTTTAGCTTTTAAAAATCAAAAGCTATTAGCTTTTCTTCATTCAGTATTATGTTAGCTGTGGGTTTGTCATAAATGGCCTTTATCTTCTTGAGGTATCTTCCTTCTATGTAATTTTTTTGGAGAATTTTTACCATGAAGGGATGTGGAATTTCATTAAGTACTTTTTATGCATCTATTGAGACAATCATCTGTTTTTTGTCCTCCATTCTGTTGCTATGATGTATTAGATTTTCTGATTTATGTATATCAAACCTTGCATCTCTGGGATAAATCCCACTTAATCATGGTGTATCATCTTCTTGATGTGTTGTTGGATTTGGTTGCTGGTATTTGTTAAGAATTGTTGGGTGTATGTTCCTCAGGGATAATGACCTATAGTTTCATGTTTGTTGTTGTTGTGGTGTCCCTGCCTGCTTCTGGTGTCAGAGTAATGCTGGCCTTGTAGAATGAGTTAGAAAGAATTCCCTCATCTTCAATTTTCTGGAACAGCATGAGACAAATTCGTGTCAATTCTTCTTTATTAACTTGGTCAAATTTACCAGTAAAGCCATTCAGTTCTCAGCTTTTCTCTGTTGAGAAAATTTTTATTTCTGATCACATCTCATTACTTGTTATTGGTTTGTTCAAGCTTTCTGTTTCTTTCTGGTTCAGTCTTGGTATTTTGCATATGTCCAGGAATTCATCCATTTCTTCTATGTTTCTCAACTTTTTAATGTGTAATGGCTCATAATTGTCTCTAATGATCCTTTACATTTTTGTGGTTCTAGTTGTCTTATCTTCTTTTTCATCTCTAATTTTATTTATTCTGGTCTTTTCTTTCTTAATTTAACTAATGGCTTATTGATTTTATCTTTTCAGAAAAACCAGCTTTTTATTTCATTAGTCTTTTGTATTTTTTAATCTTTATTTTATTTAGTTCTGCTCTGATCTTTATTATTTCTTTCTTTCTACTAATTTTGAATTTGGTTTGTTCTTGCTTTTCTAGTCCATTGAGATATATTGTTAAGTTATTTGAAATATTTCCACTTGCTTGATGTAGGTATTTCGCTATGAAATTTCTTCTTAGCACTGCTTTTGCCATATCCCATACATTTTGTATATTTTGGTATGTTGTATTTTCATTTTCATTAGTTTCAAAAAGTATTTCCATTTCTCTATTAACATTTTCACTGACCCAATATTTTTAAATGTTTGTACATTTTTTAGACATAATGCTATTACACACCTAATAGACTATAGTATAGTATAAACAGCTTTTCTTATACACTGAGAAACCAAAAAATTCATGTGACTTGCTTTATCCCAATATTTGCTTTATTCTGGTGGTCTGGGAGCAAACCCACAATAACTCCAAGGTCTGTTTATATTATTATTATTATTCCCAAGATGTATGGACTACTTTAAATGTGCTACTTCTTTAATCCTCATTTTATTATTATTTTAGAGGTGAGTTACCGAGAGGTTAAGCAGTTTTTCCCAAATCCAGCCAGGCAGACTAACTGCTGAATCTACAATCTTGATCACAAGAGTTTGCTACCAGACACGATTCAAAAACCCAGGTTCGGTACAGTCTAAGTAAATTAAGCCCCTACTGTGTGCCCAGAACTAAGTAGGACTTATCTTTTAAGCAAGACAAAGTTGTTGGCTCTTTAAACTCTGTCGCATCCTACCAATGTGCCAAACTGTGTATTTAGCTGGCTTTGGAGCCTGCACTACCTGAGGTATGAAATACCAAGACATCTAGTAAAGAACCTTCTTGCTGTCTAAACAACTCTCTGAGTATGATCGTGGTGAATCGCTACTTAGGAAGGGGTTAGGAGGATCCAGGGTCAGCCCCGTGATATATCCACATCCTGTATTCATTGCTGGACTGCTATTGATAAGTGCTGCCAAGAATGCTGAGGTTCTGTCTGAAATGATAGTATCCGGTTATGCCGGAGGACTGTGGGAATGAAGGAAACCAATAAGAAGCCTGCTCCTAAGAATGAAGGAAGCATTTGTGGGTGATGAAATCCAAGAACCCAAGGCAATAGTGTCTGAGATATTTCCAGATGTTTGCCCAAACAACATTGCCAAGAAAAATAGAGTTGAATACAGGTCAGAATAATTCTATTTTGTTTCTTCTTTGCTTTCAAAGCAGATAAGGACAGCCGCATCAACACTAGGCCTGCCACACCCATCTGGTTTTGGTCAGGAGAAGACAGCCACCATGACTACTAGGGGAATAAGAGATTTCATGTAGAAGTCAGAGACCATGTGAATGTAGGAGGAACTGAGAGAGAGGTTTGCAGGCCTCCAGAATCTCGAGAAAAAGCCACTGTGGAGGATTTTTAGGAGCTACTACTTCTGCCCTCCTTGACCTCCTAAGAATAATAGCATCTTCTTTGCTCCCACCTTCTAAATATTACCCAAATTTTCACCCCACTGGCAAATTCAAATCCAGAACAATATACACAGGGGCTTGGGGAAATGTAGCTCCCAGGCTTAGAAAGGTGTGATGATGGTGACGGCACCAAGTTTGCCACAGACGATACGGCAGATCTGGTATAATATCTATAAACACAAAGATCAAAGTGATGAGAAGAGAAATTTTCCAACTTCTCTCATCAATATATTTTCCTTTTTAACCTGGATTATTACACTCTACTTGCTGTGCAGAGTACCCATGTTGGATCAGTATTACCATCTAACATCCCCCTACTGTCTACACATAGAGGAAATCATTCAACACTAGCTTTTTCACATGTTTTTTCACCCCCAGTAACTGTTCTAAACTGTTATCACTTCCATGAGCTGTAAGTCCAACACCAACCTCATTCTACTTTTAGAGAAAAGTAGATCATTTATTACTTTCTTGTGATATTTTTAGAAACTTTCCTTTTTCTGCATGCCTCCTGACATTGAATGCTGCTCCATTTGCTTCAATGTCCTTTTTCTCTTCTCTTTCTTCTGTTAGACTCAATTAGTTCAGATACTATTAGTTCAAATATTCCTTGTCTCAAAGGAATGTGTACATACCTTCACTGAGAATGTCTCCTGACGTTTTCTTGCTGTGTGAAAAACTGCATCTCTGGTCCATGGCTAATTCTTGGTGTCCTGGGTTCCATATTCTTATGGAACTTGTTTCTTTGACGACAGCTGTGTTCTTGATACTAACTCCGGTATTGACTGCTGTGTTACTGCCTATCCTCTGATTCTTTCATCTTTTTTTAACACTTCAATGTGATATCCTCTTCTTTCCTCTATGCACACTTTAAAGATTGTTTTCCCTTGTGTTCCATCTGAAGTCATTTTCTTTTCTTTTTTATATACTTTTTGTGAAACTTATTCATATCCATGGCTTTGCTGTTAACCCAATTTAATCATAACTGATAAATTTACCTCTTGAACTTCAGACAAGTGCAGTCAACTGTCCATTATCTCCACTTAGATGTTGTATGAGGCAGGCTGAGCAACTGTAACAAACATGCTCTAAAATTAAATAGTGTAAAGAACAATATGCATATTTCTCTATCACATGAACAGCTCAACGTGAGTTTTTGAGATGAGCAGACTGCTCTGATATATGCAGAAACCCAGGTTGAGATAGGCTCTGATGTCCTCAACCTGTGACTGACTAGGTCATTTTGGTCATCAACATTCCGAAAAGTAGAAGGAGGAAGAAGCAGAAATCCAAGGACAGGGATTTCTTCTTAGTCAAGTGAGAAAGAAGTTGCACCATTTACTCTTGGCCACATTCTACCAGCAAGGTCTTAACTACATGGCCACCACCCCGCTGCAAAGAGTGCCTGTGAAATATAGCGCCAAAGGAAGGCTGGGCAGCCACATCCTAGTTACCATTAGGTGGAAAAAGGAGAAAACGGATTCTGGTAGGTGACTAGCAATCTCTTCAACAGGTGTCAACACATACAAAATGGACTTTGGAATTTTCCCCATTTCAATTTTCTCTTCATCTTATAGTGTTTTTTCTCTGTTCATCACATCCACCCCAGTGCACATAACAAAATCCCAAGAATTCTCCGAACTTTACTCTTTCTCATTTCCCAAAGCAAATACATCATCACATTAAGTCCATTTTAGTATCTAAAGATTTCTTTGAACCATGTCCTTTTTGCTCCCACTTCCACTGCTTTTTTTTAAAACCTGGGTTTCTGAAAACACTTCTTTTTTTTTTTTTTTTTTTTTGAGACGGGGTTTCGCTCATTACCCAGGCTGGACTGCAATGGCGCCATCTCGGCTCACCGCAACCTCTGCCTCCTGGGTTCAGGCAATTCTCCTGCCTCAGCCTCCTGAGTAGCTGGGACTACAGGCACGCACCACCATGCCCAGCTAATTTTTTGTATTTTTTTTTTTAGTAGAGACGGGGTTTCACCATGTTGACCAGGATGGTCTTCGATCTCTTAACCTTGTGTTCCACCCACCTCGGCCTCCCAAAGTTCTGGGATTACAGGCTTGAGCCACCGCACCCGGCCAAAATAATTCATTCTTTTTGCAATGTGTGGTCCCAGGTAACTGAGCCACCAACAACACATTTCTGGTCTTGGCTTCCCAAGAACTTTATCAAGCTGAGGTTGTGGATAAAAGGGGCAGGTTAAAAGGAGGATTTCGGAAGACTTATAGGAGAAAAAGAATAGAAACCGGCAGTGTCTTGCGTGAGAAAATAGGAGAGTACATTTGGGATGGTGGGAAGACTTGGTGCAGATGGGAGAAGGGAGAGCATGGGGCACCAACATTTACTGAACATCTTTACAATAAAGTTGCTTGACAGACACTAGTAATATCCCAACCTTTCTTGAGGGAGATATTATACTTTTCATTTTCCAGTGAAGAAACTGAAGCTCAGAAAGAGCCTTAAATCCCAAGCCACACAAATGGTAGGTGGCAGAGCCAGCGTTAAACCCAGGTCTATCTGTCCCTCTGATATCACGGGCCAGCATTGGCATCTTCTGACTACACCATGATGCTCTCAGGAGATGATCAGCACTCTGAGATAGACGAGAGCAGATAAATTTCAAATTCAGAACTGAAAAGGCTTGGCATACACAAATTTTATCATTAGTTCTTGGGTCTTGGGAGAGATGAAGGTTGCCATTCTGTGTAGGGGGAATGAAAAGTGCCTCCATTTGATGGCCATTCAAATATCCCTCTGAAGAAGTGTGGGCTTAGCACTTGTGGCATGCCACCAAGCTGGATAAACTGACTGGTTTCGACAGATACCACAAATAACAGCAGAGCCACCTGCAGGCCCACATCCACCTAGGTGCTTATGTAAGGGTGTAGAGCAGAGAAATCCACAGATTAATGTGATAGCAAAACTCTAGAGGAGAGGCAGAATGCCAGAACCAGTTAAGTGAGAAAGATCAGGTCATGACTGGAAAAAATATGTCTGTGGTTTACCTCAGATTCCTTGCATTGCTGCTTAATTTTGAGATAAACAATGCCCTTTGTTATGTAAAGGTGTGACTTAATTTTTGATTGATTGTGGGTAAGGTGGTGTAATTGAATTTTACAACACTTATTTATAAGACAAACAAACACTTCAACAGTAGGTATGGCTTTTGATCTTATCATTAAATTGGTGGTAATTGGAGCAGTGAGTTCCTGGCTGGTGTATCATGGAACATAGAAGTGGATTTTAGTTGTCAGTTTTATGTTGTGAGTAGCAGGCAGTGGGAAAAAATTCCTGATGAAATGAGAGAGGTTGTTTTGGGAGAAGGACGTTATGGTTATGAAGAGTAGAGTTCCATTACACATATATTTCTCTGAACCTGAGAATGTTCCCCGAAAAGCCAGTTGCAGAATTGATGGTGGCTATAACAGAGCCATCTGGAACCAGATAAAGGCTGCTAAGATTAGTTTCGGAGTCCACAGGTAGAGGGCATGGGTTTTTGCACTCTGAGCTAAGATTCCTTGGTTATTTCAATGTATTTCTCATCTATTAACTTCATGCTAGCTCCTTGACTAGAGTTCCTTAGGCTAGAGCCTAAGTCTGGTTCATTTTGTAGTATGGCTAGCACAAATTTGGTGTTACAAATTCATAGTAGCATGCAAATCAGTGTATAACATAGCATTCTTTATTATTTGTGGTTATTTATATTTGGAATTGGGGTTGAAATATGAGATAGATTTCAGTTTGTATATTGGAATTTTCCTCTGCAGATAGTGACTTTCTCTTGGAATAAAAATAAAAAGAACCTGAATGATGAGTATGTCATGATACATGATGAAATGTATCATAAAAACAATTTCTTGTCAATGTGGCTCCAATTGTTTTAGTTTGTTAAATGTTCCTCTCTAAGTGTTGAAAATGGTTGACTATGCCTTCTCCAATGACACACACCCTCCCTTCCTCTGCCTGAATCCTGTGGGAAAATAAGCCAACTAGAAATCAACTTCATCTCCTCTTGTCTAGTAGTTTGGTCTAGAGACGGAGAGAAATGGAACAATGAGAAGATGATCTGGCCCTGATGTGCAGAACAGGGGCTTGGGAGAGAAGGCTGGAGGGTTGATGTTACATTGGTACATTTAGAATAATACATGGATTTCACCCTACTCTGTAGGTTTTCTTTGAGATGGAAATCCCACAGCTAAGCCATGGTCTACTTGCTAGAAGCCACAATTATATTCATAAAATGAAAGTCTAGTCCATGAGAATCTTCTATATTGGGTGAGGGTCTGTCTGATTAGGACCACTTCTATCTTTTTCTCTTTCTTCAAACATTCTTTGCTTTATAAATGACTGGCCTTAAAAAATGCTTCACCGAAAACTTACTTTCTTTATTCAGTCCATCACTGATGGGCATTTGGATTGATTCCATGTCTTTGCTATTGTGAATAATTCTGCAATGAATAAACACATGCATGTATCTTCATAATAGAATGATTTGTATTCCTTTGAGTATATACCCAGTAATGGATTGCTGGGTCAAATAGGAGTTCTGCTCCTAGATCTTTGAGGAGTCGCCACACTGTCTTCTACAATGTTTGAACTAATTTACACTCCCATGAACAGTGTAAAAGCATTACTTTTTCTCCACAACCTCACCAGCATCTGTTGTTTTTTGATTTTTTAATAATCAATATTCTGACTGGCGTGAGATGGTTAGTATCTCATTGTGGTTTTGATTTGCATTTCTCTAATGATCAGTGATGTTGATCCTGTTTTCATGTTTGTCGGCTGCATGAATGTCTTATTTTGGGAAGTGTCTGTTCATGTCCTTTGCCCACTTTTTAGTGGGGTTGTTTGCTTTCTTGTAGCAAATTGTTTAAGTTCCATGTAGACTCCGAATATTAGACCTTTGTCAGATGAATAGATTGCAAAATTTTTCTCCCTTCTGTAGGTTGTCTGTTCACTCCAATAACAGTTCCTTTGATAGACTGGATAAAGAAATTGTGGTACATAACACCATGGAATACTATGCAGTCATAAGAAGGAAGGAACAAGATCATGTCCTTTGCAGGAAATGGATAGAGCTGGAAGCTGTTACCCTCAGCAAATTGATTCAGGAACCGAATATTAAACACTGCATGTTCTCACTTAAAAGTGGGAGCTAAATGATGAGAACACATGGACACATAGAAGGGAACAACAGACACTGGGGCCTGGTGGAGCAGGGAGGGATAGCATCAGAAAGAATAACTAATGGATGCTGGGCTTAATACCTAGGCAGTGGGTTGATCTGTGCAGCAAATCACCATGGCATGTGCTTACCTGTGTAACAAATCTGCACATCCTGTACGTGTACCCTAGAACTTAAAATGAAAGTTGATGGAAAAAAAAATAGACTTGTTGAGGGCTTACCCTGTCATGTGTCAGGTAATTTTAAATATATGGATTTAACTATTTTCACAACTACCTGTGAGGAACTACCATTATTTTCTCCACATTAGCGATGAGATAATTAAGTCATGTGCCTTGATCAAGAACACATCTCTTCTAAGGTACACAGCCAAGGTTTGAACTCAGGTAAACTTGCTCTCAAGCATGCAGTCCTAACCATCAAACTCTACTAACATGGACTGCCCTAAATCACTGAAAATAGCCCATAGAAGCTATTCCACAATCATACATATTTGTATAGTACATAGGTGTATATGCATATAAATATAGATTGTAAAAGATATACATTATATATGTTTTGCATATAGATATACAGTTTATAGGTACGATTTACATATAAATCTGTACATATAGACATACACTTTCATATCGATGTCTGTATGGTAACTTGCATATAAAAGAGGGTCTAGAGGAATTAAATAACTGGTTATTTCTAATACTGTTGTTTTAAAATATTAATCTCTTTGCTTGTGTCTTTTTTGATTTCTCTGTGATAAATATATGATGGTTTGTAGCTAGTTTTTCTTAATTTAAAAAAGGATTTGGATTTCTTTGTTCAGGAATTTAAAAACATGCACTGACTGAGTCCCTGCTTGCTCGTTACTAAATTATTCAATGCCTGAGAAAAACCTTGGGTCGGATGTAGACCAATGGAACGAAACAGTGAACTCAGAGATCAGTTTGCGTATTTACAGCCAGTTGATTTTTCAGCAGTTACGAAGGACATGCACTAGGGAAAGGTCACCCTCTTCCATACGTAGTGCTGGGAAACCTGGATAACCATTTGCAGAAGAATGAAACTAGACCCCTATCTCTCACCATATATGAAAATCAACTCAAACTGGATTAAAGACTTAAACATAAAACTCAAAGCTATAACACCACTGAAAGAAAACAGGGAAAATACTTCAGGACATTGGTCTGGGCAAATATTTTATGGCTAAGACTTCAAAAGCTCAGACAACTAAAACAAAAATAGGCAAATGGGACTATATTAAACTAAAAAGCTTCCATACAACAAAGGAAACAAAACAGTAAAGAGACAACCTGTAGAAGGGGAGAAAATATTTGCAAACGATTCATCTGACAAGGGACTAATATCCACAACATATAAGGAAGTCAACTCAACAACAAACAAATAATCCTATTAAAAGAGGGCAAAGGGCCGGGTGCGGTGGCTCAAGCCTGTAATCCCAGCACTTTGGGAGGCCGAGGCGAGTGGATCACGAGGTCAAGAGATCGAGACCATCCCGGTCAACATGGTGAAACCCTGTCTCTACTGCAAATACAAAAATTAGCTGGGCATGGTGGCACGTGCCTGTAATCCCGGCTACTTGGGAGGCTGAGGCAGGAGAATTGCCTGAACCCAGGAGGCGGAGGTTGCGGTGAGCCGAGATCACGCCATTGCACTCCAGCCTGGGTAACAAGAGCGAAACTCCATCTAAAAAAAAAAAAAAAAAAAAAAAAGAGGGCAAAGGATCTAAATAGACATTCCTCAAAAGGAGACATACAAATGGCTAACAAATGTATGAAAAAATACCCAACATCACTAATCAACAGGGAAATG
>CM052667.1:37851155-37861924 GCA_028533165.1 Leontopithecus rosalia | reverse complement strand
GGATGTGGAGAAACGGGAACTCTTATACACTGTTGGTGGGAAGGTAAATTAGTATGACTATTATGGAAAACGGCATAAAGTTTTCTCAAAAAACTAAAAACAGAACTACCATATAATTCAGCAGTCCCACTGTCTGGTGTGTATCCAAAGGAAAGGAAATCAATATATCATAGGGATACCTGCAACCACATGTGTATTGCAACACTATTCACAATAGCCAAGATAAGGAATCAACCTAAATGTCCATCAACAAATGAATGGATAAAGACAATATGTGTGTATACGAAATGGAATACTATTTAGCCTAAAAAATATGAAATCCTGGCATTCACAGCAGCATGGATGTGCCTGAAAAACATTACATTAAGTGAAATGTCAGGCACAGAAGAATAAAGACCACGTGTTCTCATTCGCATGTGGGGGCTAAGAAAAAAATGATCCCATGGAAGTAGAGTGTAGAATTGGGGGCATTAGAGGTTGGAAAGAGTAGAGGGGAGGGGAGGATTGGGAGAGATTGATTGACAGATACAAAATTACAGAGCTGAGTGGCCTACATCAGTCCTGGGAATTGAATCCACAGCCTCTGTGAGTGACCAGGACAACAGCAGGCTATAGCCTTGGTCTCAGGGCCCCTAGGAAAAGTGTACAGACCATCCCTTTCTGCCTTGAGGAGGGAAAGCCACAGGATGTTGACCTCCCTGGCTCTCTCTAGGGACTGCTCCAGAAATGTACTTTCCCAGGTGGGATAATCAGGACATCCTCACACAGTGGGCCAAGGCCCTGTATATGATGTAGATGTATAGTTGCTGGTAGCCAGTTGCCAGTAGGAATGGCTCCATGAAGGGCACTCCTTAAACCCACACACACACACTCTCACTCTCTCTCTCTGTCTCATCCTAGGGGCTGTTCTCACTACTAGAAGCTTCACTACTGAGGTTTCAGGGGTACTTACTCTGGGTGCTGCTGTGCCCAAGACCACACCACTGAGCCCGTTCCCCGTCTGATGCCGTCTTCCTTCCCATTCCAGCAAAATCAGATTTCCTGCCAGAGCTCCTTTGCAGGTATTAGTCATAACTGCCACCAGGGGACAGTAGCACAGTGCACTTGCTGTCTATGCAGACTGGGAAGCTACCTGGTGAAAGAGGTTTTCTGGGCCTTTGAAGTGAGGCTTCAGCCCTGAGTGTCCCTGAGGACAGGGCCATTTTACACACTATGACCAATCCAATGTGACTGGCACTTATTAGCTTTGCAAGAGACAACAAAATATTTGAATCAAAAATAAATAGACAGGGGCTATGCCATACCCTGCACGTGAGCAGCTGCAGTGGCAGAATCAGCATCCAGAGGCAGCACCCCCAGTTCCAGCCTGTTGCTATACCTTTTGCTGACCGACATAGTCACTATGCAGATGAGAAAGTCTCCAGAGAATACAGAGGGCAAAGATAGATCCAAAGTAACTAAACAGGAGCCCAGAAAATTGTCTTCCAGATTGTCAGCAAAACCTGCTCCACCAAAACCTGAACCCGAACCAAGAAAAACATCTGCTAAGAAAGAACCTGGAGCAGAAGTTAGCAGAGGTGTTAAAGCGAAGAATGAAGGAAAGCTGGAAAGAAAAGTACTACACCATCTGGAAATGGTGAAACTAAAGCTGAAGGGGCACGGAAAACTGAATCTGTAGATAACCAGGGAGAATTAATTGTCATGAAAAATTGGGGTTGATTTTATGTATCTCTTGGGTCAACTTGTAAAAGCTGTTTTTACTTAGTATTTTGTAAATGCTGGTTTTTTAGGACTCTACTAGTTGGCATACAAAATTTAGTGCTGTGCAAACTATGGTGTTTTAGTTTTACTGCGCGTATTTGAGTTTTTCATGCAGTTTTTCTTGAGCAATAATCAGTGGTGCTTTTGTACCTAGGTTTTATGTGATTTTAAGAAAACATGAATAGTCATAGCCACCTGCTGACAATTTGTGGTTTAAAATAAAAGGTTTTTTTGTTTGCAAAAACAGAACAAAATAAAATAAAATAAATAGATGCCTTTCCATAGGTATACCTGTCAGCTCCAAAACAAATGTGCAAAGGAAATTTATAAGCACTTAAATTTAAATGTCTAGATACAAAGCTTTGTGAATCTCATTTATTGTTAAATTTAGTATTAATGAAAACTTCTGGTTAAGCAATTTTAATATTTATATTTTCCTCAAAAATGTGCTCTGTAGTTGCAGAGAAGTCATAGCTAAAATGAGGCAAATGTACAACTTATGTCTTAATTCCATAAACAAAACTATAAAAATGTTCTCAAAAAATTTTCAGCAAAGATTATATTTAAGTGGGGTGTGTGTGCATTTTAATGTGTTTGATATGATTGGGAAGGATGATTTCTCTATCCTTTGAACAAAATAGAGTACGTCTTAGAAACTATAAAGATATTTAATTCCCATCAAGTCTCTGTATTTTCCACAAATATTCCATCTTGTCTCTAAAATAACATGCACATTTTTTGAAAGCAGCCTCTATGTGGAAACTTTAAAAGTCAAGGAAGGCCAGTAAATCCCTATAGGGACTACAGGTCCCAGAGTATCTGAGACTACAGGTGTGCACCACCATGCCCAGCTAATTTTTGCATTTTACTTTTTGTTGAGATGGGAATCTCACTATGTTATCCAGGTTAGTCTTGAATTCCTGAGCTCAAGTGATCTGCCTGCCTCAGCCTCCCGAAGTGTTGGGATTACAGGCGTGAGCCATCTCACCGGGACCTATTTCTGTTTTTGAATAATGCATTGAAGTTTTCTTTGTGACCTTATATTGAATATTTCATGTGTAGAAGGTATAGTTTTTTTTATTTTTAGGTGAATACATTGCTAGGCTATATGTCTGTAGAGTTCTTTACATCTTATTGAATGTACTGTTTCTTCTCTACACTTACTGTCTTAAGCTAAGAGAGATGATTCAAGTGCCCTATTATTACTATGTTATTTTCTTTAAGTTTCTCCTTGTATCTCTTGTAGTTTCTGCTTCATCAGAGTTGTGCTTCATTACTGAATGCATAGATATTAAAAACCATTATGTCTTCATTGTGAAATTATTGCATTTGGCATTTCGAAGCATCATTCTTAGTCATATTGAATGGTTTTGATCTAATCTGGGAGCAGGATCATGACTCCTGATTTCTAAATTGTGTTTTAATCTGCCCTTTCCTGACATATGTTAACTCAATCACCCCCTTTATGGATAGTTTTCCGACTCTCCTTGATTTGGATACCTCTCGTAAGGAGCATAGACTTGTACAGCGCTAATACGAAAACTTGTTCTTCTAACAGTGAGTTGTTGGCTCTGGACATTATTATTATAAATAATGTTTGACCTCAGTCTATCACACTCTTTTATGTCCTATTTATGAAAACATATATATTTTATGTAAATAACATCATGCACTCTGTTATCTTTGGTATTTGCTTTTTTCTAAAATGTCTTTTGGTGTTGAGGAAGGTTCATATTTGTATTATTACCTCATAGTACATCTTTATGTAACATGCATTCTGTATCCCCCTTCCCTTTATAAATGGCATATTCACTCCCTACTCTAAGTAATAATGAAATTTTCTGGAAATTTTCACCCTGCCCTCCTTCTTCCTTCCTCAGTATCTAATGTGAAGTCATATCCTTTCACTCCCAGTTTTTCCTTGTAGGCATAAGACAATCAGCGAGCTGACTCTACTTTCTGTATGCTTTCTCTTTCTCCCTTCATTTTTTGTTAGCTGTACTGTATACAACATGAAATGCTATTCTGTCACCTTTGTCCACATTATGTAGTCTTAGTTCTGCAGTTAAATATATTTAAATGTGCATCGTCAGACTGTATGCCAGACAGTTCTGTGATTCCGGGTTGTGTGTGTGTGTGTGCACTTATTCTCTAGTAGTTCCCCCAGAAAGGGCTTATGGGAGCAATATTCCCTGAGTCTTTACATTTCTTTGCTGTTTTTCTTTGGACTTTATACGTATAAGTCCGTGTGAATGGATATAAAATCCATCTGTCCTCAGAAGAACCACCTTGCCTTTCACACATTCGCCCTTCACCACTGTGACACCAGCTCTAGGATTTTGTTTGGTGGTTGAGTTTTCTATCACTACTGTAATCGTTTACCATAAGATCAATGCCTTAAAATGACAAACGTTATTCTCTTACAGACCTGAAGGTCATAAATCTCAAATCAAGGTGGCAGAAGGGCTACGTTCCTTCTGAAGACTCTAGAGGAAAATGTCTTGCTTTTCTAGGTTCTAGTCTCTGCACTCCGGCTCATAGCACATGGCTACAGCCGCTGGTGTCATCACCACACGACCTTTTACTGACTTTGATCCTCTTGTCTCACTCATAAGAAACCTTGTGATTATATTGAACTCACACAGATAATCCAGAATAACCTGCGCGCGTCTCAAAATCCCTAACTTAATCACATCTGCAAAGTCCCTTTTCCATCTAAGGTGACGTATTCCCCGGTTTCCGAGATTAGGTCCTGGATGTCTTAGGAGGTTGTTATTTAACTTACATTTTGTTTTTGTTTGGTTGTTGCTTATCCCACATTTTGTTTTTCCCTTGGCAATTTCCCTTATTTCCTGTAAACCACTAGTGCAGTGAAAAATATGCTTTACGCTGGCTCGAGTTATTTTATCTTCGGAAACCTTTCTGAGTATCTAGTCTTGTGTACTGACGAAAGCACAAGACCCTCAAGAAATTTCTAAACAATATGAATTGGCTCCAAACCTTAGAACCAGCATCTGTAGGGTCAGGTATATAAATCTTTAAGAACTGTGCTGGTCACTCTTGTAATAATCCAGAAGTGATAGTCTCTGCCCCACAGCATGGTTTGTGCCTGGTGCGTAAAACATCACAAGAGGTCCAAGCTGACACTGATGGGGAGGTAGGGAGGGAAGTACAGTTTGGGCCCCTGGCTCAGTACCTGGTAACACAAGCCTCATTCTTTCCCCACGCGGCCATTGGGGGCTTTCTTCCATTTCCTGGTAAGCTTCAATCAGCCTGTGTGACCTGACAGGTGAATTGAGGTTTAACACTACAGAATCAGAGGTAGTGAAAGACCAAGAAGAATTTTGCCTATCTAAATACTAATTGTCCTTTAAGGTCCATCATCAAGAAAGCACCTTTTGTATGAAACATTTGCTGATCCATCTCTGCCAAGTATGAAGTATGATATATAGTAGGAATCTCTATAATATTTTCTCAACTACTTGCTCTTCAAAGGTAGGGACTATGTCCAGTTTATCATCTCATAACTCTATAGCCCTTGACCTGTCATGTCCATAGAAGGTGACTGAATGAGACACAGGGGCCAGTTGCTCAAGATTTTATTGATGCATTAGGGTAGATGGGGCAATAGAGAGATGTCAGAGATAAAAATAGTTCTGAAAACCCCCATGAGATGAGGACAGTTCAGTACAAAGGAGTGACTTGCTCCACGTCTTCCTGCTCCTGAGAGGGTCTGCACTGCAAAGCAGGTAAGAGAGAGCAGTTTAGGATCGAAAGCTCCTTGCAGAAATGATCTCGTTGAGAAAGACCTAAATGAGAAGCTGCATAATAAAGAGCTGATGTCCAGGGATACACCCACTAGGCTGGCCACGCAGGGCAAGCCAACGTGTCTCCAGCTATCTTCTTCCAGTACTAGGCATTGGAGTCGGGGGAGTCATGGCTGGCTGCTCCTCAAGTAGGAATACAGCTCCCTAGTGGTGATGCCTCGCTTTGCTTCTGGCTGGGCTGCATCCCGGCCCTGTGCTGAGGAAACGCTGGTATGCAGGCTGCCACGGTCCGGCCTGAGGATCGCTGTCTCCCTTGAGTGGTCATCAACCCATTCCTCAACAACCACTCCGGGCTGTCTGCCTCCCTGCCCTTCTGTCACACTAGGGCTGCTCCAGTCCTGCCTTCCCGATGCAGTGCTTGCCTCAGTCTGGGCCTGTCCTCCCAGTACTGTCTCTCCTGCCTCAGGCTTGCTCGCTGGTGTCCATCTTTGGCCACTGCCGGACTCCGTCTGGGTCTGTCCCTGTTCTCTAGCTCCTCCATGACTTACAGTTTGGCTTCTGTCCTGCTCCACAGTCTGGGTGTGTGACCCTGCCTGTGTCTGAGTGTATCCTCCTGTCACAGCCTGGCTGGTCTGGGTGTGTGACCCTGCCTGTGTCTGAGCATGTCCTCCTGTCACAGTCTGGCTGGTCTGGCTCCTGCCTTGACCGTGGGTCTCAGTCCCTCTGTTCTGGCCATTGGTGGACTCCTGTGTCTGGGTGCTGGTGCTTCCTGTCTGGTGGCTATTGTCCTGGTCCAAAGTCTGGGTGGCACCTGCCTGGGTCTGAGTTCCAGATCCAGTCACAGTCTCACCTGTCTGGCGGGCTCTGTCTCGTTCCCTGGTCTGTGGCCTCATCTCCCTGGTCTGACGACTCTGGCCTTCTCCAATTGCCTGGGTCTTCTCTTTGTGCCCCCAGAGCTGTGTCTGCAGGCTTGTTCTCTCCTGGCTCTGGGACTCGGCTTGCCTGTCATGGCTGCTGACCCACACAGAGCCGGTGGCCTGACCCTGGGTCTGAGCCTCAGGCCTGTTCTGCACTCTGGAAGCCTGCTCGCTCTGTCCCTGGCTGCTCCCCTCACAACGCTGCCCTTTCCCTGCCCTTCCCACTTCAGTGCCACTTCTCTGTCCTTCCCCCAGCTCCTGCGAGGCCCCAGGGTGGAGGCTGCCAGACTCTTGAGAGCCGCAGGCTCCCTCAGGACTCTCACTCAGTGTCTTGAAACAGGCCTGGGCCACTTTAAACACCAAGACCAGGAATTCCTTGAACTCCACAGTCCCTGTGTGGTCTTCATCCAGCAGGCGTAGGATCTCATCCACAGTTGCCGGATCGTGGGGTTTCTGAGGAGAAGATGAGATGGAATCAGCACCCCTCCCCTGAGGAGGACGTGGGCAGGCCCCTTCCACTCTGCTGCCAGCTTCCTCCGCCTCAGACCCCACACTCCACACACCTACAGTTAGAGCAGCAGCAACTTAATAGCCTTTTTATTTAAGTCCTGTCCCTCTCCCATAAGTGTAGGGAGCACTTTTTGTTGTGTAGCCTCTGTTTGGCACAATTTCTGGCCTACAGGAAAATTAGATAAAGATTTATTGAAGAGTGAATGAATTATTGAATTGACAGTGCAACTGTCTGGGCTTTCAGGTTGATGGTCTGGGATGCCCGTGGCACCTCGCTCCTGGCACTGAGGCCTTAGTCTCTGCAGCAGGCTCAGCACAACAAGCAGCAGGGTGGGAACACAGCCCCGTGGGAATTCTGTGGGCTCCTCACTGAGGCGCTCACTGATGTTTTCCCACGATAAAGAGGGAGGGGTGCAGTGGGCCTGCAGAACTGCCCTGAGCATGTGGACACAGCATCCTTCTGTGCCCACATATCCTTGACCCCAAGGCCATCATCATCCTGGTTGCTTTAGGCACAACAAAGACAGAAAAGGGCATGAAGGCCTTGGTTCTGGTTCGCCAGATGGGGTGGGGTGGGTGGGGTCCCAAAGTCTTTCCCTAGTTATTAACAACCTGCTCTTCAAAATTTCATTTCTGATGTGATCAGTCCGCTAATATTTTTGAGTAACTTCTTTGCGAAAGCCCAGAGCTATGCTTCTAATGGATGCCTACGAATGGATGATTACATTTCAGATAGACGTGAGAAATGTTCACTGTATCAAGTTTGAGAGGCAGAAGAAAGCAGCAATTATTTTCATTCTGAAACATTCCAAGGCTCTGCTCCTCCCTGAGTTGTCTGTTTAGAGCTCTTTTACCTCATCTTTAGAATTAATTAAAACCAAGGTACTTTCTCTAAAGAGCCAGGACTTGCCAACTCCTATGACCATCCCTTGTTCTTTCTCCTTCTCTTTTCCTGCCTGCACAGCTGCCATGTGTCCTGGCAGGCCTGGGTTTAGCTGCTGCCTCTGCAAATTCCCCAGGCAAGGCCTCTGCAGGCCAACAAGGTTTCAGTCTCCTGCTACGTCCCCTCTCCACCCAGCTCAGCACGCCATACCACAATCACATCGGCAAACTCTTGCTCCAAGAGTCTTTTCAGCTCCCCTCGGGTCAGGGCTGTGCAGTTGCCCTCCGTCCTCGCGTAGCGCCTGAAGGCCTCGATGATGCCACTAATGTTTCGCAGTAACTGAGGCATCTTTGGAGTCAACCTGGAAAAGATGAGAAGTCTCCTTGGAGGCTCCATGCTCAACTCCATTGTTTCCTTTAGAGCACGTCTGCTGCTAGGTCTTTCCTTGCATGTTCAGCTCTGCTTTTGCTTTTCCCTTGTCCTTTCCTATGTAATGCATCTTATGTATGGGAAAAAGGAGCACACAGGATGGAGGCAGGTTCCTGAGGCAGAATTAAATGCTGGCTCCACTACCTACCTATGGTGTGAGCTGGGACAAGTTGCTTTGCCTCTCCATGCCTCAGTTTACTCATCGTGAATGAAGGTGATATTAGTACTTGATAGGATTATTGTGACTATTTAAAGACATAATTCATAAAAAGCAGTTGGCAGATGCCTGGCTTATACTAAGTGCTCTCTATGAAACGTAACTATTATGCTATTATACACATATACACACCTATATAATCACTCTACTGCTCACAAAGCACTTTCCTGTGCATCATCTCTTGTAATCCTTATTTCTACGTTTTCTTGTAGGTGAGGAAACAGAAGTTAGGCCCACAATTTTTAAGGAACCAAGACATCTAGAATCCATCTCTCCTTAACCCAAATGCAATAGGCTTTCTAGAATGTACCATGTGGACAGGATTTATCTGCTTATCACAAGGGTCTTAGGGTCCCACTGGGAGCACCAAGAGGAAGTAAGCACACGTGTGAGTCAACCCTTGTCCTGGGTGGGAGCCAAGCAGGAACTCCAGGGACCCAGCCCTCCTTTCTTGCTTTTTTTGGGAAGGTGTTCAGGAAGAAGCTGGGCTACCACCTGCTGGGAATGCTCAGGATGGGGAGGCACCTCCTTTGGGTGGGAGACCTTCCAGTTCTGAGGGCCCAAGTTTCTCTGCATGTCACCTCTCTCTGCAGTCCTGGGACCTATCATAGAAGTCAGCTTGCCCAAATGGCATGTGGCTCCATCAGGCCCAGATTTCTGGTGACCTATGAGTTGGTTCCTAATCCAAGGGAAAGCTTTTCTTTTTCATTAGCTAGGAATCTGGAAGTGAGGCCTGGGTTTGGCTGCCTGAACAAGAGGCATAGAGACTTGAAGATTCATTAAGCAGAAGCCTTGGAGATACCCAAAGGAGGAGATGGTATCAAAGATGACCAGCCTCAAATGCAAGGGGAGACAGAGGCTGCAGCAGCTGGAAACCAGAGCGAGGATGGGGCAAGGTAGACATAGCAGAAGAAAGGGAAGAAAGGAAGGAAAGAGGCTTGAGTGCTAGAAAAAGCAGGTCAATGTGACCCTGAGGACTTAGGAGGCTAAAGCAAAAGGTGGGCTGTTCAGGGGAAACCCTTTCTAGGTCCTGGTAACCAACAGTTTCAGGCAAACTTTTCATTAAGGTAAAAACCAAAATATTTTTCCTCAACATAGATGAAAAATACCTTTTTTTTTTTTGCAAACCATGTAGTCAACTTTAACGCTTGACCTTTAGATAATAAAAATAATAAGATGAACTTTTAGTTACATTTTAGATTCCTTAGAATAAATCTACAAATATTCTAGGAGAGGGAAATCATGTAAGCCCCTTCATCCATGACACAGTTTGATCTGACTGTCTAGGTTGGCATAAATAAACTGATTCTCAGCACTGCAAAGAAGCTTCCAGAGCCTTAGAAACAAGAAACCTTTGCTGATCCAGGAAGGCATGTGGGTGGCCCTATAGCAGCTGCCCACACAGTTTCCAGTGAGAGGAGCTGCTGCCAGGCCAGACTCAGGCAGGAGAAGAAAGCCTGATTCCTTCAGGAGAGCATGTTTCCCAATACCTGACAGTCCCAGGTTTATGAGCTCAGATCGCCAAGACACTTAGAATGAAAAAGAGGTTTCTTCTGAGGGAACTTACCTAAGGCCCAGGTGGGATGAGACAAGTGGTTAAGCAGTGTGAGGAGTACCAGGTCACTGTGATGAGAACCTTTTATAGGGGTTTTAACCAAGGCTCATGCTTCAGACAGGATATCCTGCCCTGTGGGAAGGCTTGATTCATCCAAGATTTAGCCCAGCCCAGCCCCACCTCCTCTTGTCTCTGTTTTACCTGCTGATGTGTGGCTGCTTTGGTCTAATTAGCAGGCCCCTCCTACCGCATTTGGTGCCTTCTACAGCTGAGTCCTCTTGACAGAGAAGCATCTCTCCATTGTGATGGTTTCAGCCGTTCTTGGCGCAGGCTGGGGTCCTGGTGAACATTGTCTCCATGAGCCTGCAAAGTCATGGGACTCTGTCCGTTTTTAATACAAACGTTCAAGAATATGTCTGTTGAGGTTAACATTTTTTTTTTTAAGACGGAGTTTCGCTCTTGTTGCCCAGGATGGAGTGCAATGGCGCGATCTCGGCTCACTGCAACCTCCGCCTCCTGGGTTCAGGCAATTCTCCTGCCTCAGCTTCCCGAGTAGCTGGGACTACAGGCACGGAGGTTAACTTTTACTAAGTAGCCAGTCTGGGAGGAGCACACATGTTTTTGTGGTGATGTTATTACTTAGAACATTTTTTGAATTCTTGTTTTGTAAGTGCCTTTCACACCTAGTGTATGAGACACAAGAAAGCCAGTTTTATCTCTTTAAAGTTGG
>CM052667.1:37767316-37850655 GCA_028533165.1 Leontopithecus rosalia | reverse complement strand
GATCAGAAATTATGCTGAAAGGGAATAACTTTCTAAGAATAGGGAGTCATGGCCTCTTTCTGGGTCTAACTTGCTGTCTGACTCTCCCCTAGCTCCTGAACACCTGCCCCCGAGATGTCCTGCCAGCAGAGCCAACAGCATTGCCAGCCCCCTCCCAAGTGCACCCCCAAGTGCCCTCCCAAGTGTCCCACCCATAAGTGCCCCCCAAAGTGTCCCCCTAAGTGCCCTCCATTGTCTTCCTGCTGTAGTGTCAGCTCTGGGGGCTGCTGTGTTTCCAGCTCTAGGGGTTGCTGCAGTTCTCGGGGAGGTGGCTGCTGCCTGAGCCACCACAGGCGCCGCAGATCCCACCACCACAGAGACCAGAGCTCTGACTGCTGCAGCCAGCCCTCAGGGGGCTCCAGCTGCTGTGGAGGGGGCTCCAGCAGCTGTGGAGGGGGCTCCAGCTGCTGTGGAGGGGGCTCCAGCAGCTGTGGAGGGGGCTCCAGCTGCTGTGGAGGGGACAGCGGCCAGCACTCTGGAGGCTGCTGCTGAAGTGGACCCTGTGCCTAGAAGAACACAAATGGCCAAATATTTCCCTCTTTTCTTCCTTCTCCTTCTGAGCCTGCCCATGTTGCTGGTAGATCTTGGTGAGGGCTGAGCTCAAGCATAGAGGATTCTTCTGTCTTGGAGTTCATGGGCTCAGAACTTCCCCCACAAAGCCATTCACTGACCTTGTTTTGCATATGCGTGGTTGCTCTGGGAAGCCCGAAGCACAGACCTATATCCCTTGGCAGCCTGTCTTTTTGCATAGCTCAGCCTGATGTAAAACAATAAACCCAGAAATATGCTTTCCTTTTTGCCTTTTGATTGTTATTTCTTCATTGTTTTTCGCACTCTGTCCTCATCTCCAGGCTCTCCAAAGATGTCACTATCTACAGACCTTATTCAAATTCAGCCATTCTTCCCACTACTGTCCTGTATGGCAAAAGACAATTGTGTTGATTCAGAAGCCAGTCCAGGGTTGTCCATTGCCTTGACAGTAGTTACGTGCGTGACTCCTCAGTCTCGCCACTCTGAACAGTTCTGCACTCTGTCTTTGTCTTTCATGACCTTGACCTTATTAAAGAACCATCAATTTTGTAGAATGCATGTCAATTTGGGTTTGTCTGATGTTTCTTGAGCTGGTTCAAATTATGCACTTTTGCAAAGATCCACGAAAGTGATGTTACCCTTAGAGCGTGATATCGAGCCTCCCGTGGGGTCTAATTGTCCCATTCCTGGAGATACAGCTTTCACCACTTGGTCTGCCACCTTTCTCCATTGCAAATTTAATATTTATTCCTTTGAAATAAAAACTTATGAAGAAGAGAATATTTCAGCTTTTTTTTTTTGAGTTGGAGTCTTACTCGCTCAGGCTGCAGTGCAGAGGCGTGATCTTGGCTCATTGTAACATCTGCTTCCTGGGTTCAAGCGTTACGCCTGCCTCAGCTGCCCAAGTAGCTGGGATTTTGGGTGTGCGCCACCACGCCTGGCTACTTTATGTCTTTTTAGTACTGATGGAGTTTCACCATGTTGGCCTCCAAAGGGGAGGTACAACACGTGACTCATGACAAGGTACACTACACTCCAAAAGAACTACATGGTTCTTCCAGGGTGCACAGACATTCAGGGAATCCGTGCGGGAATGGATATTAAGAGCATGGCACAGTTGTAGAAGGAATATAAAATTGGATGAGGCTGAATTGCTTGCAGAGATTCTAGGCAATGTTGCAGTTTCGTGGGTCAGAAAAGGCCTTAACAGTGACTTTGCTTGGCTGCCCAAAACGTGGACCAAAAGGTGGCCCAGTGTGTGTGACCCAGAAATGACAGGCCTGTCTTGGTTTGCTGCAGAGGAAGAGACTCAGAGCATCAGGGAGATTGGAATATTAGAATTAATTTGTCATTAAATGACAAAGCACCCACCTTGAAAGGTCCAGATGATTCACCTTTCATCACAATTGTGAAAAATACATTTGTGAAGAAAGGCTCAGCATTCTTGAAGAGCTCAAAACCTTAGATTGGCCTGGCACTGCTGTAATCCCAGCAACACTTTGGGAGGCCAAGGTGGGCCAATCACGAGGTCAGGAGACCAAGACCATCCTGACTAACACGATAAAACCCCATATCTACTAAAAATACACAAAATTAGCCAGGCATGGTGGCACAAACCTGTAACCCCAGCTACTCAGAGCCGAAGGCAGGAGAATCACTTGAACTTGGGAGGCGGAGGTTGAAGTGAGCCGAGATTGCACCATTGTGCTCCAGCCTGGGGCAACAGAGCAAGACTCTGTCTCAAAAAAAAAAAAAGCTTCGATGGCCCTTCTCTCTGAAGATCAACAATTTCAGTGGGATCTGCCATTACTGAATTGGGGAAACTTGGATCCCTGGGTGTCAGGGGCCAAGGAAGGGCACCTAATCACCAAAGGCAAAGTGGGTGTGGGTACCATAAGGACATCAGAGTCCAAGCAGCAATCAGAATATTCCGTGGCATTTACTTAGTTCCAGAAGCATAAGTTTAACAGGCATACTCAGCAACTGGCAGAATCCTCTCATCAGTTCCCTGACCTGTGGAGTGATGGCTATTCTGGTAGAAAAGACCAAAGGGAAGCCTTTAGAACTGCTTCCACCTAGGAAAATAATGAATCAAAAGCAGCACCATATTACGGGAGAGATTGCAGCTTTGGTGCCATTATCAAGGACCTGAAATATACAGAGATGATTATTCTCACCACATCCCTGTTCAACTTACCTATTTAACTTGTTCAGAAAATAGTTGAATCTTGGAGAATGAAAATGAGTGTCTATGGATTGATTTATGGTCCCCCAGAATCCACGTGTTGAAGTCCTAACTTCCAATGTGACAATAGTTGGAGATAGGGCCTTTAAGAAGGTGATAAAGTCATGAGGGTCAGGCCCTCATCTGACAAGCCTTGTGCTCTTGTAAGAAGAGAAGCAGATGCCAGCGATTTCTTTTTTAGCTGTGTGAAGACACAGTGAGAAGGTGGCCATCCGTAAGCCAGAAAAGGAGCTCTCCTCAGAAACCAAATCCACTGGCACCTTGACCTTGGGCTTCCTAGCCTCCAAAACTATGAGAAATAAATTTCTATCATTTAAGCCACCTAATTTATAGTATTTTGTTATGATCGCTCCCGCAGACGCATACGCTGAATGATTACAAGCCTCGCCAGGTGGTGACTCCATTTACAGGTGTTGTACTAGATGTGGTTTCTTTGCTTGAGCTAATTAGCACATCCCCTACCATACAGCTATTGATCTAGATTTTTTTCCTCTTACCTATTAGTAATGACTACCAGAATCTGTTTGTTTTCAGCTGGCAAGGGCAGCAATACAACTTCACTGTCTTATGGGCCACCATGGCCACTGTGTTCATGAGCTCACTGGGAAATGACAGGAGAGGCCGGGCAAAGAGTCTGACTGGTGTCCACAGAATAGGTTATCCTACCCATGTATCTATTAAAGTCTCTCCTAAGGTTATTGTTTAGTAAACATGCATATGGAACACAAGTATCTTACATTGTTTGCTCATTTATAGAGACCTATGTACATACCTCCTCCCCTATTCTTCTTGAGTGTCTACTGTTCTCCTCACCCTGTCCTCTGTGGGTGGTGGCCTTGGAACTTCAGGGGCCAGCAGGGCACTCTGGCTTGAATTGGGATCAATGCAGGCAGGAGTGGGAGAGGACCTCCAACTCTGTCTGTCCTATGTCAATTGGCCTGAAACAGCATTGCTTGTGACCAAGTCTGAAATGTCTTTTGTAAACACAGTCCTTTGCCTCTGGTCCCCTTCAAGGCCCTGACGGGTCTCTTTGTGCTCCTCTCCCTCTGTGAGTGCCATCTGCTCCTCCTGATCTAGCCCCATTCAACATCCTTCCTCCCTCACACATGTATGCACACACATACACACACATGCGAATACACTTCCACACATGTACAGGTGCCTACACACAAATGCACACACATGTATACATGCATATGTACATATGGAAGAAAAAAGAAAAGAAATATCGAAGAATAGATTAATAAAACAGGAAGGAAAAACAAAGATATTTTGAAAATACACTTTCCCACTAACTGCTTCTGCAATCAGTTTAGTTCTAGGCATATTTTTATGTAAAAACTGCACCTGTACTTACCTTCCCTTAAATATTGTCTCTTTCATCTCCATTAAATTCTCTGCACTTTTTTCCAGAACACATTCCCTATACCACATGTTTGAATTGTCACTCTATTTCTGCAAAAACAGTGGCTTTCTACAGAAAAATGCATGTGCCTCTTAAGTATTACATTTGAAATCCAACAGAAATTATTTCCAACTTCTTTTCTAAGGTTTACCATTCATACTTCCCATGACACCCCATGTTCTTGTTGCACTGAGCAACTCACCTTTGCACAGATACAACTTACACTTGTGTATCTTCATGCCCTTTGTTTTCTCTGGGAAGCTGTAAGTAGAATTGACTACCCATAGCTCCTTATCCAGAATACTGTAAGTCTTCAATAAAGAGTGGCTCACACCTGTAATCCCAGCATTTTGGGAGGCTGAAGTGGGTGAATCATGAGGTCAGGAGTTCAAGACCAGCCTGGCCAATGTGATGAAACCTCTTATCTACTAAAATATTTAAAAAATTATCTAGGCATGGTGGCAGGTGCCTGTAATCTCTGTTACTCGGGAGGCTGAGGCAGGAGAATCACTTGAACCTGGGAGGCAGAGGTTGCAGTGAGCTGAAATCGCGCTACTGCACTCCAGCCCAGGCAGCAATGTGAGACTATGTCTCAAAAAAAAAAAAAAAAGAATAGCTTCTAAGTGTTGCCATCACTACTAATGCTATCGTTAGTACCACTGCTAACTACTGTAATCACTACTTAATCACTACTATAAAATCGGGCTATAATCACTACTATAAAATCAGGCTAACTGATTTTATAGCTCTTTCCAAGTAATGGGAAGTGATTTGTTACTTGAAATCACAAACCTAGGCCCAGCGAAGTGGCTCATGCCTATAATCTCAGCAATCTGGGAGGCCCCGAAGGGACAATCACTCGAACCTAGGAGTTTGAGACCAGGCAGGACAACACAGTGAGACCCATCTCTAAAAAAAAATTACAAACTTGGTCTCAGTTCAGTAATGAACTATCCAGTTGGAAAATCAGTATCAATGCCAAATTTGATTGATTGATTGATTGATTTTTTTTCAGACAGAATCTCACTCTGTTGTGCAGGCTGGAGTGTAGTGGTGCAATCATGGCTCACTGAAGCCTCAACGTCCTAGGCTCAAATGATCCTTCCCCCTCAGAAACTGAGTAACTGGGACTACAGGCATACACCACCATGCCAGGCTGATTTTTGTATTTTTTTGTAGAGACAGAATGTTGCTGTGTTGTCCAGGGTGGTCTGGAACTCCTGGCCTAGGGTGGTCTGCCTGTCTCAGCCTGCCAGAGTGCTGGGATTACAGATATGAGCCATGGTGCTCCACCCCAAATTTGATTGAATGGTGTGTTTATCCATGTCTCTGTTCCAGTGGGCTGGTCTAGCATAGCAGAGAAAGGGAGCCTGGTTCTTTTACTCATTCTCTACCTAATGTCTGTCCTTCTCCAGCTTTCTAAATGTATTTTCTGAATGGAGAGAAAAGAAGAGGCTTAGATTGACATGTAGGTGCAATTTCTTCCGATACTGGGGCAGCCAGGAAGCAGAATCCAATTTCTGACTCCTCCTCTCTTGGGCATTTTAGTGTCTCCCCTCTCTCTGTGATGTGAGTGATATCTCTCCAGGGTCGATTTCCCAAAGTCCAGTCTTGGGTCTGGAATCTTCTCTTAGATAAGGGATAAATGGCTCAAGACCAGTTGGTCTTTCCAATGTGAACCACATCTGGTTTTAGAAAGCACTGATGCATTATTTGACCTATGCTTACAGAGGAACCAGAAACTCATCTTTGCTTAGATGACAAAACGGGTTTCATTTCCTCTATGTTTCCTAAGGGAAGAGTCGGGTCCTCTTTCTGCATACCCCCCCATATCAGGGATTCACCTGCAGACTCCTCCCTGCGAGGACAAAGAGGGCAGGATCCTAAGCTTCTAGTCCTAGGAAATTCTCTTTCTTCTTTTTATTTGCCAGAAATGTAGAGGATCTTTCTTATACACCACAAGTCTCAGTTTGATAAAATACTTACCTGTAACTTTCACATAGTGAAACTCCAAACCTTGAGACTGGTGCAAATGTTTAATAAAATGTAATAGTGTATATATATATATATATATATATATATATATATATACACACACACATACACACACATACATTTATGTATGTATATATACACATTTATGTATACATATACATACATATATGTACATGTGTATATGCATACATACAATTAAATCTCTATATATGTATATAGGGATTTAAAATATGATGATGCAGGTGACAGTTATCAATGGGGAAAAGATAACTATTCAATATCTAGAGTTAGAAAATTTTGTTAACTGAAAAGAAAATGAAAACCCTCATTTAGTATTAGATGCAAGACAAATTCCATAGGATTAAATATTTTAAGGAAATCAAATTATAAAGAAAGAAGTCCGTATAGCTAAATGTTTATCTTCTCTCAGGACTGAGAAAAACATTCTAAATATAAAAACAAAGAAATTATAAAGAAAAATAGACACAAATACATGCATATTAAATATTTTGCTAGAGAAGAAAACAAAATTAATAGTGAAATAATTTTTTGGAATATTTTAATATATATGAAATATGATAGACTAATACCTTATTATATAAGTGTATATTAAATTTTACATATGTATAAATTTCTTAAACAAAATATTTTATACAGCTACAAATTTAAAATGATATCCTGGTAAACACCCCGCATGTATTTTCCACTCCAATTAAGAAATAAATCATCAGAAATATGATTGAAACCATCCCTTTATATATTTCTTCTACCTGGCTCATATTCAGTATTCTGTATTTTTGATTTTTTTCCTGTGTAATGTATACACTTTTCTGTGCCTATTTAACCTTAACTGATAATTTATTTATAAGTCAAAAGTGCAATAATTCCCTTATACTTAACTATATTTGTACTTAGCTACAGTTTATTTATAATTTTTTAATATTCATTATAATCTGTATTTTTAATTTTCTAAAAGTGATCTACTCCATGACTTGAGACATTTATCTATGTTAATACAGGTGACTCAACTTCATCTTCATTTATTCTCACTATCGTGTAGCATTTCAGTGCAAGGATATTCATACTTTACTTATGTAGTCGCCTGAAATTGGATACTTACCTTGGTTTCACTTTGTGCTTTATAAAAAGTGCTACTTTCTAACATTCTTACACATCCTGTGGAAGCTTTGTATCTAAGGCATAGACTTACAAGAAGAATCAGCAGGTCATTCAGTGTATCTGCCTTCAACCTGACTAGATATTGCGAAATTACTCTTCAAAAGTCCTACAGCTGTACACTCCCATCAGAGTACATTAACATTTCTGGTTCTTGACGTCAATGAGAAGAATAAACAGTGAGAATCCTTCAATCTCACCAAGGTGGTGGATGTGAAGTTATAACCCGTCAGGGTTTTTTCTTGCTTTTCTCTGATTCCTAGCAAGGTTGAGAAGCTTTTTCAAAAACTTATTGGTTATCGGTTTTTCAGGTTTTCACTTCTGGAAATCAATTTTCATGTGTTTTTCTAATTTTTCCTTTGAGCCATTGCTTTTTTCTCGCAGATTTGTAGGGTTCTTTATTTAGATACTTACTTGTTGTCAATTATAAGTGTTGCAAATATCTTTCCATAACCTGTATTTTCATCTTTTGTGATGTTTTCGGTTTTTGTTTGTTTATATCATGTTTGTCTCTGATGTGAACACATGTATATTATTTAGGAAATCTTGTCCATTAAAAGCCCATAAGGTTCTTCTATTAAAAATCAGTTTTGAAAATTTTTAATATATTTTCAAAGTTTTGTTTACTACATTAGTTTTGTTTACTACATTAGTCCTTTGAGTCATGGAATTTATTTTAATTACGTGGTGTGAAGTAGAGGTATTTCTTCATTGCCCAAATGAATAAACAGCTGGTATGGTACCATTTACTGACTTGATTACTCTTAACCCACTTTTCTGTAATCCTGCCTCTGACACATTTCAGGGGTTTCTACATTCATGAATTATTTTTGGTTCCTATAACCTGTCACATTGTTCCTTAATCAATTGCCCACAGTCTTAATGACGATTGCTTTATAATTATGCTTGATGTTTTGTGAGATAAGTTCCCATATCTTCTTCATGGTTATCCTGTCTTATCTGCACTTGGCCTCTTGCTGTGTCACGCGTCATTGAATCAGCTCCTTAAGTTCCATTGATCTCCCTCTTGCGGTTTTTATTAGAATTACATGGAATCCACAAGTTGGCTTGTAGAAAATTGACCTTTTTAAGACACTGCTTCTTTCAACCCATGGATATAACGTAGCTTTCTATTCATCATGGTCTACCTTAATGCCTTTCAATAAAATGTTGTTTTTTACATTTTTTTGTATTTTGAGATATTGATTCCTGTCTCATATTTTTGTGGCTGATATCTATGGTTTTACTTTTAAATAACAATTTCTGATCATTGGTGTATATGTGTTCCATATTATAACAGCTTCAGTCAGGAAACATCCTTTTATGCCTAAACATAGAACCACAAAATAATTTTAATTATTGCTCTATGTGCCTTTGTATGCCTGTTTCACAACTTAACAACCTAGTATTAAAGATAAGTACTAAGTAGTGAGCGTTTCCAATTTCCTTTATTACAATATCGTAGTTAACACCGTTGAATATTTAGATTTTCATATTTTTATGATAACCTCCTTGAAATAAAAGCCTGAAAATTGGAATCACTTGGTCAAAGTACGTGTACATTCTACACTGTAATTATTTTAACTCACGAGTAAACATTATCTGAATGAATCAATTGCCAGTGTGCCATTCAGAAAGGTATTCCAACCAGAGCACATTTTCCCTCCCACATCCACCTTTGGTTTGTAAAAATTTTATATCTTTGCCTATTTAATATGAACGCATATAGTTGATAGAAAAATAAAATATGTCTCCTTATAAATGTATTTTTATCTATGAATGTAACATTTTGTATTGCCCGCTTATCTCTTTTGTCCATTATTTTCATGGATTTTTTTTCTTACTAATTTGTTAAGGATATTTGCATGTTAACCAGGTAGTCTTATTCTTGGGATAGGTGATGTAATTTCCCCTCAATTGGTCATTTCTCTTTCAGGAGGGTTTATATGTTGCTCTTTTCCACTGACGTTTTTATTCAGAAGTAAATAAACATCACATTTTCTTGTGGCATCATGGTTTTGGGAGCCACCAGGCATAAGAAATAATGAACTATCCTTTTCTATTTTAAGAGTGTTATTTAATAATGTATGTTACAAAAAAAGGATCTAATGGGTGAAAAAAAATAACCCATTAACATACATGGTGCTGATTCCAAAGCATAAAGTAAAATACCACTCAGTATGAAGTTCGGGTGATTCTTTAAAAATTAAACGTTTCCCAAAATGTGTCAATCAGTAACTGGGTTATAGACGGACCTAGAAACAATTAGAAAAATCTGATTACTGTTATTCCTACGTGGGACAGAATGCTTTACTTTTGATTTGCCTCATAGCTACATTCTAGATCCCAGCCACATCTACTTCAGTCTTGATAACAGAAGACCTAAAAAGCCAGTCACTTGCTTAATAAAAATGTTATAAAATTTAAGTCATTGACATTTACAATTAAGGCAAGCAGATCGAGCTTTATGAGGTCATAAACATGCTGCCTATTTACCATCCAGATCTGAATCAGATTGATAGATATATTGGGTACCACATCACTAGAGGCGTGGATCATGCGGTCCCTTAGGCCAAGAATCCTAAGAATCAGTGAGGTCTGCTTCTGAGTAAGACTTACCTATGAGCCAAGGTACTGATATCCTGAACACTCCCATATAACAAAGCCTTTTGTAACAACCGGGGCAGGAAAAGAAGAGTCACACTCAGGCAGCATAGGTACAGATTTCTACAGGATGACATATCCTCAGCATGTGTTTGCATGCTCCAGGTTCTTATGCTGATGGCCTAAGTCATGTGGAATAACTATTCATAAACTCTACAGTGCTGTGCAAATGCTGGCTTCATTCCTGGCCAAAAAATAAGTGTGTGTGTGTGTGTGTGTGTGTGTGTGTGTGTGTATACACTTTTAAAAATAATGATGATGATGATAAATTGTAGTATGCATAAAATGTCCAAGGAATACTTCTATGAGCTTTAAGTGTATTATCTCATTTAATATTCCTAAAAGCTCATGAAGGGGAGGTCATTAAAATCCCCATTTTACAGTCAAGGAAACTGAGGCAGAGAGATTACATAGTTTGTCCTGCATTATCTAAGTAGTATCAGAGCTAGCATTCATCTTCAAGATGGCTGGCTCCAAAGCCCCAAAGCTAACTTCGAGTACTTTCTCCAAGCTCAAGCTGATCTTCAGAGGCAGATCTGCTTTGAACATGTGCTCCTCACAATGCATATCTAATGCACACACCACACTTAGAAACACACACACACACACACACACACACACACACACACAACCCCCAGCAGCAAAGCGGTGGGACACAGGTGAAAAAGCTGAGAGGCTTCGGCGATTCTTTGTTCAAACCTGGTTGCCTGGAGCTCATAAATTGACATTGCTAGAGGAAGAAGGAGAACGTTTGGGAGACCACGCTTCAACAGCGAGAACGGAGAGGCAGGCACCTCTAAGAGAATACGGTGCCAGGTCGTGGTAGGAATTCGCTCCCACCCCATTTCCAAGTCATATCCCATCTAGGAACAGCTCCCCTGAGCCCTGTGAAGAAAGGCAGATGATGAGAAGCTGCCAGTCACCCCCTGTCACAGGACCCATGTGGGTGTCAGGGGACAGATCATCTCATGCCCAGGCCCTGTCTCACAGCAGGAGGCAGAGCCCAAGGACAGGATAAAAGGGCTCGTGGCCAGAACACCCCATCCCCTTACCTCCTGAGGTGCTGAAGGACCCTGTGCTGTCTGTGACCTTGGTAAGTGTCCACTGGGAAGAGAAGCAGGGGCTTCCACAGAGGAATGCCCAGACCAGGGCAGGAGGGAAGGCTAGGCAGGGCTTTGCTGGGGACGGGTAACTGGATTAGAAAAGGTAGAGACTGTTTAGAAATTCTGATGGAGTCCAAGCTGTGGGGCAGGAGAAACTGGAAGAACCTGGATGATTTGGATGTCTGTGCTTCGTGCTCTAATCCAAATTAGTTCTGTATTTTTTAAGTGCTTCCCACTGCAGAGAAGTTAAAACAAACTTTCCTTTTAGAGAGTAGATTTTAGCAACTCAACTGTGTTCCTTCCCGAAAGCCTGGACTGAGGTTACAGTTGTTCTCAAATAATGGAGACCGCAGACCAGAAGAAGGGTATTTGGAGCTTGATAAACAGAGATACATGGCCATTACACCTTCATCAGGAGTCGGTTGCTTGGGAACGGTGTCTGGGCATCGTATCAGAAGCCCCAGTGTTGAACATTGAGCAACAAGTTGAAATCTATGGTTGCCAGTGTAGCAGACAGAGGAAGCTGTGGGTTCTAGGACGGAGCTTCGCTAGGCCTGGGTTCTCCAGACCAGAACATCGAGGGCCACGTGCCAGCTCGCTGCAACTGGCCTTAGACCTCATTTCTCCAGTTATATTATGGCTTGGGATAACCAACTCATATGATGACTCTTTGCAATTCTGACTATAATATATTGTGTTTTTGTGTCAACTAAATACAGCCACTTGGGAAGCTCCTCTAAAAGGGAATCTTTATTTTTATTTTATTTATTTTGAGACAAAGTGTCTCTCTATTGCCCAGGCTACAGTGCAGTGGCATGATCTTGGCTCACTGAAGCATTGGCCTCCCGGGCTCAAACAATCCTCCAGCCTCAGCCTCCTAAATAGATGGGACTACAGGTGCATGCCACCATACCCAGCTAATTCTTTTTTTTATAGAGATAGTGTCTTCTTGTTTATTTTTTAAAAGCAGGGCCGCAGCTTTAAACTGGCTTCTAGATTGGACATTTTCGGAATTATGAGTGGTGCAGAGACATAGACGTCAGTCAGATTCTGTGAATGTCAAATTGCCTTTTCCACTTAAAGGACATTAATTTTGGGCAAGTTTGTTAATATAGTCATCCTCATTGTCTTGCTTGGTTAAAATAAGATAATCTATGTCTATTTTATAAAAATATCCTGATGATCCTATAAGATATTGTGAAAGCATCTGATAAACAATATTGGAGATAATTTCTCTCTGACTCATTTGAACAGGTTTTTAAAATGTAGTAAAAATGAATGATGGTAAAAGGACAGTGAGAGTGGCCTCTGTGCTTGGCTCTAACTTGCTGTCTGACTCTCCTTCAGCTCCTGAACACCCACCGCCAAGATGTCCTGCCAGCAGAACCAGCAGCAGTGCCAGCCCCCTCCCAAGTGCACCCCCAAGTGCCCTCCCAAGTGTGCCACCCCCAAGTGCCCCCCAAAGTGTCCACCTAAGTGCCCTCCAGTGTCTTCCTGCTGCAGTGTCAGTTCTGGAGGCTGCTGTGGCTCCAGCTCCGGGGGCTGCTGCAGTTCTGGGGGAGGTGGCTGCTGCCTGAGCCACCACAGGCGCCGCAGGTCCCACCGCCACAGACCCCAGAGCTCTGATTGCTGCAGCCAGCCCTCAGGGAGCTCCAGCTGCTGCGGAGGGGGCTCCAGCTGCTGTGGAGGAGGCTCCAGCTGCTGCGGAGGGGGCAGCGGCCAGCACTCTGGAGGCTGCTGCTGAAGTGGACCCTGCACCTAGAAGAGCAGATGTGGGTGACAGGAGTGGTCAGATAGAAATTTCCTCCTCATCTTTCTCCTCGTGGGCCCGTATGAGTGGCTGAGATGCCCTGGTGAAGGCTCTGAGCTCTGGCCTGGAGGATCCCTCTGTCCAGGGATCCAGAAGTTTGATTCTTCTCCCACAAACCTATCTGCTGCCCCGACACCAGCTGTGTTGTCTACGATGGGATCCCAAACCGCAGACTCATATTCACTCTCCAGCTCATTTCCCACACCTTCAAGTGAAACAATAAAGCAAAAGCTCTTCCTGCCATTTATTCTGGACTGCTCCTTGCCCGCTTGCGTCTCCAATATTCTTTTCAGTGCTGTCTATTTTCCTGCTGCCTGGAGGCTTTGGAAATCAGAGACTTGCTAGTGGAATGGCTAAAGGTAGGGAGGAGGGGAGAGAAAAACCTCTCTGGCTCCTACTCTGACACCTTATGTCAGATGAATCACTATGTGACTCTGCCTGGGCCCACCCTCCTGGTGTCTCAGGGGCACAGAGCCTTGTGCTTTGGACTCTTCAGGGTCCCACTCGGTCCCCAGGGTGTGGTTGGGAGGCAGATGTGCTCCCCATTCTTTCATCCATCTCCCCTCCTCCCCTTTACTATACTTCCTACTCACTCCCAAATCTCATTCTCTTTCAGTAAAAAGAATTAGAAAATTATACATAAACTTTCTGCAAATAGACCATGAATCTTAGACCATTCTAACTACAAGTATGCATATAACATCAAGTAAATATGATTTTAGAAAATGTAAAAATCCGTAGAAAAGGAGTCAGGAGTTTAAAATCGATGTTCTGTTTTTCTCTCCCAGAGCCCCAAGTTCAAGCTTTCCAGTCAAACATCTCATTTCTATATTTTGTAAAGAAGTCCTGATTTTTCATCAACATTTTTTCAATAACAACTTTTACATCAGATTGAACAATTGTTAACTTTACTTTGTGTGCATAGTGCCTCAATAATTTTTTTATGAACTGGATAAGTGGGCAATACCCTACGTTTACTTTTTAAACCATGAAAAGACCCCGGTGTCTGTCAGATCAGACAGCAAGAACATTTGGGAATAATCTGATGTGTACCTCACAAATGCCTTGTTTAATACTACCTCTAGGTGTCCCTGTGTCTTTGGTCAGTCCCCCAAGATTCAAAGTCCCGTGAGGGAACATCCAGTACACTGATTCTCAGCCATGTGCCTGCCTCTTGACTATCTGGGGAGACTAGATGAAGATATATTCCCTTTGGCTTCAGTAACAGGAAGAACCCCTCCAAAGAATTCAACTGGCATATTAACAAGTACGGAGCTGATTGTTGGCCAAAGTGACAGATGGTACCATTCCCCAGAAGGGAAAGAACGTTCCAGTTGAGACCAGGTTTCTTTCTCCTGCTAGGGACAGGTGCTATGCAGCCATCTCAGACCAGAGTTCCATGAAAGCCAAGACTGTATATTTTCATAAGGTCACAAAGATTTTCTCGTATATTTTCTTCTATGACGTTTATTGTTTGAGCCCCTTAGTTAGGTTCTCCATCCATTTTGAGTTAAGTTTTTTAATGTTAAAAGGGTCAATTTTATGATTCTGTTTGTGGTTTTCCAGTTGCCCTAGCATTATTCATTGAAAGACTGCTGTTTCCTCATTGAAACAGTAAAACTTTTGGCACCCTTGTCAAAAAATCAATAACCATCGATTCATGGTATTTTTTGACACTCAATTCTCTTCCATTATTCTTTGTGTGTGGCTTTAGTTGACAGTTTTGTTTTAATTCTTTTTTTTTTCTTCTCAGCATTTTGAAAATGCCATTCCAATGCCTCTGGCTTCCACTGATTTTGATTAAACATAAGCTATAAATACTATTGGGGTTCCCTTGTAAGTGAGGAATCAGTTTCCTTTCACTGTTTTCAGGAGTTTCTCTGCTTTTTTTCCCCAATACTTTTACTGTGACGTCTCCGGATGTGATTATTTTTGTGGTTCTCCTGCTTTGAGTTTGTTGATGTTGTTAAATGAATAGATTAATGTTTTTAATCAAATTTAGTAAATTTTACATTATTATTTTGGAATTTTTTTCTGTTTTGTGTCCTTTCTCTCTATCCACTCCTTCTTGTACTCCTATTACACATATGTTGGCGTCCATACATCGCAAATTTTTCTGAGGCTCTGTCTACGTTTGTTCACCATTTTTTCTCTGTTATTTAGATTGCTTAATCTCTATCGATCCATTTCACTTGCTGATTCTCTCTTCCACCAGTTCAATATATTATTGAGCCTCTGTAGTGAATTTTTCATTTCAATTATTTTACTTTTCAACTGCAGAGTTTCAAGTTAGTTCTTTAAAAAAAAATCCTACCTGTTTATTGACGTTCTTTGTTTCGTAAACATTACCATACCTTCCTTTACTGCTTTCAGCACAGTTTCCTATAATTCTTTAAAAGTGACTACAGTGGCTACTTTGGGATCTCTGTTTAACTCCAGCCTTAAACAGCCCTTAAGGGCCCCCTCTCCTGGGAAGTTTCTGTGGATTGCTTCTTTTCCTGTGTAAGGGTCATACATTCCAGTTTATTGCATGTATCATATGTTTTTTTCTCTAAAAGTGGTTATTTTAGACATTAGAATGTAGCGACTCTGTATCATAATCTTCCTCTCCCCTCAGGGTGCCCTGTTGCTTGTTTACATGTTTGATCATTTAGACAGACTATATTAGTGTAGTCCATTTCTCCTGAAGTGTGATGTCTCTGATGTCACTCCTCAGGGGGCTCAACCCTGGGCTTGCTCACGTTACCCTGAATGACAGTAGGTTTAGCAGAACTCTCTTTGGTTCTCTTCTCTGATTTCTGTGTTAAGCTATCTCTGTGGGCATCACACACAACTGTTAGGCTTCACTAATTGCTGACAGATTGCTTTATTATTTTTGATCATGTCCTGGTACATCAATTTCTTCATAATTGGATCCAATTAAGTCCAGGTCCCTTTGCCAGGGTGGTGTTTGAGGTCAGGTTTGAAATTTGTTCTACACCCAGGAAGACTCTGCTTAGTCCTTACTTTCCTTGGTTTTCTCTGGTAAACAAGCTGCCCTACGGTTCAGCCTATTGCTCTTCTGACTCAGCACCTCCTCTTAAATGCTTGCCAACAAAATCTCTCTTGTTTACCAGATTGCCTTTAGGCTTCAACGCCCTCACACTCTTTTCCAAATATAGTCAGTTCCTCTGGTGAGAACTTTGGAGTTCTCTGGGTTTTTTGGCCTTCCTCTTCCCTGGACAAATTCTCTTAGCCACTGCTCCTGAGCTGCAGACAAATGCCTCCTGGAGCTCACCGCTGATTCATGAGCAGAGTGCTTTAATGCGGTGGCAACCTCTTCTCTTCTTGGATTGCTTCTCCCACCTTCAACCCTCCACCCTACAAGTGAGCTGGGACCAAGGCCTTTGGTGTCTCAATATTCTTGCCCTGCTGCCCCTGAGATAGACTTACTGCCTGCCCCATGAGTGGGAGATGGCAGAGTAAGAAAGCCCCCAGTTTCTTAGAGTCCCCCTCCTGGAATTTACCTTCCATGCCACAGAACTAGGGACAGAGGTGTAAGAAATGTTGGCAGCCTCCCCTCACAGGAAGACACTGAAGATCATGATCTGGAGCTGAAAGGGGATGGAGCCTTATCTTATCGATTGCATCTTCCTAGAGGAGCTACCATCATGCCCAGGAAGAGATTAGGGAGGGTGCAAGTTGTGATTCAAGTGCCACAGACTCTTGCTATTGTTACTATGATTTAGTAGATTTCCTCGAATAAAAGGATTTTAATTTGCTATATACCCTTAGGACAATTCACAAAGACTAATTTTTTTTTTCAAGTATTAATTGTTTTTCCAGGGGAAGGGTCTAAGGAGTTCTTCATGCCATTGTTCTGAAAGTCCTCCCTAAAGGGTTTTTATTTTATTTGTTTTAGGTTTTCTACAAGGCTTTTAAAAAAATACTCTGAATTGAGATTTTATGTATTCATAGATTTCTTTTATAATTTACTCTTTACAAGTTTTAATAAAGAGCTGTGAACAACCTAAGCTCTGAACTCGGTTTTAATTATTTTCTTCTAAATCTTAGAAGCTTTCTCTCCTCTTTCTCTGGATAGTGAGAGAGGGAAAAAAGAGATCTACCAGTTTGATGAAGAAAACACTACACTAAGCCCTTCTTTTGCCAATTTTCTCTATTGAAATGGAAACTAAATCACTCATACCCAGTGGTCTACATGAGGGGGGTCCAATCTTTTGCTTCCCCTGGGCCACATTGAAGAAGAAAAATTGTCTTTAGCCACACATAAAATACATTAATACTAACAACAGATGATGGGCTAAAAAAACAAAACACACAAAATTTCATAAGGCTTTAAGAAGGTTTGCAAATTTGTGATGGGTCACATTCAAAGCTGTCCTGGGTAACATGGGGCCCACAGGCTACGGGTTGAACAAGCTTGGTCTAGATGAACGAACCAGTCCTTATGATGTCATAGTCTTCAGTACAAGTTGGGATAATTTGTGGTTTGCATAACACCCGACCTGAAGAAAAAAAAGGTAGGATGAGATCTCTTGGCCCTTCCTCCTAAGAAAACATGAGCAGGGCTGGGTTCTAAAATAAGAAGTACCTATAGAAAACATTACATAGATTTTCTGAACACTCCCCTCAAACTAAACTCCTTGGGACAGTCTAGGTAAAAATATAATAATGTTCAGGAAACATAGTTGAGGCGTCCACAGTGTGATGTGGACAATCCCAACCTCACCGTAAGTGTCTGATTTTGTCACGGACCAAGTCCATATTTCAGCAGAATGAACTGACTCAGGAACATTTGAAAAGCATTCTGTAAACTGTAAACTCATTTGCAAATGTTTGTGATGGGGATTTTAAAAAACTTAACCATTAACAAACCTAATAAGTAGTAACCGTAATGAGCCATGTGTATGCTGAAATGGGACATGAAATATACAGGTCATAGCCCCATGTTCAAGGTATTAACAATATCACATGCAAGTATAATTGTTTAAGATAATAAATTATATGAATAACAAGCAATAAATGCTCTGAAAGAATTTCTCTGCCAGGCATTGTCCAGAAATTCATTACAGAGAACATAGGCTTTGGACTGGCCCTCTGAAGTATTCTCAGAAGAGGAACCAGGAAATACAAGAAAGACAGAAGAAAAGAAAAGAAGTGAAGAGGAGAGGAGGAGAGAAGAGGAGAGGGGAGGAGAGGAGAGGGGAGGAGAGGAGGGGAAAGGAGGGGATGGGAGAGGAGGGGAGGAGGGGATGGGAGAGGAGGGGAGGAGGTGATGGGAGAGGAGGGGAGGAGGGGATGGGAGAGGAGGGGAGGAAAGGGGATGGGAGGGGACAGGAGGGGAAGGGAAGGGAGAGGAGGGAAGGGAAGGGGAGGGGAGAGGAAGGGAGGGAGGGAGGGAGAGGAAGGGAGGGAGGGAGGGAAGGGAAAGTAAGAAAAAATACAGAAAGAGAGAAAGAAAGAAGGAAAGGAAAGCAAGCAAGCAAGCAAGCAAGCAAGCAAGCAGGTGGGCTGAGGAAACAGGAGGAAAGAAAAAGAGACAGAGAGGGAAAGGGAGGAAGAAAGAGAGATGGACACAGACAGACATCAGCGAGGATAAAAGCCAGTTCACCATATAATAAATCCATCTATTCAGCAGAGGAGGAGATACAGCAAAAGCAAGTTCCAGAAGTCAAGAATAAAGTGACGGGATAGGTTCAAGTCAGTATACACAGGGACTTGAATGCTGGCTAAAGGAATTGAAGTTTATCCTGAAGACACCAGAGCATTCTGGAAGAACACTTAACAGTCATGGAAATTATTCATAAAAGCATAAAGCAAAATAAAAGAGATTTTAAAAATACATTTGAGGAGTTACTTCAGGAATAGCCAAATGATTTGGGATACCAGAGAGAAACTGACCGAAGGGAAACCCAGACGCTTGGGAGGCCGAGCAACCTCATTTGAGGCTGGGGATCTGGAGATATCTCCTGCTCAGAGAAAGAGTCTCATGAATAGAGACCAGGAATGAGACCGGATTATGCTCAGAGATAGGCTCCTGTCTTCAGACCAGGATTGGGACTTCGATAATGGTGGGAGACCCTTCACATGAGACACTATCACTTTAATTTGGTACATTTAAGAGGACTAGTTCTATTCTCAACCTACAACTGCAATTCGCACATTTGCCCATCTTTCACTTACAATCTTGTGTCGCCTGTTAATTTGTCTGTATTCCCTCTAGAGTGGAAGCTTTGAAACATGATATGGAGTTCTTATTTTTTCTTGTATCCAGTATACGGTGGGGACTTAATAAATATTAAATATCAAATCATCGAATTATACTCAATTATAATTATATTCAATTATACTCAAGACACAATCTGAACCAGGAAGACAGACGGAGTGGGATTAAAGAAGAACATAATATTTCTGTGGTCCTGATTTTACATATATATATAATTTTTTAAATTGCATTTTAGGTTTTGGGGCACATGTGAAGAACACGCAAGATTGTTGCATAGGTACATACATGGCAATGTGGTTTGCTGCCTTCCTCCCCATCACCTATATCTGACATTTCTCCTTATGTTATCCCTCCCCAACTCCCCACCTCCCACTGCCCCTCCCCTAGTGTGGTGCTCCCCTCCCTGTGTCCATGTGTTCTCATTGTTCAACACCCTCCTATGAGTGAAAACATGCGGTGTTTGATTTTCTGTTCTCGTGTCAGTTTGCTGAGAATGATGGTTTCCAGGTTCATCCATGTCCCTACAAAGGACACCTGGCTGGACTTGTAAGTCTATCTGGAAGACAGTGCAGCTCACGGGCTTCAAACAGCCTCACTTTATGAGCTGGGCAAATCCAGATGCTAACATACTCCATCCTATATGTGATGAAATTCACTGTACTGAAAACGAGTAGGCTTAGAAATATCTGTGGACGATTTATTATGGGAGGTGATCTGGGAGAGATGTGGGGGAGGCAAGTACAGTTTGCCTAGAGCAGAGGCCCTAGAAAGAACCCTCAGCCCTAGGTACAGACAGGAAGGATTGAGTACTTGCTAGTTAACCTCAAAGAAACGCATTTGTGATGTGTGAGGTGTCTGAAGCATGTTTTTATGTGGTGCAGGTCTTGGGTGGGAAAGAGGAGCGAGTGGCGCATTGAGACAGAGTTGCTTTGCCTTCCCACTAATGCTTAGGGCAAGGGAAGCACTTTTGAGAAGCAATCAGAGTTATTTCTGGTGTCTGAGGGAAGAAAAGAGGAGAAAGAGAAGGAGAGAGAAAAAAGGAGGAGGAGAAAGAGAAGGAGAGATAAGAGGGAGTAGGGAGTGAAGGAAGATGGGGGTCTAATCCGTGAGGCCCTCTAAATCAGGCACTTTCTCCAGGACTCTGCTCTAACAGGGCGAGTGAGGCTTCACCTCATTCAACCACCTGCTGTTTCACTCACAAAGATCTTTTCTCCCTCCATTCAAACCGCATCTCAAAGCTTTCCCAGATGAAGCAGTTTAGATTGATGATCCTGTCCTGCTGGACTGTGGGATTTAACAGCCGCTCCTTTTCTGGCTTCGTCCTATTCCCTGTCCTGCACCCTGGTCTTCATCCCCTCTCCCGTACTCCAGCCCTACTCATGTTTGTCGCATATATGATTTGAAGGCCTCTGAGGACTGCCCCTATAGTCAGAATGTTTGTTGTAATTGCTCATCTTTTTATTTACCCAACAGTTTCCTGGATACCTAATATGTGTCAGGCATCAGGAATACAGAGGCAGGGGAGGCACAGACGTGAGCAGCAGGGAGTTTCAGCAGTGCCTTTTAACTCAGCTGTGCACACCAGGAGCAATTGTGAGACGGAAGCATCCATAGGTGAAGGACTGCATTTAGATGAGTACGTTCCCAGTTTAAGCACTGTCAAAACATGATGATCTCAATTTTCATGAAAGGTGAAGAAGAACTTTTCACTCTGTGGAAAGCTTTTAAAACCACAATGTCCCTTGATAATTCCAAAAACGGCTCCCTTTTCGGATTTAAGAGGCAGCAGGTGTGTGAAGGTTTTACTTTCCACCCTCTGCTCAGCCTGTTGTGTAAGGTGACGGCCACCCACAGAGCTCCCAGAACTTGGAAAGGGTGTTCACAAGTGCCTTAGGGGAGAATGATGGAAACAAGAAGTCAAGGTCTGGTCCGCAAACGGAATTCGCTGGGCTTTATTTTCTTTCTATTTTTTGTTCTCCTGAAACACGAAGTCTTTTCTAATGGCGCATAGACTGTTTCATTCAACAGATACTAATGAACATTGTCTTTGTGTCAGGGACAACACAACATCAGGCTCTAGGAATGCAGAAGTGATAAAGGCAAGGTCCCTGTCATCAAATAACAGTTTAGTAGACGAGATAGGATATGTATCTTGGTCACGTGACCCAAAGCAATCCTAATGTAAAGGTGAGAGGATGCAGGACTCAGATGTGGGAGGGGCACTGGGCCAATCTCCATGGAGGTAATGGCATGGACTGGGATGCTGGCAGTCATGGATGATGGGTGGGGGTAGACAAGGAGGGTCTTCCTCAGACCCTGGGGGATGTTGAATCTGATTTTTCCCTCCAGTTCTACATAGAATTCAACAGCAGCTCCAACCCACCCAGCCCCAACGGATGTCATCCAGACTTGGCCAGTGTATCCTCCTGTAGGCAGGCCAATCTCAAGGCCCCAGCCTTCTGCTCCCTCATCCACCTGCGGATGCCTTTGAATCACATCCCAGCTACATGTCGCTGAGGAATCTAGCACTGGGAATTGTGAAATATCCAGATCAATCATCCACTCCACAGCTGTCCTCTAATAACATGTGGCCTGGAGGCTTCAAGTGGGGGATATATAAAAGAGCCTCTTACTTCCTGGCAACACAAGGCCTCCAGACTGCTCCTGGGATAGCTCGTCCACACGTCTTCCTCCAGGGTAAGGCTACTTCCGGATGAAGAGACACTGGGATGTAGCTCAACTGCTGCTAAGGCAGCCCTGATCTCTCGTCTTTTCTCTTCCAAGGGAGCTGAAAAATTAGGCAGGAGATGCTTGGGTAGAAAGAAGGGAAGAGAAGTCGGTCCCTGAAAAATAAAGACCCCAAATCATCTATCACGGGAGAAAGCCATAGAAATTAGAAGGTCAGAAAAGCGGAGAAGGGACAGTCAGACTTAGGAGTCTGGGGACAGAATAAGACTAGGTAAAGAAACAGTGAAGACTTGGCTCTCTTTGACCAGGTGGACATTGGCCTGGGGAAAGTAAACTGTCAGCTCAACTAGGTACAATTTGTCTTTTTTTTTTTTTTTTATTAGAGGAAACATGTATCAGTAACATGGTTGTTAGTAAGTGAGTCCCCTGGGAAGATTTACTCCCCAAATATTTAGTCCTTTCAAGTCATTTTTCTCCTCCTGAGATGGATTTCAGTGGATTTGCAAATGCTGGTCTCTATTTTTGACAGCTCCAGCTCGTGGAGGAGAGAAGCAGAAGCCCAAGCTGCCTGGGTCCCTGACAGAACTATTTTTCTTCCAGATTTGACTTGGTAACCCAGCAATGGCACAGCAGAAGCAGCAATCTTGGAAGCCTCCTAATGATCTCCAGTGCTCCCCTCCCCAGTGCTCAAACCCCTGCCTGGCTCCCTGCCTGACTCCTGGTGGTGCTCCTCATCCAGAAGGCTGTCATTCCAGTTCCCAAAGGCCTGAGGTTCAGAAGCCTAGGAGGGCTCGTCGAAAGCTGCGCTGCCTCAGTGGGGGCACGACCTACCACTGCAAAGAGGAAGAGTGCATCGGTGACTGAGTCCAGAAGAGCTGAGGCACAGGTGCAGTTGCTTTACGCCAGCTTTGGGTGCTAATTCCCCCTTGGAAAGCCAGGCCCTCAACCTCTCATTTGGGCTGAGAAACACTTCCTGATCCCCAGTTCTACAGAGGCTAGAACTAGGCTGAGCCACGCGACTACTGCTCTCTTCCACTTGCCCCTTCAGCTCAGCAACAATAAAGCTGTTTTACTGTGAGTTGTTAAGACCGCTGCTCAGTTGTGCTGAGACCCCCACCTCAACCCAGGTGGATGTTGCTTCTCCTCCTTCCTCCTAAGACAGCTGATGGTATTTTTAAAAAGCAGATGCTTTGGGATTTATGTCCCAGTTTCAAACAGCCTCACAGCCGTCAACCTATGTTTTTGCGTAATTCTAGCACCAAAGATGACAATTCAATAAACATGTTTTGAGCACCTACTGTGTACTGGCCTCTGTGTTTACAGATGTAAGTGGGAAATCTGTCCCTGCTCTAGAAAGCCTGTAATCCAGTAGGAGATGCAATGGACACTCCAGATAGAAACATGTGGATTAATAAATATCATTTTAAGCTGATTAACTTATTTTTATGCCTCAATTTGTGTTCAGAAAACTGAAAACAGGAATTTAAAAAGTACATCAGGTCAAAGACAGCAGAGAGAGGAGATCCATTTGATTGATGGTGTAGATCAAAGGTGGTTTCCCAGGCCTTGGAAGGAAAGAGACTATCCCACTTGGGAGTGGGGAGAAGAGACTCCCTGGGGCAGGAAGCATTGAAATAAGACCTCTAAAGATAGCAGACCTTGGTGCTTGGAGGTGGAGTGAGGAGGAAAGATCCTCCAGGTGGAATATCCAGCATAAACAAATGCATAACAAGGGCGGTACTTGCCAATGGTGTGAATTTCAATTTGGCTGGAGTGCCAGGTGTAAGATGAGAGATGTCACACAGTTCATAACCCCGAGTCCCCGTGATAATTCTAACCAACTTCAGGTATTAAACATCAGCTACCAGAAGATCGTACTTCTGGGAAAAGTCTGGGCCCAAGCCCAGGGTCTGATAGTCTGAGATGAGGGGAGCATGACATTAAATACACAGGCCTGAAAGGGAACTTGAAGCTCAACTATGATGCATATAAATATAAGCTTATATAAATATTTTTGCTGATCGACATTTTTGGAGGGACATTGAAAGCATTTAATTTTTTAACAAAGTACCCAACCCAATAGATTATATTGACCAGGCGCAGAATAGAATTTCAACCTGTAATATCCAGTATGTAGAATTCTCATTTCCAGAGCTTAGTAATTCTCATTGCTGGGACATGATGTTACCTTTGTGAATAGACACATGTCTATGTAGATATGCATCTTGATTGTATATAATTATAATTTCATATGCATGCTTTTTCTCATTAAGCAAATGACACACACTTGTATAAAGATTTGTTAATGGAGATAAGCTTACAGAAGATGACTAAGACCAACCTAAAATCCTATCACCTAAAAATAATCATGGCTGATCATTTCAAAGCCATGATTTGTAAACCTTTAAACATTACAAAATGGGTTCATTTCAGAGTATTTCATAACCTACTTTTTTTTTTTACTATTAAGTAAATGGTAAAATTGAACAAGAGTGATTGTCGATACTCTTCCATGCTAGTAAATATTGATCAACTCTACTTACACATGATATCCACTAACACATTGTGGTCTGCATAACCGTTCTCTAACACTAGGCTTTTATGTTGTTTCTGAACTTGCTGTCCATTGTAATTTAAAATAATCATTCCCATTTATAATTGTTCTTAATTTTCTTAGAATAGTAATTCTAGAGTTAGCAAAACTATGCAGACGCTTTCAGACTCTTCAGCAAGACTGCATTTTGGGAGCAATTAAAATTACTCTACTTAAGAAATTAAATATGGTGGCAGGGATTTCTTTTATTTGAGAGCAAAAGTGAGTACTATGTTAAAGGACTGCCCCAGTTTATAGTGAAAAAATCCAAACACTTCCGGATAAACTTGATTGATATCCACCTACTTACCGTCATAAAATCTATAGTTTAAAAAAAGTTTAGATGCCTCCTTTATAGGGTAAAAGAGTAATTTATATTTTCTGAAGCAATATCTTATGAATATTGATATACCATTGTTTGAAATTTTGTATCTAGCTGATAGATTTTTAAATAATCATTTTGAATGTTCAATATATTTGTGTGGGAGATTTTTGAAAAGAATCCCATTTTTCCCTAGGAAAAACACAAAATCTCAATGTTGAGTTGATTATGTAAAGCTCAATGTGTAAAAACATCTTTTTTTCCACCTTGCATTTCTGCTCCTTATTGACAGCATTTACCAAATGATGGTTTTTAAAAAAGTTTTACAGAAACTATTTTTCCTTGACAAGAATATTACTTACTATTTTGGCCTATTCGGCTTTCTCTAGTAAGTACTTGGATTCCCTGTGCTAAATGTTCAACCAATGTATTATTCTATAGATACACTGATTAGTCTGTGTCAAATTGATTTCAAAATTACTACCCTGAAAAATAAACTAATGATTTAATTATTGTTTTTCTTTATAAAGTCTGTATTTGACTATTCACAATTCCTAAAATATGCCTGTACATCAGAAATGTCAATATTAATAGTGCCTTTTATTTTTAGAAGGAGTCTGGCTCTGTTGCCCAGGGTGGAGTTCAATGGCGTGATCTCAGTTCACTGCAACCTCCACCTCCCAGGTTCAAGCGATTCTCCTGCCTCAGCTTCCCAAGTAGCTGGGATTACAGGCACCTGCCACCACACCTGGCTAATTTTTTGTATTTTTAGTAGAGATGGGGTTTCGCTATGTTGGCCAGGCTGGTCTGCAGCTCCTGACCTCGGATGATCCACCCACCTCGGCCTCCCAAAGTGCTGGGATCACAGACATGAGCCACCGTGCCCAGCCAAGAGTACCTTTTTAATATGGCTTGAATATGGCTTCATTTTAATAGTATATGTCCATTGTACTTTGTTTTACAGTAATAAGTAATGAAAAATGCAGACTTTATATTTTATACAAAATGTTCTATAAATCTACATATATATAAATTTATGTATAAGAGCTATACACAAATACATATGCATTTTAAGTGTTTTCACCGCAAAAAATGGTATGTGAGATAATGCATGCTAATTAGCTTGATTTACTCATTGCACAATGTACACGTTATTTCAAAACAGTATGTTGTACGTGCTAAATATATACAGCACAAGTTTTCTCCATTAAATAAATACGTGTACTTTTAAAATTTCCTATATACAAAATTTTTAAGTTTATAGCAACAACAAAACTAGGTAAGTGGTATAATTCCTTTTATTTAGAATATATCTAACTTTATGCTTTTAAAAAATGTTCAAAATCTTACATTTTTTACATCTTTTAATTCAAAAAACTTTATTTTGACGGAAAAAGTTTATGTATTTGATATTCAATATGTTATTTTAAATGCTGTATTGTCAGACTAAATAAAGAACATTGAAGTTAAAAGAAAAAAAGGCACTAGATGTTTAGAAGCACTTCCCAGGGACTTTGAAACACTCTCAGGTATCAGTTCCTGACACTGCCTTTGAGGTAAAGGATGGTGATAAGAGAGATTCACCTTCCCTACCTTTCTCTTAAGATGTTTCATTGCAGGATGAAAGATACAGTCCAGCTGGGTTACCTCCTTTAGGCACGATGGAGAAAATGGTGGAGAGGTCAATGGCATGGGGTTGTGATGAGCCAGAGATGTTAACAGAACAGCTGCCCGCAAGAATAGGAGGGCAGTGGAGCCACAGATCTGTTCTGCTCACCTTAGTTGGGGGAACCCATCTTTCTTTAACATCTGCAAAAAGACATGAAGTTTCACAGGAGTCAGAAAGCTCTGTCACTGTAGGCAGTGGAGTCTCCTTTCTTGGGAGATTCAGAAATACATTCTTGGGATCTTGGAAATATAGTCTTATTTAGAAATATATTCTTGGGTTGGAAGCAAGTGACAGGCAAGATGATCATCCTTCATCCCTTCCTATTTTAGGATTAACAGGCATCACTTGATGGTGACATGTGTAAATATAGGCTCCTGATGAGATGTTTTAGCTATTGCTTCATTCGCTGAAGTTAACCAAAAAGCCAGGGTGGGGCCCAGAATCCAAAGAGGCCATCGTTCCATGTGTTACAGAGGAGAAGGCTTGGTGAAGCTACCAGCAACGATAAATCAGGGAGTCACCCAGGCTCTAATAGGGTCTAAAGCAACCACAGGTAAAGAGATCTCATAATTACCTCAGTGATCAAGATGAAAACAGCAACACTCATTTTACAAATGAACAGCCCGAGGCCCAGAAGAGGCAAATGGCCCATGTCTGGTCGGAGTCAGGACTAGGCCTGTGCTCCAGGGATGACCTGCTGCTTCCACCCAAGGGAGTTTTCTACGACTAGAGATATTAAGGAAAAGTGGGGCCAGAGTGCTGGTACCAGATGATATTGGTGTGCCTCCCCCAATCCCAGAGGAATAGAGCTCAGCATCTGGAGAATAACTGGGACTGTAACAATAATGCTTATAGTTGTAATCACAGCTTATGGAATATCTGTTGATTGTTGGTTTCTTTGTGCACAGTTAATTCTTTTAAGCACCGTATTACACATGATGGGCCTACCACTCTAGTTCACACTATACAGATAGGGTGGAATGACTGTTTTGAGGCCACCCAATAGAGGTGATGAGAATATGTTATACTGAATAGTTATTATCCCTTTCTTCTACCCACTAGTTGAGGTGGGCACAGGACCATGAGGCAGGTTATTGATCATAGGTCATGACCATTCTCTGTATTTCAGGAGAAACACAGAAAGCATCAGTCCCTCAGTGGCCCTGGTATGAATCCCATCATCCTTGGGAGAACCGTAAATCCTCGCCCAGTGCTGTCTGCCAATCAGACCCGCATATGCTCCCTGCCCACTGAGATTCTGGCCCACAGGAGGACTGTTCAAAGGGTTGACTGCTCAGGCAGAAGGATAATCCTTGTTTTCCTTTCTCTCATCACTTAGGAATTAACTTGATAAGAATCTCTTGCATGCCAATGCCAGCTTGGCTGACACCTCACCCTTCTATTAAGGGGCACACCCAAGCCAGATGGGAATCCTTAACATTCTTGAATCCTCAGGCAGGCAGGATGGTGAGGAAGTGCACGGGCAGATGAGAATGGGAAGTGCATGGGAGTCCAGGAATGCACCAGCTGTGCCCAGATGGCCTTGGCCAAGCAAAGACCTTCCAGTCATCTTCCAACAATTCCCCTTTTCCAGAAGCTCATCAACAAAGCTGCTCCCCCAAGTCCAACTCTGATCCTCATTGAACCATCAGGCTGGCCATTCACCACAGACTTCAGCTTTGTGGATAACCAAATGAAGACATCTAAGACCACCTTATCCTAGCAATCTTTTAAAAATGTAAATCTGATCATACTTCTCCCTTGTTTAAATGGTCAGAGATGCCCCGTTGTCTCTGGTCAAATTTTGAAAGCCGAATCACCCTGTTTTCACATTAAATCATACGTATGTCTCCAAGATATAAAGTGGGTAAAGGTGTAATTACTCTGATTGCAGCAGGGGGTAGGCACAAGGTCCCCACTGTTGTCTGCTCAGGGTCTCCTTCTCAGGCAGCCCAAACAGTCAAGGGTTAATGATATTTTAAGTGGAGCTCAAATTTCTGGAACTATCATATTGATGGGATGGGAATTAAAATTTCTCAACCTCTTATTCATCAAACATGTTAATTACATTATCACATTACAATAGCTCTATGAGTTTCTTACTGTTAATCCCATTTTATAGATTTTTTTAAAAATGAAGCTCAAAAAATGTTAAATAACATATCCACAGCTCAAATGCCAATGCCCTGATTCTGAGACCCATATTCTCTCAGCTTGCTTGCTATGTGAAGGCATGAAGCTGACTCAATGGGCTACGGGGGAGGCATGGAGGGAGGGCTGGGAAGTGCACAAAGGCAGAGAAGCTCACGCTGTCTGGAGGCTCTCAAAAGAGATGATGGTCGAGCATCCTAAGCAACAGAGTTTTAAGAAATGTAATTTGGAAGCCGTAAATGTATGCTAAAATCACACAATGCAGCAAGTAAAGCTTTTAGTGTTTTAGACCTCTCCTTCCTTTCTGTCCAGCAAACATCCCACCTCTGATTCTTACGTGCCCAATATTATGGCCACGATGTGTTTCCAGAACAGACCAAGCTCATCCACATCTCTGTGCCTGTGTCAATTATTCTTCCCTTTTGCTAGAATGCCAGTTTCCCCTTCACCCCCTGATTGACTCCCATTCATCTTCCAAGAAGATGAATGGACGCACTCCCAGAAAGCACAAGTTTCTGCCTTTGCCCACTCTCCAGCCCCATCTCCATGCCTCCACCATTGCCTACTGCATTGGCTTCACATCTTACACAGCATAGAAGCCGGAAGAGTCTGCGACCCAGAATCAGGGCATTGGGACTTGAGACATGGATTTTTTTTTTTTTTTTTAATTTATTTATTTTTTTTTTTGAGACGGAGTTTCACTCGTTACCCAGGCTGGAGTGCAATGGCGCGATCTCGGATCACCACAACCTCCGCCTCCTGGGTTCAGGCAATTCTCCTGCCTCAGCCTCCTGAGTAGCTGGGATTACAGGCACGCGCCGCCATGCCCAGCTAACTTTTTTGTATTTTTAGTAGAGACGGGGTTTCACCATGTTGACCGGGATGGTCTCGATCTCGTGACCTTGTGATCCACCCACCTCGGCCTCCCAAAGTGCTGGGATTACAGGCTTGAGCCACCGCGCCCGGCCGGATATGTTTTATAATGTTTTTGAGCTTCTTTTTTTTTTTTGAGACTGAGTTTTGCTCTTGTTGCCCAGGCTGGATGGAGTACAATGGCACGATCTCGGCTCACCACAACCTCCGCCTCCTGGGTTCAAGCAATTCTCCTGCCTCAGCCTCCTGAGTAGCTGGGATTACAGGCTCGTGCCACCATGCCCAACTAATTTTTGTATTTTTAGTAGAGACATTGTTTCACCTTGTTGACCAGGATGGTCTCAATCTCTTGACCTTGTGATTCACCCTCCTCAGCCTCCCAAAGTGCTGGGATTATAGGCATGAGCCACCACACCTGGCCGAGCTTCTTCTTCTTTTTTTTTTTTTTTGACAGAGTTTTACTCTATTCCCTAAACTGGATGGAGTGCAGTGGCAGGATCTCTGCTCACTGCCTCCTCCACCTCCCAGGCTCAAGTGATTCTCCTGCCTCAGTCTCCCAAGTAGTAGGGATTACAGATGCCCACCACCATGCCCGGCTAATTTTTGTATTTTTAATAGAGACAGGTTATTGCCATGTTGGCCAGGTTGGTCTTGAACTCCTGACCTCAGGTGGTCTGCCTGCCTTGGCCTCCCAAAGTGCTAGGATTGCAGGTGTGAGCCACGAGCCTCATTTTTTAAAAAACCTGTAAAATGGGATTGACAGTAAGACACCCATAGAGCTATTATACTGCAATAATTCAAATAATATATTTGATGGATGCTAGGTTGAGAATAGATGTTAATTACCTTTCCTTCTCTCACATCATCTCACTTGGACCATTCTCTAAGGAAAAGGAAATATCTTAATCTTCTTTGAATTCACAAAACTCTGCACATATCAGGCATTCAATAAAAGAATTAATCTCTTTAAAAATAGCATTTGAAAAGTTACCACAAAAATGGAATTTCTCTCAAGATAAATAATTTTTCATTATTGAACCAGAAGGTCGTTGATGGTTATTAGACCAATCCAATAGAATGGTGTTTTCCAACCCTTGAAAAAATATTTGTAATATTTTTTTGTTGAGAATATTGCTGGGAAAGAGCATTATTTTGCCTATCTCTATAGATCTGGGCTTCGGTGTCTCACACTCAGCCAGAAGAGGCACAACCAGGCGAGAATCACATATATGCACTACACTCTGCTTTGGCACATCAAGGCGAGATGTTAAGTAAGTCATTTCCTTGACAAGTGGGAGAAACTGAATAAACTGTATGGCGTTCCTCCACCATAGTTTCAACTATTAGTACTTCACGCCCTGACATAGTCAACATTCCAGCCATCATCTCCACCCTCTTCTGCAAATTCACTGCCATTTCCAATCCCAGATAAAATATGTTCAGGGACAAGATCAGACTGGGAAATACAGACCTGGGCTGAGTGTGAGCTCTGTGGAGGTCTGAGGCTCATAAATAAAATACCTACTTGAAGATACACCTGAGATCATCTGGTCCAGCCTCTCCTGAAACCCAGAGGGAGCAGCAGAGCAAGGACCAGAGCGTTGACTGGCAGTGCGAAGCTCCTGCTGCTGACCCCATCCCAGGAGCAGCCTCTCACACCTGCCCCACAGGCCTACCACTGACCTTGCCTCCTGGGCTACTCCCTCCCAAGGAATGAAAGGAGGGGAGACCTTTGCCTCAACCACAGATCACCTATTAATTCATTAAACAAATATTTTTGAGCACTTGTATTATGGCAGATACTGTATAGGTACTGGAGATAAAGAGTGAACCCGTGAACATTGAGATTTCGTTCTATCCAGAAAGATAGATATCGAAAACCAAATATAAGCAAGTGTTACCCGGGATACAGGGTGTCATGGGAGCGTTTCACAGGAGAAACAATACAATGGAGGTTGAAGATGCAAGGATCCAGAGCAAAGGGGTAGGGATAGATGTTGGAAAAGACAAGGGGCCATTCCAAGGGCACAGGAAGTCATGAAGGATGCCTGCGGATGTAAATGAGCTTGAAGACTTAGGAGTAGGAAGCGGAAGCACTTTCTGTTTGACAGCAGCTCTTTGCTCTGTGTGGTAGAGGCCGTACCATCTCTCCAGAGGCAGTGGTGAAGGTTTGGAAGGTTCAAGGGAAAAGAAGAGGCATGATGAATGTGCATGGTGAATGCAGGAGGGTATGTGGGGACCAACAATCCATGTTTTGGACCAGCCAAGGTGGATGATGATTTTATGATGGTGTCAGCCTGCCAAAATGTCTGTTTCTGTTTTCATTTTTATAGCAACTAGGCATAGCAGGGAGAATACAGCCAGAGATGAGGCTTTGCCAGTCAAATGCTGTGACAAGCCAAACGGGAAACAAAAGAAAGTGTATCATACTGGCAAAGGAGTAGTTGAAACAATGAACTAAGAAAACTGCACTGGGTGGGGAGTGGCATGAAGAAAGGAGGAAGCCTGTGGCCGGGGAGAAGCAGATTCTAGTGGATATACCTACGCAAATCCAAAAGAAGGGGCCGTGAAATGGGGGCCCAAATTCATGATCCCAGAGAGTTGGAAGATACGGCTTCTAGTTCAGACTCTGCACAACTTTGAGGCCTCCTTTGCCCCCTCTGTATGTTCCCGGTCTATGCAGAGTGGCAGTAACCTGAAACACCTTGCAGCTGGGACTTTCTATGATGTCACATTGTTGATCCATATTTTAGGTACTTTGGTATCTGAATCAAATGCACTGAGCCCTCTGTAGTGGCACATGTGTGCTTAGATTATTGGTTCCAATCTCATTGATAAAACCTGCAGAAACCCCAATCAGTGCCTGCATTGATCCAACATCTGTGACTTTAGATGCCCAGTCATTCTTTGGATTCCTCCAGAAACCCTAATTTCAATTCCCAAGCTATGTCATTATAAATATCCTTCTAAGTCATGATCTTCTCATCTTTATGGAAATACTGAGGATTTATGAAGGGGAAGGATGCTCTGGGGGATCTGGTGGCGACACAGGGTGACAAAGTGACAGAATGACAGAGTCACTGGAATGTGGGAAGTTGTCATCACAACCACCTGGTTGGGAAGCAGTTTTCACATCATCTGTGGCTCATTCCCTTGAGTTCAGCGCAGTGTGTGTATAAAAGGCTTCCACTCAGTGTATCCTCAGTCCCATAGCTTGCCAAGGTTACGAGGACAAGGTGAGTGTTTTTACTGATCTGATGGCAGTTTGGGGATGAGTGGGGCTGTGACAGCTCCTTTGGGAAAAGCCATTTAAGGCTGGAGAGAATGAAAATTGGTCATTCCAGGAAGACCAGATTCATGGCAATCATCGAGGTGGTTCAGAAGCAGCAAACCCAGAAGGAGGGAAGTTAACCAGAGATTGGGGCCCTGCAGAGTCGGGAGGGGTAAGAGGAGCTAGTTTGTAGGACAAGAGACAGCCACACAGGACTGAAGAGTAGGGCTAAAGGCACAGCCCGTGATGCAAGAGCAAAATGGGAGGTGACAATGAGAGGTGACATAACCATGGACTCAGGTTAAAAATGTGGTTTTTAGAATGCATGCATTAGAGGATATGATAACAAGTAACTGAAGATTTAGGGGTCTACCCAGTGCCCTAAGCTGTTGCCTTTGAAGTCAGGATTCTTGAGAGAATCAAGCCAGGCACCAAACTAACTTACTCACTGCTGAATCTCACCTGTGTCAGGAAAGCAGGGTTGCTCTGCCTAGAATCATGTGGCTTCCGGAGCCACGTATTCAACTGTAGAATTTCAAGCTCTGCAGAATAATTGTTGGTACAAACAAGGTTTATATTGATTAGGCTTTTGAAATGTTTGCATTGTTGTTTAGAGTAACTGGACTTTCTCCAAGATGTCCTATCAGAAACACCAGCAGAAGTACCAGCTCCCTGCCAAGTGCCTCCCCAAATATCCACCCAAGTGCCCCCTGCAGGCCCCTCAGGCTTCTGCTTCATGTCCAGCTCTATGCCCGCCTCCAGCTCCCTCCTGCTGTGTTCCCAGTTGTTGTATTTCTGGCTTTGGAGGCCACTGCTCTCTAGTTTCACTCCGGTTTCCACGATTCTACCTGCGTCAGCCCCAGCATTCTGACAGCTGTGAGCACGAGTCTTCCAGATGTTCCCGTTGCCATAGCTCTGGGGACTGCAGCTGACCTGTGACCTTTCAGGAACCAAAGAATCACAGCCAACGTCCAGCCCTGAGTTGATGTCTTCCCTCACTCTTACCCTCCTCCTTCCTTTTCCTCCTGAACTCAGTTGCCTAGCTCCATAGGTGATGGGTTCCCCCTTTTGATGAGAACCTCAGGCCTCTTGGCCTTGGCTCTGTTCCTAGATCAAGGAGACCTGCCTGCAAGAGAAAAATCTGCTTTTTGAAGCATAATCAGTGTGCTAAAATAAAGCTTATCTTTCCTGATGTCCTCTTCTTGTGGCTGTTCCTCGATGCTCCATCCTCAGCTCTGAAAAGCTCACGTTAATCTGCGTTAAGCAGACTCCCACAAGGTGTCAGCCAGGTGGAAATTCCCACCAAGGTAGACCCAGCATCTCAGTTATCTGAGAAGGCTGTGAAAAGCAGAGATTCAGAAGGGAAGATTAGGGAGAGTTTCCAAAATGTAAGTGACCCTGTTCACAGCCGCTGCGGCAGGTGCCACCATCACAGAGTTTTCTTTCTACTTATTGAGGACATTTTGCTTCCCAGACCCTTCTTATTTGAGAGAATCTCATGCTCAGGAAGAAGACGGTACAGCAATGCTTGTACTTCTCAGATCTCAGTTTCAGAAACCATGAGAAATACATTCCTTGAGCATATTAGCTCAACTGAGTCCCTCACTCCATGTCTTCACACGGGAGCCAGGATGAGGGGGGAGTTTGTCCATTGTTCAGTCAGCACAATACCCAGGAGACTTCTGGCCTTGGTGTTGCTATCTACCCTTTTCAGGCTTTTCCCTCTTATATTCAACAAGGCAGATGGCATAGGTGTAGGGCCTGCTCTTAAAGCAATGTCCTTCCCGATCCAAGAGCAGGCATTGGTCACAGGCCACAGCCATGCTTCTGCCCATCCTCCAGGGCTATAGCTCTTAGCCACAATCTTGAGACACTCAGTGCCCATCAGGTCAGCGGGAGACAAAGAGATAGGGTTTTGGTCAGTACCCCAGACACTGCACATATCTGCAGCTTAGAATAACAAAACCATGGCGATGCTGTCAAAACATCTGATTTCAGGTAGAGGAGGGTCTCACACATTGAATGCCACCCACTAAGTATGTCCCAGCAGAAGAGAGACTGTTGCAGGCTGTCCCTTGGCCCAAAATCAACTACTAAAGGTCATGGCTGGCCTGGGGCACCCAGGGCACTAGGAGTTCTGAGGGTTAGAATGAAGGCAGACTTCACCAACATCCTTGATATCCCCATGCTCAGTCCAAGGAGGAGGACTTCCAGATCGGTGGTTTCCAACCTACGACAAAAGGAACAGTAGACTCCAGAGAGGTTCTTCAGGGGCTCTTGAGATTCCTCTCTCTCTCTCTCTCTCTCTCTCTCTCTCTCTCTCTCTGTGTGTGTGTGTGTGTGTGTGTGTGTGTGTGTGTGTGTATATTTGTGCTGACACCTTGGAGAATATTCAGAATGCCTACTCAAAAATGTTAAGTTAACAGGTGACAGTGATAAGAAAGGTATAGGAGATGTCACCCAGCTCGCCATGTTCATCTGGGCTGTTAGTCTAACTAGCTAACTCTCAGTTAGTCTAAATAGTAGATTGCAGAGCAAAAATTGTGTAACATCTTTGTGTATATTTTTAACTTTTCAACCATAGTTACTGATTTAAGGGAAACTGTTGTTTTTATCTGTACTGTAGCCTCATTTTTTTTTTTTTGAGACAGAGTTTTGCTCTTGTTACCCAGGCTGGAGTGCAATGGCGCGATCTTGGCTCACCACAACCTCCACCTCCTGGGTTCAGGCAATTCTCCCGCCTCAGCCTCCTGAGTAGCTGGGATTACAGGCACGCGCCACCATGCCCAGCTAATTTTTTGTACTTTTAGTAGAGACGGGGTTTCACCATGTTGACCAGGATGGTCTCGATCTCTCGACCTTGTGATCCACCCTCCTCGACCTCCCAAAGTGCTGGGATTACAGGCGTGAGCCACTGCGCCTGGCCCTGTAGCCTTATTTTTAAAAGAATCTCTTCCATCTCACACTTCTTTCCACTGCAGAATGAGTGAGTCGTCTGAGAGGTGAAATGGCAAGAGACCTGCCTTCTTTTGTCTCTGCTTTTCTGCTATGCTCACTCTGGTTACTGGAAGGATGTCTCTCTGTGGGTCAAATCCTATCCCAAGGCAGGCCCCAAGATTCAGGCTTTGAAATAAATATTAATAAGTTCATTTTGATTGTGGTACAAGTTACATTTGCCAAAGCTCTGGTTTATAAACTCTCTGTCTTAAACCATTCTTTTACTCAACTGTTTAAGAGTGTGGAGAGGAAAGACGTATGATTAATTAACCCACTCAAAAATCCCAATATTACAGAGTGTGACTGTGTATAGAATCCACCCCGCTGTTGTACATCTAGTTATGTAAAGTTTTATTCACACAAATTGCACTCATTGCATTAAACACAATACTGGATAAGTCCAGGTGCATCAACAGCTCATGATAAAATTTTAACAGCTGGCAAATAAATCTTAAACTGTATATAAAAAATATCATGCTAAAGCTAATCTTAGTATCTAGCATAAATTTTCTTGTCCTTATATGTTTTATGTTTATAAATGCTTATTTTGGGTAAAGGTGAAATAATGACTCTATACTAGAAATTTGTCACTGATTAAACAGATAACATTTTTTTTTAATTGAGATGGAGTTTTGCTCTTGTTACCCAGGCTGGAGTGCAGTGGCGCAATCTCGGCTCACCACAACCTCTGCCTCCTGGGTTCAGGCAATTCTCCTGCCTCAGCCTCCTGAGTAGCTGGGATTACAGGCACGCGACACCACGCCCAGCTAATTTTTTGTATTTTGAGTAGAGACGGGGTTTCACCGTGTTGACCAGGATGGTCTCGATCTCTTGACCTTGTGATCCACCCGCCTCGGCCTCCCAAAGTGCTGGGATTACAGGCGTGAGCCACCGTGCCCCGCCACAGATAACATTTTAAAAGAATAATTACTATTGTAGCCAATAGAATGTTCAGGATTAAAATAAAATAAATTATGCATTACTGGCAGTAAGTGTATTCAACTAGCGATAACTATGTTGATTGGAGTATAGAAAATTAATGTCATGTGTATTTGATTCTGTCCTGAAATAACACAGTATAATTAAGTTTTTTAGTCACCAGGATGCACCTTTTGTAATAGGTAAGAATAGGTTATATTGCTGATATGTTTTATGCAGTAAAATTTCACAAGAAATATTTATACCAATTATTTATTGACAATTAAAAATATCATTTTTCTATAAAACATACATTGACTTGATAAACAGCTAAATGTTAATTTTGAAAGTATAGTCAAAAATCTGGCAATGAAAACACATTTATATTATATCTAAAGTGTGTTTCACATGGTACATGAGAGAAAAACATATAGTCATATGCCACCTAATGACATTTTGGTCAATTACAGGCCACATATGTAAGAGTGGTCCTATAAGATGATAAAGAAGCTGAAAAAGCCCTATCCCCTAGTGACAGAGTGACATGGTGATATCACAGTGCAAGGCATTACTCATGTGTTTGTGGCGATGCTGGTGCAGACAAACCTACCCGATGCCAGTTGCATAAATGCATGGCACGTATAATTACGTATAGTGCATTATTCTTGATAATGATACTAAATGACTATGTTGCTGGTTTTTGTGTATTCCCTGGATTTTTGTCATTATTTGAGAGTGTACTCCATTACTGATATGAAATAAGTTAACTGTAAGACAGCCTTAGGCAGGTCTTCCAGGAGGTATCCAGAAGAAGGAAGGCGTTGTTGTCACGGGAGATGACCGCTCCATGCATGTTATTGCCCCTGAAGACCTTCCAGTGGGACAAGGTGTGGAAGTGAAATAAAGTGACACTGATCATCTTGACCTGTGTAGGCCTAGGCTAATGTGTGTGTTTGGATCTTAGTTGCTTAAAAAAAAAGGAAATAAACTGATAGGATAAGGATATAAGAAAGAAAATTGTAGTTCCCAGCACATTGAAAGATTTCTTAGAGTCGAGATATCAGAGCAAGTGAGTTTGGAAACGCAGGAGGTGAGGTTTGGGAAATGGACGATTTGAAACTCATTTGACAGAAGGGTTGTAGTTGTTAATAATAATGACTGGTCTAGTCTGGCATGACATAGGAGTAGATGAACATTAGGCTGAAAGACAGACCAGTGAGAGGTGCACAGGTCAAAGAACTATCAGCAAATTATTAAAGGAATCATTTTCGTGAATATTAAAATCACCAAAGAACATGACAGAAAGTGTTGGACAGAGCAACAGTGAGCAGAGTGCCAAATGCTTACCTGGGGATTCACAATGAACAGGAGCAGTGGTTGTGTAACGGGTGCCCAGCCCACTCCTCGGCCCAGTGAGTACAGAGGCGTGGGCAAGAAGCAAACAGCCAGACTGAGAGGACCATGCAGAACCCAGGTTTCAGTTTGGACAAGAAGGTGGAGATGGCTTTGGGAGAAGAGCTGGTTGATAGAGTGTATTTTTCTTTTCTTTTCTTTTTTTTTTTTTTTTGGTGCACAGCGTTGTCTTGAGCACCTGTGGGGGGCTTGGGGCACTGGAGAAGGACGGAAGATGGAGTCCCATTAGGGATTGTGCAGGGAGGGAAGGGAAGAATCCTGGTGATGGCAGGCAATTTGGGAGTCCTGAGCTTCTGCTGGTGACTGAGACAAACAGGCAGAGGGCATGACCAATGTCATCAAGGCGGAGTGAGGGAGCAGGCTGTGAGTGCTGAGGAGGACCCAGGAGGATGAGCAGAGCCCTGTCCACTCCCACCACCACTTCCACTCCTCACCACCTCCATTCCCACTGGCTGTGGCTGGATTGCTTTTAAAAGGTTACGGTGGAGAACTGAGGAATCTTAAAATGTCAAGAATAGCAACGAGGATTGTCTCACATTGTATATGTGTGAGTAATACATTACATTGCCTTATATAATGTCATAAATCTTGTCAAGTCATAGCGTATCAAGTATTTCGCTGTTCAACACTTACATTGTCTGACAGTCACTTTTTAAAAATTCTTTTGTCATTTAACCCTTTTCAATCAAGGAATGTGAACAGATCTCAGACATTTCTGCTGATTGTCTCCAAATCCGAACTCTTTTTTCGAATATCGAGGTTAATCTAATAGCAAAATACGCTGAAATTGTAAAGTAAGCTGTTGAAATCCAAAACAGCAAGAAACAAATCCTGACAAGTGTGTGACAGCTGGTGCTGTGACTGCTGCTCTCTGGGTTGTGAGGTGCACAGTCCGCGCAGCTCCAAGCAGGGGCCCCAAGGACCACCTGCAAAGTAACTCTTATTTCACCAGCACAGCCCAGCCTGAAAGAGAAAATACAGGAAAACAGTGGGCGAGAGACTAATTAATGACACTACCACTGTCACCTGCATTTCATGAATTGAGGTTTGTATGCTCATCAAAATAACCCGATTTTTCTTAATTAACGAGCTGATATAAATTTTATTGTAAAAGGTAAATTTAAATAAATGAATAAGTTCTTGTCTGTTTATGTATAGTGGTCTCAACGTAAGATTCTATCAGACAAATGACTGCACTTGTTCAAGTACTTGATTTTAATGTAAAAGATAAATTGAAATAAATGAATAAGCTCCTGTCTGTTTATGTACAGTGGTCTCAATATAGGGTTCTATTAGACAAATGATTGCACTTGTTAAACTATTTGAAGTCTCCCGCAGACTACTACAGAGTCCAGGCTTTGTTAATAGGTGTTGTGTGAAAATAATAATTGCAAGTGATAATTATCTTCACAAACGTTGTAAACAATGTAAGTATCAATGTGATAAAAATAACACATCCTAATTTTATTCTTAGCATGCAATCTGCATTTAAGAAAATATATGCCTAATCGGAGAAGGCCAGAAGTCACTGACAAATTATCTGACCTGGAAACACATCACCTTTAACTTGGTCATGAATTTGCATGCAGAGTTTCTGGTCCATCCGATAGATCTTATTTTTCAATATCAGCACATTCTTGAGATACTATTCAACCTTAGTAAATATTACTAACTTTACTTCACAAATGTATTCCGCTTTGATGTGTTGCTGAGAAGATAAATTTGTGAGACCTTTGCATTTTTTTCTCAACCATAATACAAAGGGGGCATTATCTGTATTTCTTGAGCAAAGTTAAATGTATTATTTCATTATTAAATTTAAAATATGACATATATTGTGTTCAAATAATTTTGGGAAATGTAGTTCTGGTGCAATGTTATTCAAGCCTCAGTAAGCAATATGTGCACTTTTGTTTATTAATGAATCATATACACATATTAATATGTAAATTTTAATTACAATATAACAGAAAACAAAAAAAATTTTTTAAGTTGAGACAATAATTAGAAATACTACTTTGAGTTATGGTGGACACCTTCTTGTGTCATGTAGTCTTCTGTGGGGACCAAAGTCGGCCTAAATGAAAACTGACCAACAATTACCAGAGCTAAACCCTCTGCAAGGCCTGGGGCCCAGAAAGGTGGTTTGTGTAGTCTCAGGTGTTGCTATGCACCACACCACAAGAGGGCAGTGGCGGGAAGACCACGGGCTCCACGGGGAGACGAGGCCCTCCACTCTACAAGCCAGCAGTGTGGCTGGGAAAACCTCTCGGAGCCTCATCTGAGACATCTGAAAATGGAAACAACGTCAACAATGACAATGATCTATTTTGAAGATTAAATACGGTAATATATCCAAATTTTTGTCCTACATTTTAAAGTACTGTATAAAACGTTTATTTCCAATAAATTAGAAGACCTATTGATCTTTTGCCTACTAATCTTATTGCCTATTGATTTATTGGATTTAGCTTGATGTGTCTATGTTCACATTTTTTGCTACCCTTTGTTCTCTCTGGCATTTTCCTGGCTTATTTTGCTTTTCTGACCCTTTTTCTTTCCTCCCTTTCTCTCTGTTCCCTGAGCTGGCCCTATGTAACTGCTCGCCAACTCTGTACCAGCACTCTTCAAGGAGCTTAATACGTTCTGTCTGATTTAATCCTCACAGCGACTGCATACAAAAGTACTGTGTCCATCCTCTTTTTATAGACCAGGAATCTGAGGTTAAGAAATGTGTTCGAGGTCCCAGAGCTGGCAAACTATAGAACCAAGCTTCGGGTCTAAGTTGTTCCACTGTAGCATCAAGTTCCATCAGGTGAAGCAATGCAGTAAGTTAGACAGAGGGAGTTTAATATAAGAATCGGGTGGATCATGAGGTCATGAGATCGAGACCATCCTGGTCAAAATGGTGAAACCCCGTCTCTACTAAAGATACAAAAAATTAGCTGGGCATCGTGGCGCGTGCCTGTAATCCCAGCTACTTGGGAGACTGAGGCAGGAGAATTGCCTGAACCCAGGAGGCGGAGGTTGCGGTGAGCCGAGATCGTGCCATTGCACTCCAGCCTGGGTAACAAGAGTGAAACTCCGTCTCAAAAAAAAAAAAAAGAAAGAAAAAAAAGAATTAGTAACAATAATAAAAGAAGACTAAAGTATAAGACACAAGAAAAAGGCTCAGGGAGGGTACCCGAAGAAGGACGAAAGTAGAAGGGGTCACACTTATTGGGAAAGGTGAGGTTCAGTCACCAGCCAGCCGGGAAGTGTTCTGGTTTAGCTAGCTGGGGTGGGTCTGGAGGCAGATCTTCCAATAGGGGGCAAACAGTAGGTCACCTTCCCGATGCAGGGCAAGGCCGGCATCGGGAACCACGTGGCCTGGATGTGCAGTGGGAGTCCACGATTCCCTTCAGAGCAGTGGGCAGCAAGGAGGCTTGCAAAGGGGGCCTGCAGCTCTGTGTGGACTGCCCCTCCCCCACCCCCTACAGCTGATCATGGGGAGCTCGAGCCATGGAGGGGGTTTGGTTTCAGGGTGAGAAGGCTGTGAAAAAGTCATCCTCATGCCGACGCTGCAAGGAGGCAAAAGGATCCCGCCACAGCCATGGCGGGCCATACGCTTCCCCTACCTGCCTCTTCCTACTGCAGTGTCCCTCCAGCGCCCCCTGTGGAGAAAGGGTAGCATTGTTCTCACTTTAGTGGAGAAAGGATTCAAGGGATTATACTGTTTATCCAGAGCACAAATCGAAGGGTGCGTTTGGAGGTGAGGGACAATAAATTGGTAAATGGCACGCTGATTATCTTGCACACACACACACTCACTTTCCCATACACAGTTCCATGGAGACTTCTGGCATCCATATATAAGATAAATCAATTAAAGAGGAGTCATTGTCATGCTTTGGGACTGTTAAGGATGGCTGTGTCTTCCACCAGGAGGCAGCAAAGCCAAGCCCTCACCCAGACTTGGCAGCTGCGATGTGCAGTCAGGAATTCCCTGAAAATTCTTATACTCATCACCTTATTGGATATTCTTAGACTGATCACCTTGATCAGGCCTGAGGAGAAAAAAGAGAGAACCACACTTACCTCCAGGAATAGTTCTAATTCAAGTTGGGACCCAAGATGTAGAGTGTAGTGAGGAAAAAGCTGTGATACCTCAACCTCTTGAAAGCAGAAGCATGACAGAGAGAACAAAGAAGGATCTGGAAAAGGATCCCAACTAAGTTGAGGGCTTAGTGGAAGCCTGCAGCTTTAATTTTGGTTCCAGTTCACCTGGTGGGACACACAGGAGTTGCTGCTGGTCACCTTGATACTTTTTTCAGGCTTTTTACAGACCACAAGAAGCTAATGCAGATTCAGAAATTATTCACAGATTGTTCAGAATATTGAGGACCTGAGACGGCCCTGTACTTGTTCTGATCTTGGTGGCAACTGGCCGCAGAGGTAAAGAGCTTACTAGATGGATCTGGCGGGGGGCTTGAGAATATATCCACGGCTTTGGGACAGCAATCAGACCAGGCAAGGAGAGCAGCCAGGAGGCTTGTCTGAAAGCATAGCAGCACAGCAAGCACCTCTGTTTTTCCTTAGATTAGTCAGTGACCGTTCTATAAAATGGCACATTTTTCTAGTCAAGTCAGTTTTCGTACAATATTGAAAATGTGACAATTGCTCATATTGAACACAAAGGTGCCTCAGCAGAGACACAATCTCTGATTTTAAATCTTGACCCTGAAGTGTTGGCTCCCGGGGAAAGCACGTGTTCCTCAGGTCTAAGGCCCATAGGAAGGGACTGCAATAGATGGGGGAGGCAAGGCAGCACTTCTGGAAGCATCTGAGATGAACTGTGTTCACTTCAGCGGGCAAAAACCAAGCAGATGCAGGGACAACCAGATCATACGTGGAAGGAGTGTCTGAGTCTGGCAAAGAGACAACGTGCACCCCTTTGTAGAATTTCACTAAAACCTGACCAAGAGCTCAACTTCAGAGCCTTTCTGCCTTCATTGCCAGAGGTAGCTACAACTCTGCCAGTCTTCCTCTTGCCAATTCAGTTCCTGGAACTCTGTGATGGAGAAACTGTGCAGAGGGTATCATTCTATTTCCGGACTTGGGTGGTAGTCACACAGATGGTTTACTTGGTTCAAGTGCATTGGCTGAAATGCACTGGGCTGTATTCTCAATGCATGTATATTACAGTTCAACAAAACCACGTTAAAATAATGCGCGCAAATGAATAAATGTAAAAATATCCAGGACAATTTTAAAAAATAAAAGCCATGTGTAGGAGCTAGTTCTACTAGATTTATACTATATTATAAAGCTATTATAGTTAGACAATTGGTTCTGGACCGTGAATGTACAGACAGATCAATAGAGCATGATAACAAGTTCAGAGCTGGGACAAAATAGACAGAAGAAGCTAGTACATGATAAGCATACCGTCAAATCTGTGAAAAAAGATAAATTAATCAATAAATGATGTTGCTACGACTGGGAAGCCATGAATGAACAACAACAAAAAAAACCCTTTCATTTTATACTAGGATGAATTCTTAAAGGGTTAAAACATTAAAAGTTAACTCTTAAGAAAAATCTGGAGGTATTCTTCTACACTTCCAAAATGAGGATCAGTTTTATAATACAACAGACAAGAACTATAAAACAAAATATTTTAAAACGTGTTTACATAATTAACATTTTCTATGTGGCTGAAATATAACAAAGTCAAAGGTCAAAAAACACACCAGAAGAAATTTAGTTTCTCATAGCACAAAAATAAGTTAATTTCTCCCAATATCGTATAAGTGCCCCAAATCAATAGTAAAATAGTCAAGAATACAGTTAAGTATCAGGTAAGTTACATCATCAGGATGTTCCCAGAAAATGAATCAACATTCATTTCACTAAATGTAATAAAATATAGTTGAGCTTACTTAGTAAGAGAAACTCAAAACTACTTTAAGATCTCATTTTGAACCTCCCAGCTGGGCCAAGAACAATCAATTTAAAAAACACATTATTTTGATGAGTTTGTGGGGGAAGAAACACAGTCTTATACATTATAGGGAGTGAAATAAATCAGGGAGACTCAGATGGAAGAAACTGGAAGCATTGATCAAATCTCAAAAGTATCAGCCTCTGAGTCAGCAATGGCACTTAGATAAATATAGTCTATCTCTGAGGAATGCTGTATAAATAATGTGTTCACTGCAGCATTGTTTGCAAGCGTCAAAATTGGGAGCTTCTATATATACACAGGTTATTATCCAGATTGGGAAACAAAGGGAGAAACTTTTAATGTACTGAAATGGAATGAGCTCTAACACATGCTACTGTGAAAAAGCAATGAGCAAAATGATGTGGAGTCACTCTTATTTTGTTAAAAAAAGAAAAAATACACGTTTGTGTGGATTTTTCCTGCATAAAATATCCCTGAAAGGATATTTCAGAAATTAATCCCTGTTAACGTAAATCACTGGAATCGCAAGGTGGGGGGATTTCACTGCGTATCCTTCGTAACTTCTGATTTTAGGCCTAAGTTAATGTGTGATAATGATTACTATTAAGAATATTAAAGGAGAGGGGCCAGGTGCTGGGGTGACGCCTTTAATTCCAGCACTCTGGGAGGCTGAAACAGGGGGATCTCTTGAGCTCAGGAGTTCAAGATCAGCCTGGGCAACTTGGCAAAACCCCATCTCTACAAATATTAGCCAGGTGTAGTGTCACGTACCTGTAGTACCAGCTACTTGGGAGACTGAGGCGGAAGGATCACTGGAGTTCAGGAGGTCGAGGCTGCAGTGAGGCAAGATCACACCACTGCACTCCAGCCTGGGCAACCGGGTGAGACTCTGTCTCAAAAAAAAAAAAAATCACATTAAAGGAGACCTACAGGAAGCAGAGCCTCAAATGCTGGAACCCAGGAAGACAGCACCATAAGGACTCGCTCCATTACTTGAGCGAATTACATCATTACATCAGCAAATTCATGCAAACTGGCCTCAACTTTTCTCACCATCAATTAACATAGCCCATGCAGCAAAGAAAGATGGTCATTGTCTTCCCCACTTTTGATAACAGAGGCAGAAAACCATAAAGAGGTGGGAGCGGGGCTGCCGCAAGACACCTTCCGCTGGTTTGAATGATGCATTGAAAACAGCCTTAAAAATGAGTTCCCCAATTTGGACAAGCAAGTTGGGATTATAGGCAGACAAACTTTGATTTAAAAAAAGACCAACAATCACCATTCATGCATTCAACTAATATTTTTGAGTATTTACTATGTATTAGGAACTATTCTGACTGAGAGCTTGAGCTATATCAGTAAACAACATTTTCCTTCTTGGCAATGACATTCTAATGAAAGAAGACAACACATAGAACTATAACATAAAAATTAGTTCAGTTGAGTGCTATGAGATACTGGTCTCTATATTATACATATATTATGTTATACATGAAAAATACTACGAAAGGAAAACAAAATAGAATTGTGTAAAGGTGACTGGAGTGAGGGCAAATGTGGAAGGTTGTCATTTCAATTAGAAAGATCAGTGTGTACCTTATTGAGAAACTGATATTTAAGCAAATACTTGAAATACAAACAAAAGACCCTTAGTGGCCTGCATGTGCATTTGTATGCATGTGCGCATGTGCACAGACCTGGCCTGCTACAGGAACAGTAAGGAGGTGTGTGTGGCTGCAGCAGAGCATGTGACAGGAAGAGCAGTGGGAGATGAGGTCCAAGGTGTGTGTGGATGTGGGGGTCAATGATGCAGGGCCTTTTGGGCTACTATGAAGACTTCAATTTACCTAGCAAGGCATGGAGAGCCACTTCAGGCTTTTGGACAGGCGAATTCCATTACATGATTTATGTTTTAAAGTCCTCTTCAACTGCCCTACTGAAAATAGACAATAGCAGACCAAGAATAGAGCAGAGATATCAGTTAAAAGCTGATTAGAAAGTCAGCAAGAGATCCATGAATGTTCATCGCAGCCCTGTTTACAATAGCAAAGACTTGGAACCAACCCGAATGCCCATCAATGATACACTGGACAGGGAAAATGTGGCACATATACACCATGGAATACTATGCAGCCATAAAAAAACGATGAGTTCGTGTCCTTTGTAGGGACATGGATGAACCTGGAAACCATCATTCTCAGCAAACTGACACAAGAACAGAAAAATCAAACACCGCATGTTCTCACTCATAGGTGGGTGTTGAACAATGAGAACACATGGACACAGGGAGGGGAGTAATACACACTGGGGTCTGCAGGGGAGAACTAGGGAAGGGACAGCGGGGGGTGGGGAGTTGGGGAGAAATGCCAGATATAAGTTATGGGAAGGAAGGCAGCAAACCACATTGCCATGTATGTACCTATGCAACAATCTTGCATGTTCTTCACATGTACCCCAAAACCTAAAACACAATAAAATATATTTAAAAAAAAGAAGGCAAGAGATCACGGTGTCTCAGAGTAGGCTGGCCACAAAGACAGATGGATTCCCTTTGAAGTTAACAGAATTTACTGATATTAACCAAGTGTGAGTTATACAAAACGGAAGCCCAGGAGGACTCAAAAGTCTTGTGCTTGGGCGAACGGAGGAGTAGAGTTAGCATCTTCTGAGCTGAGATATATAGGAGTAGAGGATGTTTTCAGGAAAGTATCAACAGCTCAGTTGTGAGCAAGTTAAATATGAGATGTCTATTAGATAGTGTGTGAGAATATTAAATAAGCAGTTGGATATGAAAGTCTGAAGTTCTGGTGGGATGCCTGAGCTGTCATTAATACACACCATCATCACTGACATATAGATGGCCTTCATAGTCAGGAGACTGAACCCTCCAACCAAGAAAATAAGTGTAGGAGGAGGAGAAAAAAAAAACCAAGGACTCCACCAAGAAGTAGTCAGGCCGAAGAATAGGAACACAAAGAGTTTCGACTTAATGTACTGGTAAAATCATCCTTCCACGTATTTATTCACTAAATGGGGATTTAGTACCTAGGATGTTCCATACGGTGTGTTGGAGCTAGAAATTAAATGGTGAGCAGAAAATATACCTAACCTCACCTCCCAGAGAGCCTTCGCTAGCTTAATTTTAATAAACTACTATGCATCTTGGCCTGTAATCCCAGCACTTTGGGAGGCCGAGGCGGGTGGATCACGAGGTCAAGAGATCGAGACCATCCTGGTCAACATGGTGAAACCCCGTCTCTACTATAAATACAAAAAATTAGCTGGGCATGGTGGCGTGTGCCTGTAATCCCAGCTACTCGAGAGGCTGAGGCAGGAGAATTGCCTGAACCCAGGAGGTGGAGGTTGCGGTGAGCCGAGATCGCGCCATTGCACTCCAGCCTGGGTAACAAGAGAGAAACTCCGTCTCAAAAAAAAAAAAAAAAAAAAATTCAAGTAGTTTGTGTGTATGTGATTCTTCTAGGAAAATGTTTATGTATACTCAAACATATGTTTATCTTACTTGTATATATCTTTATGCATGCATTCTTTTTTGTAAGAAAAGGGATATACTAACACGTGTTTACTGGATCGCTTGTTTGACTACATAGGAGAATTTTTCATAGCATCGTCTACAAGTGGACCCTATGCTTTTATTAGCTATATACTATCCTATTACATGATTGTAAAATGAAATCTCATTAACAAAATATGAAAATATCTGTTTCTCAACACATTCATTAACAATGTGACCAAAATTTCGTATTTGTTGCCAGACTGTCATGGAAAAGCCAGTGTCTCATGGATCTTCTGGTTTACATTTTTTAATTTATGAATAAGCATTTCTTCCTAGGTTTGCTAGTCACTTCCACTTCTCTTTCTTTCTCTCCCTCTCTCTCCCTCTCTGTACTCTTCCTAGAAATAACTTAATTCTTACAGATTAAGGCTTTGGTCCCAACTAAATGTTAGACACTTTGGGAGATGTGAAAAATATCAGACATTTGACTGAGAATAAATTTTGGAGATAACTATAAGCATGAAGACCTGAAGAACTCAAGTGAAAGAGAAATACTTAAATAGGCTATTACAGAATGAAAAGCACAATTCACATACTTCCCAGGAGTACTAACCTTTAGCCAAGGTGGTTCTGTCCTGGACTTCACATGCTAAAGAGTTCTTCTTGCCTGTAATCCCAGCACTTTGGGAGGCCACGGCGGGCAGATCATGAGGTCAAGAGATCGAGACCATCCTGGCCAACATGGTGAAATCCCATCTCTACTAAAAATACAAAAAAAATTAGCTGGGCATGGTGGCATGCACCTGTAGTCCCAGCTACTCGGGAGGCTGAGGCAGGAGATTCAAGCACCACCTGCTTGAATCCAGGGGGTGGAGGTTGCAGTGAGCCGACATCGTGCCACTGCACTCCAGCCTGGCAATGGAGTGAGACTCTGTCTCAAAAAAAAAAAAAAGTGTTCTCTGGCTCTCTTCCAGCCATGACCCACCCCCATAGGATAATTTGATAGGTCCAGTGTACAGGCCCAGAGCTGCCATCTCCCTCACTTCAGCTATCCAGGACCCAAGAAATCTCTGTCCAAATGGCCCTGAGATTACCTCTATGTGTCCATCCTCCTGAAGACACAAACAGCCAACACTGTGCTCACTTCTAGGTCTCAGTGACCAAGGGAGGGGCAGTTTGAGAGATCTGTGTATGAAAAGAACATGTATGGGCTGGGATATTTACAGTCCAGCACACGCGAGATTCCTCATGGCACACGATGAAGCTGGGGAGTAGGAAGAGAACTAGGGGTGAACCACAGGGGCCAGAAGCCTCTGTTTGTGCTCTTGCCTGGTGTCCTACAAATGTTTATGGCAGCCTGCTTTCCAGGAGAAGACAAGTTCCTAGTCACTGTCCTCAAAGAGGCCATGCGAGAGTAAGAAAGGGAAAGAGCAAACATGATGAAATGCTTCTCTCTTCTCACTATTTTAGCCAATTCACTATTGAATTGATTCCGTTTCAGAATCTTTTCTGTGCCAGGTGAGCCTCAAGACACTGTGAATGAAACAGCGTCCTTGCCCCTAAAGGGTTCCAGTTTCTCCCGTTTAAAACCTTTCAGTGGTTCCCATTGTCTTCAGGATAAAGTCCAAACTCTTTTTCTTAAGGCATAAAGGGTCCTCACCAACACAGCCTTACCTGCCTATGTGACTGAATCTCTCCCTTCTCCTTACTCCCCATTCTGCTCCATCCACACTGAGCTTTTCTACCAAATAGTCTATACTTGCATTTTTCTGGATCTGAAAATGTCCTCCCAGGCACACCCCTACGTCCAACTTCCTATTTCCAATTGCCAAGTCTCAGCTTAAATGTCCCTCCCTCCAGGAAGCATATCTGACTCCCAAACCTGACCCCTGTGCTTATCCTACCATTATTATTTTCTCTCTCTTTTTTTTTGAGATAGAGTTTCGCTGTTGTTACCCAGACTGGAGTGCAATGGCATGATCTCGGCTCACCGCAACCTTCGCCTTCTGGGTTCAAGCAATTCTCCTGCCTCAGCCTCCCGAGTAGCTGGGACTACAGGTGCACACCACCATGCCCAGCTAATTTTTGTATTTTTAGTAGAGACGGGGTTTCACCTTGTTGACCAGGATGGTCTCGATCTCTTGACCTCGTGATCCACCTGCCTCGACCTCCCAAAGTGCTGGGATTTCAGGCGTGAGCCACCGCGTCCGGCCTCCTACCATCATTATTATCACACAGTGTTGTTGTCTATTGACTTGCCTCCTTAATTGAATTTGATCTCTGAGAATGGAAACTACATCCCATTGAGCTACATTTCACTTTTTAGGCCGGAGCCTGGTAGAGCGGAGACACTCCATACAGATTTGTGCTTGTGTTTTAGGTAATTGCGTGCCTATGGGTTAGCTAGAGAGCTTTCTTTGTATCTTTCAGGAAAGAAACCAAGAAGAGTCAGACTTTCCAGTAGGCAGGGGGTGCTGGTGAGTGAGCTAGGCATAGAGTCCTGGAGAGAGGATTATGATGTCATAGAGGCTTAGGATCTTGTCATTAGCAGGAAAGGGAACCCATTTCCTTCAGAAGACTTTGGTTTCTGATAGTCATGGACTCACTAGGCTGCTGAGGAAGATCAATAATATCTACTGCATCCAGTCATGAGAAGTCAAGGATGGAAATGGTGAATTGAGAAGTTTGTGGCCAGACCAGGTAACACAGAGAAACCTTGTCTTTTGAGTCCTCTCTCAATGGCTTATTCGTGTGTTCATTCATTCATTACATATTCACTTACTGAGGTCCATGCAATGCCATGCTGTGTGCTGGATGAGAGGATTCATCCTATCTTTCAGGAAAAGACTCGTGCTTCCATTTAAGAGGAAGACACTGGAGCCTCTGGGGGTGGGGATAGTGAAGATGTCTATGCTCATGGAACTCACAGAAGTCAGACAATAAAGGAAATAATAACCACTATGAAAAGGTAGTGAAAAGCACAGGGGATTCAAGGAAGCCTGTCATGGAGACGGAGGCTATGGGTTAAGGAAGTTTTCCTCAGGTATTGATGTGTAAGCAGAGACCTCAGGTTTGAATAATATTCAGTGAGCATATGGAAGCAGAGACCCAGGAAGGACAGTTTAAGCTGGGAAAGAGCATGTTCATAGACCTGGAAAGAGGTGAGAAAATTCAGCAGGTGTCTGCTCTGAGCCAGCCTGGTGCTTGAGTAAACAGTGGCTGGACATGAGGCTGGGCTGATGGGCGGATGTCAGAGAGAGGGCGTCTTGCCAGGGCCCTCCTGGATCTGGGTTGGACTCTGTATTAATCCTTACTCAACAGAGCAATAAGAAGAGCTGGGAAAATGGCCCTGGCCCTGGGCCATGGGTGTTTGGTGTGATCAGGCAGATTTCCAGAGGCAGGCTGTGCAGAGCTTGCTTGGGAAAGAAGGGAAACGGAGCTTGGAGGGAATATTTATTTGCTTATTTATATTTATTTATTTTCTGAGACGGAGTCTCACTCTGCCACCCAAGCCGGAGTGCAGTGGTGCATTCTCGGCTCACTGCAACCTCCGCCTCCTGGATTTAAGCAATTCTCCTGCCTCAGCCTCCCAAGTAGTTGGTATTACATATGCTTGCCATCACGCCTGGCTAATTTTTGTATTTTTAGTTAAGATGGGGTTTCAGCATGTTAGCCAGGCTGGTCTTGAACTCCTGACCTCAAGCAATCCACCTGTCTCAGCCCCCCAAAGTGCTGGGACTACAGGTGTGAGCCACGGTGCCCAGTGAAAGAGAGAATCTTAAGAAGAAGAAACTCTTGCAGGAGGCAGAGTGGTTCAGGAGGCACGTTTATTGGACAGGAGCCGGGGTTCTGAAAGTGGAGATATAGATGCTGTTCACCAGGCAAAGGAAGACAGTGGAGACAGCACTGGCTCAGAGGGGCAGGACCTGCATCCATGGGGGTGGGGTTGCAGAAGGACTTGCTGTTGCCTTCCCTATGCTATCGTGAACAAGACCGGTTTCTAACTTGCTCTCCTTCTCTGATACGACACAACCTCCACATTCAGGACCTATTCCCAGGATCTGACTATGAGGCACATGCTTGGAGCAGGGATGTTGGAGGGACCGGTGAGGCAAGGCCCTGGACCCAGGCTCCAGGTGCCCTCTGATGCCTATGCACCTCTGGTCACTGGAATGAGAACTGCTTCTGTAGAAAAAGCTCAGCCTGGACTTGTAAGAATGGATCCTAACAAACTGATGATGAGACTCTGTACTTTGGTCAATGCAGGGCACTGACTTTCAGAGTAGAGAAAGGGAAACCAGAGAAAGAAGACGGAAAGATAGAGACAGGATGAAGGACCGGAGAGTGATAGAGAGGCAGAGAGTATAAACAGTAAAGAAGGCAAAAACAAACACAGAAACAACAGAAATAAAAACAGAAGGGGTTCGCTCCTCCTTCATCCCTCTCAAAACGTAGTCTTAGGTCTGATCCCCAGTGGAGAAAATTCAAACAAGGAGACAGGGACAGATACTGGGCTCCCTGTGTATGTCTGGACACCCAAACTCACCCCTGTAGTTGCAGGGACACCCAACTGTGTGCACGTGTGTGCCTGTGGACACACACACACTGCCTGTCAAACAGCTTTGAATGCCGCAAAGGTGGTAGAGAACGTGGCCCTGTACTCTCTCACCTCATCCCTATTTTTACGCTGGTGTGTGTCCTATTTCCGGTTTTGGTATGCCTCTCCATTCCTCACCTCTCTCCTTCCTGTTCCCTCTGGGGCAAGTCAAGTCATCCCACAGCCTGCATCTGCCACCTCAGCTTCTTTGCAGCTTTTCTGACCTGGAAGGAGCAATGGGGTGACTTGTCCCCACCCCCATTCCTTAGGAGTCTTGCTCCAGTGTTTTCCTCTTAAATGGAAGCAGGAGCCTTTTTTTTTTGAAAGATAGGATGAATGCTGGAACAACTGGCCTCCTCAGATGTGTGGAACTTCGAGTTGATTAAACTTCTTTCCTTTATGAATTACCCAGTCTTGGGTAGTATACTTACAGCATTATGGAAATGAACTCATCCATTTCTGGCCACTTCTAGACCCTCTTTTCTGCTCTGGCGTTACAAGAGTGGTGTTCATCCTCTCATCGTGTGCCATAGGAGGGACAGGGCGGAAACCATATAGGGGTTTCCCCAAGGGCTGCATACGGGGGCTGCGGCCTAGGGACCTTCCCGGGAGAACTTGGATTCCTGGGTGGAGTCATGACCGAATTAAAGCCAACACCCTAACCCAAGTCACTCTCCCTTTTTAAGGTGGGAACTGCCCTTGACCCAGTTCAGGCTGCAGGCGCATAGCCAGGGACTCAGGAGATGAAGGGTTTGGACCAGGTGGCAGGGCCTTAACAGGTAACTCTTCCTTCCCAATCACCCTAATGCCCTAGTTCAGGAGGCTCAAACATAGGGGTCCTTATAGGAGGTGCCACTGCGCTTCCCTCCTTCTCAGAGAAACTCTCGGGGTTTCTCTGTGGGACGGAGGTCCTTGGCATGTGCCTGACTCAATGGTTCAGAAAGTGGAAGTGAAGAGAGGCTGGGCTGGGGCTGAGTCCAACATGTGAGTCCGAAAGTTACTGTTTCTAGTGGGTGGAGGTGTTGGTCACACCTGGATCAATGGGACCCCGTTTGTGCACTATGAACTGGATTTAGGCGAATCCCCAAATAAAAAAGGGCTGAGTCTAAGAGCATGTCACCCATCATTCAGGACAGCCACAGCCCTGGATCTTCTATAAAGTTACTGGGGTGATTCAGATAGCAAAGTCATCTGACAGGTATCCTTTTGCAACCACCTTTCTGGCGAATTCTGCACACCTTCAGGAGAGGATGATACAGATGTTTGTCCTCCTAGGGTGGATTAGTCCATTTCCGTAATGCTGTAAGTATACTACCCAAGACTGGATAGTTTATAAAGGAAAGAAGTTTAATCAACTTGCAGTTCCACACATCTGAGGAGGCCTCAGGAAACTTACAATTATGGTAGAAGGCAAAAAGGAAGGACCTTTTTCACATGGTGGCAGGTGAGAGAAGTGAGAGCAGAGAAATGTCAGACACATAAAAGCATCAGAACTTGTGAAAACTCACGACCATGGGGGAAACTGCCCAAGGATCAATCACCTCCTTCCCTCAACATGTGGGGATTATAGGTCCCTCCCTCCACACATGAGGATTAGAATCCGAGATGAGATTTGAGTAGGCACACAGAGCCAAACCCTATCATGAGGTAACCCCTGAAACACTGTCTTATTTTATTTTATTATTTTTTGAGACAGAGTTTCTCTCTTGTTGCCCAGGCTGGAGTGCAATGGCACGATCTCAGCTCACTGCAACCTCCGCCTCCTGGGTTCAAGTGATTCTCCTGCCTGAGCCTTCTGAGTAGCTGGGATTACGGGTGCCTGCCACCACACCCAGCTAATTTTTGTATTTTTAACAGAGACATGTTGGCCAAGCTGATCTTGAATTCCTGACCTCAGATAATCCGCCCGCCTCAGCCTCCCAAAGTGCTGGGATTACAGGCATGAGCCAGCACGCCTGGCCCTCCCTCAGAAAGACTTTAGTGGGAGGAGAGATTTGTGGCTACTGTCCCCAGGAGTCCCTCTATCTATAGGACACAAAAAAGAGGACGAGGTAAGACATATGGCTTTCTAAACACCAGGGAGAGTGTTTGGAGCAGGGCTGGAGGGAAGCAACCCAACAGCAGGTCAGGATCTGATGTAGGGCAAGTAGGGAGCCTCCAGCAGGAGAGAGAGGGCCAGGACAGAGGCTGGCCCTGGCTAGGAGCTATTCATACTGGCTCTAACCTGAAGACACATGAGAAAGACCAAATAATCTCAATTTGATTCAGCTAAACAGCCATCATCACAAACCTCAAGTTCTCTTCTCTGTGTACCTATGATTACGCATGGACACATGCCTGCATGCACTCACATGCATGCACACATACACACATTCACAGAGATATGGGCATGTGTGTGCTTAGTGGAAAGCCCACAGCAGTAACTGGATCAGTTTAAAAAACTAGTTTGGGGCTCAGTACAGGGTGGATCATCTGAGGTCAGGAGTTTGAGATCAGCCGGGCTAACATGGAGAAAACCCCATCTCTACTAAAAATACAAATATTAGCTGGGTGTGGTGGAGGGAATCTGTAATCCCAGCTACTCAGAAGGCTGAGGCAGGAGAATTGCTTGAACCCAGGAGGCAGAGGTTGCAGTGAGCCGAGATTGTGTCATTCACTCCAGCCAGGGCAACAAGAGAGAGAGAGAAAAAAAAAACTAGTTTGGGCAAGAGGGTTTTCTCACAATCCCAAGGATGCCAGATGCTGGAAGATGGTTGCGACTTCACCTCAGCAGCTGTCACTCCAAATCCCACACCCATCTTCCCCCACCAGTGATGGGGCTCTGACAGTCCTGTCACCTCCCCCACTTAGGTTTGTGGTTTTGACAGCAGAGTCCCCAGAAGGGGGACAGGCTCATTTCCCTCCTTCCACATCCCCCTCAGGAGGCTAGATAACAACCCTGCTCACTTGTCTGCTGCTTCCTGGCCACTTCTAGACCCTCTTTTCTGCTCTGGGGCCACAACAGTGGCGCTCATCCTCTCGTTGTGTGCCATGGGAGAGACGGGGCAGAAAGCATATAAGGGTTTCCCCAGGGACTGCATGCTGGGGCTGCGGCCTAGGGACCTTCCCGGGAGAACTTGGATTCCTGGGTGGAGGAAGGTGGATAGAAGTAAAACAAGAGTTTTGTTTGGATTTTCCCTATACCCAGAAGAATCCGGAAATTATAAAACTGCTGAATGGTTGAGTTTGAGGAGGCCTACAAGGTCCAGCTCCCCCTCTCTCCTCCTCACTACTGCCTCTCTATAGAGTTACAAAGAGAAGTGAAGAGAGCTGCCCAAGCTCTAAGCTTGGGAGTTGCAGAACCAGGCCTGGAACTCAAGGCCTGCCATGCCAAGAGCACTGTCCTTTCCGTTTCATCTCGCTGTAACCACCCCAGCAACAGCTGACCTCTCAAGTGCTCCTGCAGTGGACAAGATGGTGCATTCAGGGAGGGTGTGGCAGTAGGTCACTCTAAGGGCAAGAGTTCCATCGCACCCCGGTCCCTGGGTGCCACATTAGAGACCAGAACAAGCACATGCTCTGGAGTGGGATGGAGCTTGGCTTGAATCCACTGTAAAGCAACTGAGGTGATCTCTGAACTTCAGTGGTTGTGACATGTAAAGTGGATTAAAAATGTCTACCTCGGGCTGCTAGCAGTCATTACACGGGCTGATGTTTGTGAAGTGCTTGACACTTGACTCAGGATCTGGAGACTGAGGGTCACACTGTTTGCTCATTAGCTGAGACCTTAGGCACATTTCTTACATATTCTGGTCTTTTGATTCTTTTATCTGGCAAATGACGACCTAGCAAGGAACGAACAGGCTGGTGCGTGCAAAGGTAGAAGCATGGGGCTGGCTGGCCCCTCTGCAGGTCCAGCTCGCTTTCCCAACCCTGGTCTGGCTCATTATCCTGAAGATGGATGTGTTTGGGTATCAAGAAAGGAGGGAAAAAAAGCAGGCACCCAGATTACCTTCTGATGACACTATTTTTTTCTTTTTCTAGCACCTCCAAGTCTCCAGAAGATGTGTGACCAACCAAAACACAGTCAATGCTGCCCCCCGAAAGGCAATCAGTGCTGCCCGCCGACAACCAACCAGGGCTGCCAGCCAAAAGGCAATCAGTGCTGCCCGCCAACAACCAACCAGGGCTGCCAGCCAAAAGGCAATCAGTGCTGCCCGCCAACAACCAACCAGGGCTGCCAGCCAAAAGGCAATCAATGCTGCCCGCCAAAACACACTCACTGCTGCCAGCCAAAACCCCCATGCTGCATCCGGGCCAAGTGCTGTGGTTTGGAGACCACGCCCGAATCCTCGCCTGTTAATAAGGAGTCTGAGCCCAACTCACCCCAAACTCAGGACAAGGGCTCTCAAACCCAGCAGCGGCCCCATAGTCCACAATACGAGTCCAGACTAAGGAAATGAGAGCAGAAATCACACAAATAGATTGTTCCTGGGGTCGTGCCTATCACTGTATAGGGCTGGGGATTACCGAGAGTCAGTCTAGGCCTATGCTAAGAGAAGCAGTTTTCACAGTAACTATCATTTCCATCCAATGAGAGGCTCCTACTTCCCTTCATAGCTCCCTCCCTAGGGAGGCCTCCATGGGAGGTTGAAGAGGCTGGAATCGTTTTTCCTAGTGATCCTGACATTTAGACAGCACAGAAATAAAAGAGCAATAAAAAGAACATTGTCTCCCTTTGTTCCTTTACTTAACTATGAAACCGTCTCACCAGCCTGGCCTAGAGCCCAAGAAAATATTCTGGGCATGTCCTGAAGGTCCAAGGAGCAAGAACTAGCATCCTGAAGAACAAAGCCTCTGCTGAGCTGCAGCTTAGCTGCCTGACTCCTCTCGGCTTTAAAATGAAAGTCCTGCATTCCAGGAACCCCTTCAGTCCTGATTTAAAAAAAGAAAAAAAAAATGATGACTGGTCAACCAAAGTGCAAGAATCGTAATTCCCCTGGGTCCCTGAGTACCACATTGTACTCCAGACCAAGCAAAAATATGTAAGTCCCTTGGAGTGACTCCACCCCTAATCCAGAGATTTTAGATGGAGGTGGAGTCCCCAGGACTCAGCAAAGCACAGTGGCTGGTGGCAAAGAGCGAAAGCTTCCAGCATCAGCATTGGCTCCTCAGTCAGAGAGCAGCAATCCTAAAGCAAGTGGTTCAGTGTCTCCGGGGCTCTGTTTCCTCATGTGCAGTGGTACTTACTGCAAAGATTTTTTTAATGAGAATTAAAAGGGATAATTCATTTAGAGTGCCTAATACAGGGTCTGACACAGAGTGGCTATTCAGTATGCATAGTTCTCAAACTCCTCTTTGCCACAAGGCTGCATTTCCCTCTAAAGAAGCCATCATCCTCCAATCATCTATCTCCAGACATACCCCCCCTAGTCCAGGTAGACAGGTAGAAATAGAGAAATCAGCCTCATTCAGCATACTTGTAAACTCCCATTTTTACTGCTATGCTTAATTAACATAACACTTTAAAAAATCACTTTTAAAATTTTTCAAGTGCACTTCTGTGCTCTCTCTCTCTCATGCTTCTCCCTGTCCACCAATCCCCAGAAAACTACTGGTCTACTTTTGTCCCTACAAATTAGTATTTTTAATAATTTTATGTAAGTAGAATCATACAGTAGGTATGCTTTTCTTGTGCTGAGCATTTATTGTTTCAAAGCAGGTTCCCCCACTCTGTCAGCCCCACAAACACCGCATATATAATGTAGCTCAAAGCTGCAGTTTCTATTTTGGTACCGTCCAAGATCTATAAAAGTCATTTTCAATCACTTGGAATTTCAAAATAGAGATTCCCTAGCAACAATGCACCGATGACCCACAAAATATTCCCGCACTTTGTTTAGTTTATGGGAGGAAATTTTTTAAACTGGAACAATTTCATAGTGCTACAAAGATTATGTTGTAGGCTGGGCGTGTTGGCTCACACCCTGTAATCCCAGCTCTTTGAGAGGCGGAGGCGAGAGGATCACCTGAGGTCGGGAGTTCGAGACCAGGCTGACCAACATGGAGAACCCACTTATCTACTAAAAATACAAAATTAGCTGGGTGTGGTGGAGCGTGCCTGTAGTCCCAGCTACTCAGGATGCTGAGGCAGGAGAATTGCCTGAACCCAGGAGGCAGAGTTTGCAGTGAGCCGAGATCCTGTCATTGCACTCTAGCCTGGGCAACAAGAGGGAAACTTCATCTCAAAAAAAAAAAAAGATTATGTTGGAAGTAGTTTGTTTTTCCCTCTAGGAGGGTGGAGCCATTTCTCCAAAGTTTTTGTAAACGCTAAGTTTCAGATTTCAAAATGTCAACAGATTTTCATGAAGCATGTAAAGTGGGCCACTCTGTTTCAGTTCTGGGTCATGGCGACTCCGAATTATTTTGTATTCCCACACTGCAAAGGACAAAACCCCATTCCTTGTATGTAAACTTTCAGGAGAAGTGGGACAGCACAGTTTAGGAGTTTCTCAAAGTGGCTAGTGACCTGCAAGGTCAGGTCATTCCAAGAATCTGACCAGCTGGGAGAAATCTTGAGGTCCCTCAGCACTGGGCTCCTGAAGGCTTCCACGTGCTCCATCTACCTAGTCCTGGGGGATCTGTGCTTGCTGCAGTAGTTGGAGGGTTGCTGCTCTTTGCAGCTCAGGTGGCAGGTGCCCCACTCTCCACCCTGGGAGCCTCCTCTGGCTGTCGTGCTCAAGGTGTAACCGGGTTTTTTCCTGGGTGCTGGTGAGGCACAGCTCTCCCGAGAGAATGCTGTGGGTTCTTGGCCTCCAATCTCTTAAAGAATAAGCGCTGGGACCATTGCAGGTGCGACGTATGCTCATAAAAGTAAATATCGGACCCAAGAAGTGTTGCAGAAAGGTGATTTCATTTAGGTAGAGAAAAGAGGAGAAAAGGAGAATAAGAGAAACACTTCCACGAAAAGTGGAAGGGGATTCCAGAGGGGAAAGGGAGCTCTCACCATGTGGGAGGAGATTCCAGAGAGCTGGAAATCCGGCGTGGGTGAAGGAGCAGGAGAATTTATCCTGGAAGACATTCCCACCTTTCCAAGTTCCTCTGGCCAATGAAAGGCCTCCCTTTAAACTTCTGCTGGGGGATTGACTCAGCTTTTTCCTGTGCCCCGAGAAATTTAAACATAAACAGTTAAATCTCCCGGATGGAGAGAGATGGGAGAGGGGCATGTTTCTGGGAAATTTTTGCCCTTAAAACTACTCCCACTCGTGGACACGGAAAGAGAACACATTCTCTCAGAGGGACTAGTGGGGCTCCAAGGCAAGACCTCCACCCTCCCGGTGGTGCCAGCCTCCAATTTGGCCTCACCCCCAACCTCATCAGTGGAAGTCAATGAGAGTCCGGCTACACTGGGCCGCACTGCCGTGCTCAGGCCCAATGCAGCTGGACAAGATCTTGGCGGAGCTGGCTCATTTGCCTCTCCCTTGCTGGGGTCTGGGGAAGACAGCGGTAATTATCCCACCCTCAGTGAAAGGTGAGGCTGTGGGGCTGTGGGAACGGTGGGAAGATCCTTCCCAGCCTGGAGACTCCAACCTTCACCCCCGCCACTTGCCCCTTGCCTCTTGCCCCATCCCAGCCCTGCTCCCTGTCCTCTTCCTGAGTCTCCAGTCAGCTCTCCGGGTTGGCCACCAACCACGGGTGCTCTGGCTGCAAGACAAAGTCCTTCCTCTGCCTCTTCCCAGCCCAAACCATTCTGCATTCCCACTGTGCATTGTTTTATGCCTGGCCTCTTTCACTCAGCTAAATTATTTTGAGATTCAGACCTGTTTTTGCATGTTTCCACTGCTCATTCTTTTTCATTGCTGAGTAGCAAATATCCTCACTATTGTGAATGTATCACTTTTGTTCGTCAGTTAATTCTCTGATGGGCATTTGGGTTGTTTCCAATTTGGGGCTATTACAAAGCAAATTGCTGTGAACATTCATGCACAAATCTTTGTATGAACATGTGCTTTCATGTATCTTAAGTAAAGACCTAAGAGGAAAATGACTGTGTTGCATAATAGGTGTATGTTTTACTTCTTAGGAACCTGACCAACTGTTTCCCAAAATGGTTCTGCCATTTTACATCCCCACAGGAAGTGGATGGCAGTTCCGGTCGTGGCATAGCCCGGCGGATTATTTGTATGCCCACTTTTTCTATTTCTAGACATTTTAATAAATAGACATGGTTCCAGACATTTTAACAAACATGCAGTGTTGCTTCATTGTGGCTTTAACTTGCATTTTCTTAATGGCTAGTGATATGGAACAACCCTCCTTGAGCTCTTCTGCCTTCATGTAACTTCTTTGGTGAATTATCTGCCCAAATATTTCCTCCATTTTTTTACTATTTAGAACTATTTGGATTCTTATTACTGGACTTTAAGGGGATGTGTGTGTATACACATGGATGTGTGTATGTGTATACATATGAGTGTGCATATATATATCTGTGTATGTGTATACATATATATGTATATTATTGATACAAATGTCTTATTAGATAAATTATTTAACATATATTCTCCAGACTGTGGCTTATAATTTTATTCTCTTAAAAATTATTTTTTCAAATAGCAGGAGTTCTTTAAATTGATAAAGTCCAGTTCATTGTTTTTTATGGATCTTGCTTATTATATCATACCTAAGACATCTTTGCCTGATTCTGGGACACAAGGGTTTTCTCCTATATTTTCTTCTAAAATTTAATTTTTGTTCAGGCATACCTTGGAAATATTGCTGATTCAGTTCCAGACTGCCACAATAAAGTGAGTCACACATTTTTAAAAATTTTCCAGTGCATATAAAAGTTAGGTTTACACTATACTATAGCTTATTAAATGTGCAATAGCATTATGCCTAAAAAACAATGTACATATCTGGGTTAAAAATACTTTATTGCTAGAAAAATCTTAACAATCAAGCCTTCAGCAAGTGGTAATCTCTTTGATGGGAGAGGATCTTGCCTTGATCTTGATAGCTGCTGACTGGAGTGGCCAGTACACTTCTTCTTCTTTTTTTTTTTTTCAGACAGAGTCTTCCTCTGTCACCCAGACTAGAGTACAGCAGTGCAATCTCAGCTCACTGCAACATCTGCCTTTTCAAGCAATTCTCAAGGTACAGTTTCTTGAAATAAGACAACAATTAAGCTTGCTGCACCAATTGACTCTTCCTCTCATGGAAAATTTCTCTTTAGCATGTGATGCTGTTTGATAGCATTTTATGCACATTGGAACTTCCTTCAAAATTCAAGTCAGTCATCCAAAAACGTGTCACTCCTTTATCAACTAAGCCTATGGAATATTCTAAATTCTATGTTGTCATTTCAACCATGTTCACAGCATCTTCACCAAATAAACCACCTTCTTTGCTCATTCATTAAGAAGCACCTACTCATCTGTTCAAGTTTTATTGTGTGGTTCCAGCAATTCAGTCACATCTTCAAACTCCACTTATAATTCTAGGGCTCTTGTTATTTCTACCACACCTGTGGTTACTTCCATCACTGAAGTCTTGAATCCATCCAAAGCCATCCATGAGGGTTGGAGTCAATTCTTCCAAACTTCTGTTGGTGTGTATATTTCACAAATATTCTTAATGGCATCTAGAATGGTCTTTCCAGAGAGTTTCAGTTTACTTTGTCCAGGTCCATCAGAGGAATCACTATCTATGGCATCTATGGCAGCTATAGCCTTACAAAATGTGTTTCTTAAATAGTAAGACTTAAAGTTTGAAATTACTTCTTGGTCTGTGGGCTGCAGAATCGACAATGGGTTAGCAGACATGAAAACATCAATCTCCTGTATATCTTTATCAGAGCTCTTGGGTGACTAGGTACATTTGTCATTAAACAGTAATATTTTGAAAAAAAACTTTTGTTCTGAGCAGTAGGTCTCAACAGTGGGCTTAAAATATTCAACAAACCATGCTATAAACAGATATGATGTCAACAGAGCTTTGTTGCTCTTTTTATAAAGCACAGGAATAATAGACTTAGCATAATTCTTAAGGGCTCTAGAATTTTGGGAATGATAAATGAGCATTGACCTCAAAGTTATCAGCTGTATTAACCCCTAACCAGAGGGTTAATCTGTTCTGTGAAGCTTTGAAGCCAGCCATTGACCTCTCCTCCCTAGCTATGAAGTCCTAGATAGCATCTTCTTCCAGTAGAAGGTTGTTTCATCTACACTGAAAGTCAGTGGCTACTGTTTAGTGTAGCTACTTTCATGGACTATCTTAGCTGGCTCTTCTGGATAATTTGCTGCAGATTCTACATCAGTACTTGTTGCTTCCCCTCGCATTTTTATGCTATGGAAAAGACGTCTTTCCTAAACATCATGAACTAGCCTCTGCTAGCTTCAAACTTTTCTCCTGAAGCTTCCTCACCCTTTTCAGCCTTCATAGAATTAAAGAGAGAGTCATTTCTATGGATTGCAGTGAATTAGGCTTCAGCTGAAGTGAAGGATGTAGCTGTTTTGATCTATCCAGACCCCTAAAACTTTCTTCATATCAGTAATAAGGCTACTTTGCTTTGTTATCATTCGTGTTCACTGGAGTAGCAGTTTTAATTTTCCTCAAGTGCTTTTATTTTGCATTCATAATTTGGCTGTTTAGCATGAGTCCTAGCATTCGGCCTATATCAGCTTTTGACCTGTCTTCCTTACTATGCTTAATCATTTTTAGCTTTTGTTGTAAAGTAAGAGATGTGTGACTCTTCCTTTTACTTGAACACTTAGAGACCACTGTGGGGTTATTAAATGACTTAATTCTAATATTGTTATGTCTCAGGGACTAGGAAGGCCCAATGAGAGAAAGAGAAATGAGGGAATGGCTGGTTGTTATAGTAGTAAGAACACACACAATATTTATCAATTAAATTTGTCATCATATATGGGCACAGTTCATGGTGCCCCAAAACAATTGCAATAATAACATCAAAGATTGATGGTCACAGATAATTTTAAAAGTTTGAAATACTGCAAGAATTACCAAAATTTGACAGAGAGACATGAAATGAACACTTGCTGTTGGAAAAATGCTACCAATAGAATTGCTGAGCACAGGGTTGCCATATAACTTCAATCTGTAAAAAATCATAATATCTGAAAGGTGCAATAGAATGGGATATGCTTATTTACGGTGGAAGGTATGAACAAAGGTTCATTGTTTCTTTTTGTAGGGGGAGAGGCAGAGGGAAGCATAGGGATATCACATTGTTTTGTCACTAGTTATTAGAGACTGTCCTTTCTCTAGCCTTTGCATCTTTGTCAAAAATCACCTTGTCATATTTCTTTGAGCTTAACTCTTTTGCATTGATCTATTTGTCTGTCTTGGCACTAATGTCTTGCTTACTGTAGCCTTATAGCAAGTGTTGAAGTCGGGTAATATAGTCCCTTAATTCAGCTGTTTATCAAAGTTGTTTTAGCTATTCTAAGTTTTTTGCAATTTCATATTAATTTTAGACTAAACTTGTTAATTTAGTCCAAAAAGTAAATGCTGCAATTTTAAGAACCTATAGATTAAATTTTTAGGTGGAAATGGACAACTTAATCATATTAACTCTTTTGATTCATGAACATGGATTATCTCTCCATTTATTTATGTCTTCTTTAATTTTTTAAACACTTGTGATTTTGGTGAACAATTTGCATGCATTTTGTCATATTTCCCTTAAAATTTGCCAGAATATTGTCATATTTCCTCTGTGTTTCATATACTTTGATCATATGATAAATGATATTTTTATTTTGGTTTCTGATAATTCAGTTAGTATACAGAAATGCAATTCTTTATGTATATATGTATATTAAACTTGCGTATTGCTTCTTTCTCTCTTTCTCTCTCTCTTTCTTTTTTTTTTTCTGAGATGGAGTCTAGCTCTGTCACCCAGGATGGAGTGCAGTGGTGCGACCTTGGCTCACCACAATCTTCGCCTCCCAGGCTGAAACGATTCTCTCATCTCAGCCTCCCAAGTAGCTGGGATTATAGGCATGTGCCACCACACCCAGCTAATTTTTGGATTTTTAGTAGAGACAGGAGTTTCACCATGTTGGCCAAGCTGGTCTTGAACTCTTGACCTCAGGTGATCTGCCCAGCTTGGCCTCCCAAAGTTGTGGGATTACAGGTGTGAGCCACTGCACCCGACCTGTGTAGTGCTTTTTAGCTTTTATAGCTTTCATGTAAATGCCAAAAGATTTTCTTCACAAATGATTATGCCATCTAAACACAGATTTGACTACTTTCTTTCCAACATATTTTATCACTTTATTTTGCCATTTGAGGATGTTCCTTCTTTTTCTACTTTGTGGAGAGTTTATAACGGAAGTGAATGTTGGATATTGAAAAATGCTAGTTCTACGTCTTCTGAAGTGATTGTATATTTTTTAATATTTAATCTGCTAATGTGGTGAATTACATTGATTGATTTTTGAATGTTAAAGGAACCTTGCATACTGGAGATAAGCCTTCTTTGATCAAGTTGTATTATCTTTTTTATATTCTTGGATTTGATTTGCTAACATTTTGCTAGGAAGCTTTGGCTTTATGTTAATAAGGGATATTGGTCGTGTTGGTAGTTTTCTTTTTTGTAATATCTTTGTCTGATATTGGTATCAAAGTAATGCTGTCCTTATGAAATGAGAAGTATTCTCTTCAATTTTCTGGAGCATTTTGTAGAGAATTAGTGTGCTTTCTTTCTCAGACATTTGGTGGACCCCAAGTGTAGTTATCTGTGCCTGGAGGTTTATAACCGAAAATACGATTTCTTTCATTGATTTTAGTTTTTCAAATTATCTATTTACTTTTGAATGAACTTTACTACTTTTTATCTTTCAAGAAAATCATCCATTCCATCTAGGTTTTAAAATTTATTGGTACATATTTATTCATAAGATCTCATTATTTTTAATGTATGTGAATTTGTAGCAAGCTTACCTCTTACATTCCTGTATTGGTAATTTACATCTTCTCTCTGTTTTTCCTACTTAGTTTAGAGAGTGTTTTCATCAATTTAATCAAGCTTCTCAAGTCCCTGGCTTTTTGTTTCATTTCTTTTTTTGTTTGTTTGTTTTTTGTTTTTATTTTTCATTGTACTTTCAGTTCTGGGGTACGTGTGCAGATCATGCAGGATTGTTGCATGGGTACATACATGGCAATGTGGTTTGCTACCTCCATCCGCCTGTCACCTATATCTGGCATTTCTCCCCATATTATCCCTCCCCAACCTCCCCATCCCCCACTATCCCTCCCCTAGTCCCCCAGCAGCAGACCCCAGTGTGTGATGTTCCCTTCTCTGTGTCCACATGTTGTCATTGTTCAACACCTGCTTTCGAGTGAGACCATGTGGTGTTTGATTTTCTGTTCTTGTGCCAGTTTGCTGAGAATGGTGGTTTCCAGGTTCATTCATGTCCCTGCAAAGAACATGAACTGATCATTTTTTATGACTGCATAGTATTCCATGGTGTGTATGTGCCACATTTTCCTTGTCCAGTCTATCATCGATGGGCGTTTGGGTTGGTTCCAGGTCTTTGCTATTGTAAACGGTGCTGCAGTGAGCATTCATCTTTTTATGTTGTTATCGGTTTTCTGTTTCATTTATTTTTACTCTGATCTTTATTATTTCTGTTCTTCTGCTCATTTGGGATGTAATTTTTTCTAATTTCTTTTCTTTTTTTTTTTTGAGATGGAGTTTCGCTCTTGTTACCCAGGCTGGAGCGCAGTGGCACAATCTCGGCTCACCGCAACCTCTGCCTCCTGGGTTCAGGCAATTGTCCTGCCTCAAACTCCTGAGTAGCTGGGATTACAGGCACACGCTACTGTGCCCAGATAATTTTTTGTATTTTTAGTAGAGACGGGGTTTCACCATGTTGACCAGGATGGTCTCGATCTCTTGATCTCGTGATCCACCCGCCTCGGCCTCCCAAAGTGCTGGGATTACAGGCGTGAGCCACCGCGCCCAGCCTCTAATTTCTTAAGGTGGAAGTCAGGTCATTATTTTGAAATCTTTTCTTTTTATAATATGGGTATTCATATTATAAATTTTTCTTTAGGCATTGTTTTAGCTACATCCAAAATATTTTGGAATGCTGTGTCTCTATTTCTAGTTCAAAGGAGTTTTTCTTTTCCCTTTTGATTTACTTTGATCCATGGGTTAATTAGAAGTGTTTTTATTTATTTTCCAAATGCTGTGAGATTTTCCAAGAGATAGTTCTGTTTTTGATTTCTACTTTTATTCCTCTGCAGTCAAATAACATGCCTTACATGACTTGAATTTTTAAAAAATCACTGAGATTTGTTTTATGACTCAGAATATGCTCTATCTTGGTAAATGCTTCATGTGCACTTGAAAAGAATGTGTATCCTACTGCTGTAGGGTGGAGTGTTCTATAAATGTCAACTAGATTAATTTGTTTAGGTTAATTTGTTTAACCATTTGATTTGGTTAAACATCTCTTCTACATCTCTACTTATTTTCTGGTTACTTGTTTCTCAAGTATTAAATGTGTAGCATTGAAATGTCTGACCATAATTGTGACTTCTTCTATAGTTTCTTGCAATTCTAGCAGTTTTTGCTTCCTGTATTTTGAGGCTCTCTTATTAGAAGCATAAAGGTTTAAGACTTATTGTATCCTCTTCATGAATTGCCTCTTTATTATTACAAAATTATCTTCTTATTCCTGGTAATAACTTAGCTCTAAAATCTGCTTTGAAGTCAGTATATCCACGTTTGCTTTCTTTTGATTAGCATTAACAAGACAATTTTCCCATTATTTTGCTTTTAACCTATTTATGTTTTTATGTTTAAAGTGGCTCCCTTCTAAGCAATATATAGGTGGGTCTTTTTTATTTAATCTGATAATTTCTGCCTTTTAATTGGAGTATTAAGATCAATAGTTTTAATGTTATTAGTAAATATGGCTGTGTTTAAATCTACCATCTTGCTGTTTGTTTTCCCTGTCTCACCTATTTTTTGTTTTCTTTTTCTTTATTATTATTATTTTTTAAGTGAGCCCTTTATATATTCCCATCTCATCTCCTTCATTGACTTAATCTCTGTAACTTTTTTGTGTTATTTTGGTAGTTGCATTAGGATTCTATTGTTTAGATTTTTAACTTTGCATTGTCCACCTTTATGTTATACCACTTTGCTTGTGGTGTAAGAACCTATAAACTACTTGCTTCCATTTTTCTCCTTCTGACCTTTGTGCTATTATTATAATACATTTTTATTTTATATATGTTAAAAATCCTCATAATACATTGCTCTCAATTTTGCTTAAATAGTTATTTATTCTTCCAGCACGTTTGACTTGTAAGAAAAAGAAGTCTTTTGTTTTATACAGGTATCTACGATTTAAGGTGTTCTTCTTCCTTTGTGTAGATTCACAGGTCCATTTGATATTAGTTTCCTTCACCCCAAGGACTTCCTTTAAAATTTTGTATAATTCATAGTCTGCTGGCATGAAATTATTTTAGCTTTTAAATGTCTGGAACAACCTTTACTTTATCTCATTTAAAAAATATATTTTGCCGGATATAGAAATCTAGAGTTTCAGTTTTTTGTTGTTGTTTGTTCTGTTGTATTTTTTTTTCTTTTGGTACATTAAGGGTGTTGCTTCTCTGTTTTCTGGCTTGTATTGTTTCTAGTAAGAAATTTGTCTTCATTTGTTTCTTTTTCCCTTCATCATATGACTTTCCTCATGCGATGTGTCTATTTATCTGGCTATCTTTATGACTGTTTTCTCATATGTTCAAAACAATTGTATTATACTTGTGCTTTTGTATAATTTTCTTCATGTTTCTTGTTTCTAAGTTTATTAATACTCTTGAATTTGTGGATTTAGAGTACCCTGCTAATTTTGAAAAATTTTCATAATACCCCATTGACCCTATCATTCAAGGATTTCAACTCTTCTTATATTAGTATCCTCAAAATTTTCCCACATCTCACTGATATTTTCTATTTGAGGTTTTTTGTTTGGTTGGTTTTTGTCTTTTTTCCTCCTCTCTGTGTTTTGTGTTAGATAATTTCTATTGCTACATCTTCAAGTTCACTGTATTTTCTTCGGTACTATCTAATATGCTATTAATCTCATCCAAGGTATTTTTTATTTCAGACACAGTAGTTTTCATCTCCACAAATTTAATTTTAAAACACATATATTTCATATATTTACTGAATGTGGTCAATATTTAGCTTATTAAACATATAGAATGAATTTATAATAATTGTTTCAATGCTTTGTATACAAATCCTATGTGTTTTCTGTGTTGTTTTTATTTTTCTATCATTATTGATGACATTTTACTATTTTTTTTGCATGTCTGGCAATTTTTAATTGGAAATCAGACATTGTGAATTTTGTCTTTCTGGGTGCCAAATATCTTTATGTTCCTATAAATATACTTAAGCTCTGTGTTGAGATGCAGTTAAGTTACTTGGCAGCAGTTTGATTCCTTCAAAGAAAGGCATTTAATCTAAAGCTAAACTGTACCCACTACTGAAGCATAACTCTTCTGAGTACCCTATTTGAAGCCATGTGAATTACACATTTTCCCACTCTGACTGGTGGAAACAGGAAGTATTTCTGGCTCTGTGGTCTCCAGAATTTTCCCTCTTAATTCTTTGAAGTAATGCTTTCTCCTGTCTCATGTAATTTCTTCATATGAATGTGCATATTAGTACTCAGTTGAAGACTCAAGAAGAATCTTCTCCAGATCTACAGAGTTCTCTCTGTGCACAGTTCTCTTCTCTCTGGTGTTCGGCAAACTCTAGCTGCCTTGGCATCCCAGCCTCCCTCTTCTATCTCCACTCAGGGAGATAGCCAGGCTGTGTCTGGTTTCTCCTTCTGTACAGCAGCCTGCAAACTCTCTGAGAGTAAACTGGAGCAATCAGGACCCACCTATCTGTCTGTCAAGGTTCACTGTCCTTCGTTGCCTGATGTGTTTAGTATCTTGACAGCCACTGTCTCAGGGTTTTTTTTTCTTTTTTGGTGGAAGGGTAAATCTGGCCCCTTTTACTTCATCTTCACTGGGAGTAGCAGTTCACTTTGTTTTACCAATCATTTGTTTGAGCATCATATAATTGCAGAGTTCTATGTGGTACACTTCAGACACTGAAATAAATAAATCAAGTCTGTTTTGTGATGATTACAACACAGAGAGGAAGACAGAAAAGCAGACACAAAGGTGTAAGTTGTGAGGGTAGGAAGCATGTTTTTTTTTTTCTAACTCCAACAACCTCATCTTTCCTGCTCATATATCCTTTCTCCAGGGGGTCTCCTTAGGCTCCTCCCTAACTGTGTCTTCATAGAGTGAAAATCTGGTTGTGAGCTGGGTACAAAGACTGAAATGGTTCATGAGGCTACAGATAGGGCTGGCGGCTTTTAAAATACATGGTAAGAAAGTCTCTTGGGCCCTTCACTAAATACTGGTGAGAAGCAATGGTGAAATGACTGAAAATAAATATTGAAATTTCAGATTTATGATTCCTGAGATCCAGAGCTTCAAAGTAGTCAACTGCTTCTGAAACAGAAGACAGCAGCCCTTTAAGACTGTGATCCACTCCACTCTAAGAGGCTGTATTCAGGGGACAACAAGGGAAGGAAACCTGAAGAAGCACTTTGAATAAAAGGGAATAATTTCAATGACAGAAAATTCAAGTTACAAAGGTGTCTCTAGAAGTCCGGTACAACTAGTTCCTCCTGTGCTCAACACTGGATCAACTGATGTTTGCTTGCTTAAGTACTGGATGAAGTGGTTGTGTTTCATTTAGAACAAAAAATATAAACTCTATTTTAAAATACTGGTATGATTCACACAGCAGAGATGTCTGTGTTGTGCAAGGCCGAGAGGGCTGTAATACCAGGTCAAACACTGAAGATCAGATCCTTTAACCTTGGTCTGACAAAATGTTCCTCCTTCCTCATGTAAAATCACACTTCAAACCCCCTGGGTGCAGCTCCCCTCCCCCTCTACCTTTGTTTACCTCCTAGAGGTGGGCACAGGAGAGACTCTTCAGGAAAGCTGGGCTGGCTTAGCTGTATCAGCCATCCAGGGCCTGTGGAGATGCCAGGCCTGCCTTTCCTTGCCTAATCCCTACATGCAGATTTCCAATTTCTTTTTGGCCTCATGACTAGTTAGCCAGTTGCTCAGAGCTGCTTAGAGACAGGGGTAAGGAATGGTGGTAATTTCCTATGTCATGGGACTGGAGGAAAGGAATAAAGGGGTGAAACTTTAAGTGCAGGAAACCTACTAACCAAGTGCTAGGGCAGGTGAAGGAGGAAAAAATGGAGTCTTGTCTTTGTTCTTGGGAGCTTGCGGGTATTAGTTGGGAGAAAGGGATGTTTACAAAGTCATATGATTACCATTGCCAAAAATTTGAGGGACTATTTAGGGAGTTGAAATTCTGGAATACCACAAGCCCATATTTTCTCTCACACGAAGCTTTCTCAGCTGCCATCCCATCTAGTCAGCAGCACATACTACTCAGGGGAGGGTCTCGAGCTGGATCTTCTAGACAAAGACTCTTAAGTTTCTAAGCAGGCTTTGGGGATTTATTGTAGAGATCAAAAAGCGTATGCTCTTTACAAAGCAGTCTTAAATAAATCTCGGATAAGGGGAGAAGGAGTGACAGAGAAGATTCTACATTGCATAAGGTTAAGTCAGAGTTGACTTGAGTTTACTAAGAGTTGAGCACGTTGCTTTCTATAATGTATCAGGAATAGTGACTGGATATTAGAAGTTAAGATTATTTATGGGAAGATGCATTTCTATGTTTTTGACAGGAGTATTCATTTCTTCAATAAACATTTAGAAATGTGTCATATTGGATGTTTTGGAGAGACTCTGCATCAAGCACCATTCTAGGTGCTGGGGAAGACAAGAAGCAAAATACAGTCAAGAGCCCCGCTTTCATGAACTTACATTCTAGGGAAGCAAGTACCCGACAAATAACACAAGCTCCAGTCGTGGTGAGTGCTCTAAAGAGATGAAGAGAGGCATGAGGTACTAGATCAAATGTAATGGTGGTTTTGGATCGTGAATTTTAAGTTATTATAAATAACTAGCACATCTTTATTAATCAAAATATGAACCATTACAATCAACACATTTTTGCCAATGAGAAATAAGTTTGCTTTTTTCCATAGCATTAGAATCCATGATTCAGGATTCAACAAACTCTTGGAAAGAATTTTTTGCATCCTGCTGGCTGTGGAAACATTTTCCCTGCAAAATGTCGTCAAGATGCTTGAAGAAGTGGTAGTCGATTGACAAGAGGTCAGGTGAATATGGCAGATGAGGCAAAAAAAACCTTCACAGTCCAATTCATTCCACTATTTTTTTTTTGAGACGGAGTTTAGCTCTTGTTACCCAGGCTGAGAGTGCAATGGTGCGATCTCGGCTCACCGCAACCTCCGCCTCCTGGGTTTAGGCAATTCTCCTGCCTCAGCCTCCCGAGTAGCTGGGACTACAGGCGTGCGCCACCATGCCCAGCTAATTTTTTGTATTTTTAGTAGAGACGGGGTTTCACCATGTTGACCAGGATGGTCTCGATCTCTTGACCTCGTGATCCAGCTGCCTCGGCCTCTCAAAGTGCTGGGATTACAGGTGTGAGCCACCGCGCCCGGCCTCATTCCACTTTTGAAGTATTATTGGCTGTGCTACATGCAGCCAGGCATTGCCGTGAAGTGGTTTCTTTTTGTTGACCAATGCCAGCTGCAGGTGTTACAGTTTTTGGTACATCTCATGAATTTGCTGAGCATACTTCTCAGATGCAATGGTTTTGCTGGGATTCAGAAAGCTGTAGTGGATCAGACCAGCAGCAGACCACCAACCAGTCACCTTGACCTTTTTTTGGTGCAAGCTTGGCTTTGGGAAGTGCTTTGCAGCTTCTTCTAGGTCCAACCACTGAGCTGGTTGTCACCTGTTGTCATATAAAATCACTCTTCTTCGCACGTCACAATCCGATTGAGAAACGGTTTGTTGTTGCATAGAATAAGAGAAGACAACACTTCGTAAACAATGATTCTTTCCCCCCGCTCAGCTCAAAGGCACCCACTTATTGAGCTTCTTCACCTTTCTAATTTGCTTCAAATGCCGAATGAGCATAGAATGATCAACGCTGAGCTCTTCGGGGACTTCTTATGTAGTTGAGAGAGGATCAGCTTGAATGATTCCTCTCAATTGGTCATTGTCAACTTCTGATGGCCAGCCACTGCACTCCTCATCTTCAAAGCTGTTTTCTCCTTTGCAAAACTTATTGAAGCACTACCACACTGTATGTCCGTTACCAGTTTCTGGGCCAAACGTGCTGTTGATGGTGCAAGTTGTCTGCACTGCTTGATGACCCATTTGAACTTGAATAAGAAAATTGCTTCAATTTGCCTTTGTCTAACATCATTTCCATAGTCTAAAGTAAGTGTAAAATAAACAGCAAGTGATAAGTCTTTTTTTTTTTTTTGAGACGGATTTCGCTCTTGTTACCCAGGATGGAGTGCAATGGCACGATCTCGGCTCACCGCAACCTCCGCCTCCTGGATTCAGGCAGTTCTCCTGCCGCAGCCTCCTGAGTAGCTGGGATTACAGGCACGCGCCACCATGCCCAGCTAATTTTTTGTATTTTTAGTAGAGACGGGGTTTCACCATATTGACCAGGTTGGTCTCGATCTCTTGACCTTGTGATCCACCCGCCTCGGCCTCCCAAAGTGCTGGGATTACAGGCGTGAGCCACCACGCCCAGCCTGCAAGTGATAAGTTATTAGCAAGAAAACATAAAGCAAGAAGTGTGCGTTAAAGCGACGTATAACATAACCACTTTTACTTAAGAATGTATTCCAATATCAAATGGCAAATGTCAACAAAGCAAAAACCATGGTTACCTTTGCACCAACCTAATATTTTAGAGAAGCTAAAGGAGCCATCTCAGAAAAGTGACATTTTGGGTAGAGATCTGAATGACATGAAGAAGTAATTCGCTGGGATATTTGCAGCAGAGCTCTCCAGAATCAGAGAACAAGTGGAAAAATGGCAAGACTGGATCCAAACCCTCCACAAGTAGGAGCTGAGGAGTGGGGAGGGGAGGTGAAGTGGAAATGCAGGGGGCTGTGGAACAGTCAGGATGCCGTGGGCTTTGGTTTCTCAGTAACAACTTTACAGGGAAGGAAAGGTGGAGAGATGAGCAGAGTTTATAAGGAGCTGGAGAGAGTCAGAACTGGCTATTACCCCAGCTATCTGCTTCTCTTAATTTTTTTTTTTTTTTTTTTGAGGTGGAGTTTCGCTCTTGTTACCCCGGCTGGAGTGAAATGGCGCAATGTCGGCTCACCGCAACCTCCGCCTCCTGGGTTCAGGCAATTTTCCTGCCTCAGCCTCCTGAGTAGCTGGGATTACAGGTACGCGCCACCATGCCCAGCTAATTTCTTTTTGTATTTTTAGTAGAGACGGGGTTTCACCATGTTGTCCAGGATGGTCTCGACCTCTTGACCTCGTGATCCACCTGCCTCGGCCTCCCAAAGTGCTGGGATTACAGGCGTGAGCCACCGCTCCCAGCCCAATATTTTTTTAAATGTTCTTTATCCTTGCTGTTCCCAAGCACTCTCTTCTCATTCTCTCTTGAATCCACCCCAATCTGGCTTTCATCCTCACCACTGCCTTAGACTGCCAGCGTCAAGGTCACTAATGACCTCTGTGCTGCCCAATCCCGCGGGCGTTCTTAGGCCTCATCTTGTAAAACATATTTAATTGACAAAGATTGTATATTATCAAGGTGTGCAACGTGATGCTTTGCCATATGTGCACACTGTGAAATAATGGCCACAATCAAAAGAATTAACACATCTATCAGGACCCGGGCTGTCCCTTAGATCCCAGAACTGTTCATCTTATAACTGAAAGTTTGTACCCACTTCCCCAGCCTCCCCACCACCCCAGTCCCTGAAAACCCCTGCTCTACTCTCTGCTTAAGTTTAACTTTATTAGATTCCACTTATCTGTGCAGCATTTGCCCCCTTGTTCATCCCTCCTCCTTGACAATATGTCCACTTATCTTCTAGAATACTGCATTATCCTGCCATGTTTCTTAACCAGTAGCCTGCTCTTTCCCTGCTCAATTTTCCTGAACTGTTCCTTTATATCTCCCTGATCTTCCAACCCTGGAGTGATTCAGGGGCTCATGCTTGAGCCTCTTCTCTTTCCTCTCCATATTCACTCCCTTGGTGATTTCATTCTGGCTCATGTCTTCAAATGCCATTTATATGCTGATGATTTCCAAATGTATTTCCACAGCATAAACCTCCTTCCGAATTCAGAACTAGTAACCCTAACTGCCTACTTGGCAACTCTGCTTGGATGTCCAATAGGTGTGTCAAGATTAACATGTCTCAACGCTCACTGCTGACCTTTGCCACAAAACCGGCCCCTCCAGTGGTCTTCCCAATCTCTGTTAATGAATTCTTATGGTCATTCAGGTTGTTGCCCACTGATACTTTATATCTTAGTCTTGCCTGTAAGATATAAGTCTTACTGGTCCCAGGGTCCAAACCTATCTGTAGTCTGCTCACTTCTCTCTGCCTCTACTGCTACCACCCTGCATCCAAGTCATCACTAAATTTCTAGAGTTCCTCTAACGGTTCCTCTTGCTTCCACCCTTGCCAGAAAGAGCCTTTTAAAACTAAGTCAAAGTCAAATAATGCCACAAATAATGAATTATTCCTTTCATTTAAAAATGCAGCTTCTCATTTCATTGACTGTAAAGCTAAAGTTGCTGCGTGATTTCTCCTCACTGCTCACCTCTACCCATGCCTCCAACCTGGTCTCTCAAAACTCTTTCCCTCGTTCACTCAGCCCCAGCCACACCAGCCTCCTTGCTGGTTTCAGAGCACTCCTGCCTCCAGGATGCTGCCCCTGCTGTGCCCTGTCCCTGCCCGCCTCCTCATGCTGAACTCCTGGTTTTCTCCAGGTTCCTGTGTGAGGCCTTCCCTGGCTACTGCATTTAAAATAAATGACATCGCCCTCTCCCAGACCTCCGTAAACCTCTTTCTTGCCATATTTTTTAACACAGAATTTCCAAATATTTAACTTGATTTATATTTCAGGTATGTGCTTATTTTGCATAACTCCTCCACCCCGCCACTGGAATGAAAGCTGCAGTAAGGCGGGGATTTTTGCCTGTTTTGTTTCATGCTATACCCTAGGACCTAAAACACAGGCACACAAGGAAGCTCTCAAGAAACAGCACTTGAATGAAAAAATCAACCAATGAGAAAGAAGGTAGGAACGGCATTTCCAGTGGAGGGGAAGGATGGAAAGCACAAGGTCCACAGACCTGGGACCTAGAGATCTGCCCTGCCTTCCCGTGTTCCCCTCTTGAGATTATGTCATCCTCTGTAAAGCGAGGGCTGAACTCAGTGCCCTGAAGTCCCCTCCAGCATCAGCATCCTCAGACTTGGACTCTAAGGGGGGTAGGGAGGTAGCCCTGGGGTTACTGGGCCTCGGGCTCCTGGCAGGGGTAGGGGAGGTAAGGGAAGAAGGAAAGGTAGCTGGAGCTGAGCATGCAAGTTCTAGCCTAAGAGAGGAAACGGGCTCGCCCTTCTCCCCCATAGCACTCTGACTGCTCTCTCCCCTTCCTGCCTACTCCACCCCAAGCAGGCTTTCTAGTAAAACCTGAGTGGCCAGAAAATAAACTTGCAACTACTCTGGCAATTTCCAGCTAACCTGTCTTCTGACTCGCAGCTCTCCCGTCATCCCCTATGGAAGCCCTGGGCTATTTTTTACTGGGGCGTACCAGGATTCAGTGTCTAACACACTCGGTGGACATCTCTGCCCTCAGTGGAGAGGGTGGCTGGGGAGGAAGGGACTTGAGCTTGATCCACCTGCTAGCTTTGGGAGCACTGGCCAGCTACTGCACTACTGAGCCTCAGCTCCTCCTCTGTAAAGCATAAAGGATTATTACATGGGTGTGAATAAGGGATTGATGCACAGTGTCTAGCAAGCAGCAGATTTGGAAGAAGGCCTATTCCCTTTGCATTTTCCCCTGCATTCTCTCCAGGCAGACTTTCCAACCCTGTTTCTGTTTACAGCTGCATCCACGCAGGGTCCAGTTAGTTGAGTGCTCACTTGGCATGGCACTGAATTGCCCTCACCTCTGGGATTCTGCACCTGTCTCTCTATCAGGCTCCAAGTTCCCCGAGGGCAGAATCATGATCCTCTGCTACATCTAGAGCATCCTGAGATCAGGGGTTGTATCTCCATGTCAGAAAGGGAGGATAGGCCAGGGCCCTCCCCAGGACACTAGCTCAGCTGGGGTCCCAGAGGCCTACCCATGCCCTGACTCTCAGCATTGTGACCTAGTTTAATGTGAGACAGTAAGCAGGGGGCATGTGTCTTATGGAGGGAGGGATAGGCACTATTTTTTTCTTTGGACCAGACCAACTCATCTGGAGGTCTGGAGCAGTCAGATAGCTTTGTGACAAACTGTCCATAGATACAGACTAGTTCATGGGGGGCTCACCAGGGCCCATTCCAGGCAGGAAAATGTGTGCAGCTCACTCGTGTTGGTAAAGTGGTGAGGCAGCCTTTTTGCTGAGATCACACACACACACGCACACACACACGCACACACACACACGCACATGCATCTGAGTGGCTTCTGCAATTGCTTTCAGGAGTAATTGTAAGAGCAATTACGCCTCTCAGGAGGCAGCTGATGCAAGATCAGGTGTTCCCCCCACTCCCTAATTAGCAGGGGAGAAAGAAGAAGTGAAGAGTGATAAATCAGGAAGCTGGGCAAAGTCCTGGAAAATCCATGATCCCGTCCATTTACTTGCCTGACAATTGAGGACACTTCAGGGGGAGGCTGCATGGCTGGACTTGGTCCCTGTGCTCCCTTATTGTTCTCTGACTGTCTCTTCCTCAACTCTGAAATGTCCCTGCCCTATTCTCTGCACCCAGAGGGTCCTGGCACTCCTGTCTGCCCTCAACCAAGCTGTCTCCTCGCAGCCCTGCCTTCTTTCTCACACAGCCCTGTGAAGTCTTACCCCACGTGGTATTTTGCCAGTCATCTCTATTCCATGTGCTTGGCTGAAATCGTACCTTTCATCTCTGACTTGATGGGCTGTGTCTATGTGTACACTCCTCACTCTATTACTATATTCCTTTTTCCAGATAAAATTTTGCTCTGAACCACTGTGTGTCCTCTGCCTATGCAGATCCCAGGCACTCCCATGTACTGTCATGCTCTCTAGAAATGCAAAGCCACCTTAATGTCCCCATGATTCCCACTCAGGGGAGCACACTCAGTGCACATAGGCCATCGTCAAAGCATAAGACAGAGTCTCATGTGCTGGGCTACATCATCACCTGAGGCTCAGCAGCAGCGGACCAGAAGGAGCACCAAATGGGAAGGCAGGTGACCCGGCTCCCCTCCCCAAAATATTCCCATGCACTGTGTAACTGTGGGGCTTCATGTTTTTTCATGGGCAAAACGAATTAGTTAAAGCTGATGAACTTTAATGAAGTTAAATCCTTAAAACTATCTTTAGGCAGGTAACACACTGAAATTCATCAGCAAACCTTTGCAATGGCCCCCAACAATAAAATAGCCAACTTACTGAGTACGACCTATGTGCTAAGCATATATATTGCCTCACCAAATTCTCACAGAATTCTAAGGTGTTGTTAGTATCTGCGTTTTACAGACAAGGAAACTGAAATTCATAGAGGTAAAATGTTTTGTCCAGATAATAAGATGTGCAGGTGTAATTCAGGGGGAGAATGCATGGCTGGACTGGGTCCCTGTGCTCCCTTTTTGTCCCTGTGCTCCCCAGGCCTGTCTGATAGCAAAGCCAGTGCCCACCATTGAACAGTGACACTCCTCCAGATTGGATTAGGCTGAAATAAACTTAAACACCAGACCCAGCCAGGAAGTGGAGCTCCCTATTCCCAGGACCAAAGAGGGTCACCCCGAGGGCATTTTGGCTGAATGAAAGCCAGAGAAAACTGGCACTCCCTCCAGAAAACCCAGAACTGGCCGTGTTGGGGTAAATGACTAACTCACAGAGCTGGAATGTGTCTTTGAAGTCACCCAGTGAAACCTGTCACAGCCATCAGATGCTCAAGCAAGGTAACCTGATGGGGAGGAGAGCCCCTGACTGAAGGTCAGGACACATGGGTTCCAGCCCAGCTCTATCACAGCCTCACTGTAGGCTCTGGGCAACTCATATTCTCTCCAGACTTCAATCCTTGTCAGAAGGCAGATGAGCCCCAATGTTGGGGAGGAGGCATATGTGGGTTCTCCTATGTGTTAAGGAGTGCCTACATTCTAAGCTACTTGAAGGCAGGGACTGTGTGTGTTTTCTATTCATAACCCTATTCCCAGTGCCTTGTGCATAATAGAGGCTCAATAAGTTTTGGTTGAATGGATGCATCAATTATATTAACAACTTTACCTTGTGACCTGCTATTAGGAAAAGGCATTGCTTCTTTTTTTATTGAGGTACAATTCATGTAACACAAAGTTACCATTTTAAAGTGAACAGTTCAGTGGTGTTTAGTACATTCATATATTGTGCAACCACTAACCCCATTTCATTCTATAACATGCTCATCATCCCGTCAGCAGCTGCAGCCCATTCTCTCCTCCTCTCATTTTCTGGCAACCATCAATGTGCTTCCTATTTCTATGAATTTACTTATTGTAAATTTAAATTATTATTAGGTATTATTAGATACATAAATAAACAAGTCCCTATGTACCTGCACACTGTGAGGCATTTCCCATGCATTCTCTGAGGACTCTTCCATCTCAGACGTTCTGCTGTCTTCTGGCACAGAGAGTCAACTACACAAAATGTGGTTTCCCCAACAATGAGCCCAAAAGGGAGGGAATTTCCTTTAGTTGGAGAAGGGGGCACTGAGTCTCTTTTCTCTTCTACTGACTGCCTTTGTGCCTTGGCTCCTCTTGCTGCCACCTAGAGCAGAGCTGTGTGTCCTTCCACGGCTCTCAGATCCAGGAGCAAAGGCCAGCACTGGTGACTGAGATCCATCAATGAACAGGCCCAGGAGAGAAAGCTGTAAGAAGACGTAAGAGAGGAAAGCAGGTCAGGACAGATGGTCCACCCAGAAGCCCGGAAAGGATGAGTCAGCTCTCTTGGCTCTTTCTTGGTTTCATAACCCTTTTATGAACAGTAGACGGGCACAAAAGGTAAGTGAGGAGCCAAGGTCAGGCCCAGGGGGCAATGGAGGAAGACTAGGAGCATTCAAAGTTTGTGGGGAGGGGTGGGTGCGGTGGCTCACATGTGTAATCGAGCACTTTGGGAGGCCAAGGCGGGCAGATCATGAGGTCAGGATTTCAAGACCAGCCTGACCAGAATGGTGAAATCCCATCTCTACTAAAAATACCAAACTTAGCTGGGCATGGTGACTTATGCTTGTAGTCCTAGCTACTCGGGAGGCTGAGGCAGAAGAATTGCTTGAACCAGGGAGGCAGAGGTTGCAGTGAGCCGAGATCACGCCACTGCACTCAAGCCTGGGTGACAGAGCAAGATTCTGTCTAAAAAAACAAAGTATGTTGGGAAGCAACTAGTGCAGGTTTTGGACTGAGAGCTGCTGATGTAGGAGACGGTGCCCTGGGGAGAGGAGGAGGCCTGCGAGAGGGGAAGGAAGGTAGCAGCCTCAGAGCATGCGGCAGTGCCATGCCAGGAAGCAGATGAAGCATGGCTACCCAAGACGGGAATACACGATTTCCTGGCCCAAGTCACCTTCCAGGACCATCCTCCATGACCCCTATGGCAACCTGCTAAGAACTGTCCTCAGCATCCCTCCCCACAAGACAGTGAACCACCATGACCAATTTCTTCTGCCCCCTACAACTAAGCAGCAGTTCAAATAGGTTGACTCACTCAAGAGAGACAACCCAGCCAGTTACTGCCTCCAAATGTGAAATAACCAGGGCATCCTTGAGCTGGGGCAGAGTTGGGGCCAAAGCTTCTCCATGTGTCATGGGATATGACCTCATCCTCATTATGTTGGGTGGGGTCTGGACAGTTACCCAGAACTGTCATGTGGAAATGGAGATTATGAGGTCATTCACGCAGGCAGTGAGAGAATTTCCCCCATATACAGTCTCTCAAATGGGGCAACCTTAGGGCAGAATATGGGTTTCTGAACCCTAGAATGTTGAGGTTTCCCCAACCCCTCCCTTGTATACACACACACACACACACACACACACACACACACAAACACAAACACTCCCTCAGCTTTATCCACTGCCCTCTTTCCCACACCCTAGCTTTGCCCAGCGGTCAACCATCTTCTCCTTAAGGCCCTCATTATGCCATGAGTCAGCGGGCGGGAGGCAGATCTGGCAGATACTGAGGACCTGCTAACCCATAAGACCGGTGTGACTTCCTTGATCTGAGTCTGCTGCCCTAGAGTGACTGTCACGGGCTGGGAAGAGGCAGATTCCCCCCAGATGAGGTCAGCAGCAGAGCACAAGGGCATCAGTGCCCATGTGAGGATGCTTGATTAGTTATTCAAGGCAGGGTGGGTTGTCCTTTCTCTGCCCCCGAAAAGGGCACAGTCTCTGTTCTATGGGAAAAAGAATGTAATATCCCTGAGTGGGCTCAGGGAAAACAGAGATCATAAGGAGAGGATAGCATTGTAGAAATCAAGGGTCCCTTGTGAGTCCTCCATCTTTTTTTCAGACATCATCTAGGAACGTGAAATCAGTGCTTTAAATAGATTTACTTGGGGCTAAGAGAAAGGTGCCTGTCAGGAAAGCTATGGGGAATCAGCACAGTTCTCAAAATTAGCCCCGCTGAGTATCGTCTTTATAATTCTTTCTTTTTTGATTAGATTGTAAAAGAGAAGTTTAAATAAATGACGTCCATAAAATAAGCTATTAACCAACCATTAAAAAGAAAGGGAAGAAATAAATCAGTTTTGTTTTTACTCACGCACACAGACACACACATATAAACATTGATCAACACTAAAATGTTTAATAGTCATTTCAGGTGGCAAAATTCACTGCTCTTCAATGAATACTTGTAGAGCACATATTATATGCAGTGGTTTTGATAGGGTCTAGGGGCACAGTGGAAAAGATACCAGGTATACCCTGCTCTTAGCTTATTTTCCAGTGGGAGAGATAGACAACAAGCAAGTGAACAAATGCAAATAAAATAACTCTAGACAGTTACAGGTGCAATGAAGTACGAATCCTTCAGATACGATACACAGAGAAGGATCTCTGACAGATCCCAGCATTGACACTGAAGCTGAAAGGCATAAAGAGCCAGAGACCTGGGGAGGGGCCTGTGGGCAGAAGGAGAGCAGGTGCCAAGCCCCCAGGTGTGGAGCTCTGGGCTCATCTCAGGAACTGATGGCCCTCCACGAGGTAGGAATATACCTCTCAGGAAGAGACTGACTTGAATTGAGGCCCCAGAGAAAGGCAGAAGCCAGGCACCCAGGGCCTTTTAAACCACGGCTGTGAGTTTGGATGTTATTTCAAGTGTGCTGGCTCACTGTTGGCACTGGGGAGTGATGTGCTAAGATACCCACTCTGAAAGATTTCTTTCTTTCTTTCTTTTTTTCTTTCTTTCTTTCTTTCTTTCTTTCCTTCCTTCCTTCCTTCCTTCCTTCCTTCCTTCCTTCCTTCCTTCCTTCCTTCCTTCCTTCCTTCCTTCCTTCTTTCTTTCTTTCTTTCTCCTTCTTTCTTTCCTTTTTTTGAGACAGAGTTTCACTCTTATTACCCAGGCTGGAGTGCAATGGCGCGATCTCAGCTCACTGCAACCTCCACCTCCTGGGTTCAGGCAATTCTCCTGCCTCAGCCTCCCGAGTAGCTGGATTACAGACACGCACCACCACGTCCGGCTAATTTTTTGTAATTTTAGTAGAGACGGGGTTTCACCATGTTGACCAGGATGGTCTCGATCTCTTGACCTCGTGAAAGATTTCTTAAGCTATTTCTAGAGCATGGTTTAGAACAGTCAATGGACAATTTGATTCTGATCTTTATATCTTCCTGAATTTTAAAAAGTACTTAAGAAAGCTGTTTGATTTGTCATTATAAAAAGCAATACTTATTTTTATATTGTGTATATTCAATCCTGTTTCCTTGCCTAGAGTGGGCCATGCTTAGGAGTTCTTTTTTTATTTTTAGAGAAGGAAAGAAAAAAAAAAGGAGTGAAGGAGAGGAAGAAAAAGCGGGAGAGAGAGTGGAAATGCTGCTTTATTCTAAAAATGGGTATTAATAATGGCCGATCAATATTTCATTTAAACCTATGAGTAGGTGTGATGTGGTATTGACAAGAACGTATATTTTGTATATTTAAAGTGGAGAGGTCTATAAATATTTATTAAGTTTACTTGTTCCGGATCTGAGTTCAAGTCCTGGATATCCTTATTAATTTTCTGTCTCATTGAGTCTAAATCTCTTTATGAGTCTTACATATCTGGGTGTTAGGATCATTAGCTCTTGTTGTTGCATTGATCCTTTTACCACTATATCTTTGTTGCTTTGAAATCTATTTTATCAGATGCGAGAATTGCAACTCCTGCTTTTTATTTATTTATTTATTTATTTTTGCTCTCCATTTAGTTGGTAAATCTTTCTCCATCCCTTTGTTTTGAATCTTTGTGTATCCTTGCATGTGAAATGGATCTGGACGTAGCACACTGTTGGGTTTTGGCTGTATCTTTTGATTGGGGGATTTGGTAGACTTAAATTTAGGGTTACTGCCATTTGATGTTAACTGGCTATTTTATCCATTCATTGATGTAAATTCTTCTTTATATTGATGCTTTTTACTTTTTGGTATATTTTTAGAAGGGCTAATACTGGTTGTTTCTTTCTATGTGTAATACTTCTTTCAGAAGCTCTTGTAAAGCAGGCCTGGTGGTAATAAAATCTCTGAGTGCTTGCTTGTTCATAAAAGATTTTATTTTTCCTTCAGTTGTGAAGCTTAGTTTGGCTGGATATGAAATTCTGGGCTGAAAGTTCTGTTCTTTAAGGATGTTGAATATTGGCCCCCACTCTCTTCTGGCTTGTAGAGTTTCTGCTGAGAGATCTGCTGTAAGTCTGATTAGGCTTCCCTTTGTGGGTAACCTGACCTTTCTCTCTGGCTGCCCTTAGTATTTTCTCCTTTGTTTCAACCCTGGAGAATCTAACGAT